>VYZX01014190.1:172178-217942 GCA_013401335.1 Brachypteracias leptosomus | reverse complement strand
TTATAAAAGCCTTTCAGTAGTTCTAAAAAAAAATGAAAATGAGAGGGAAGCAGTACTGAAAAAAGCAAACTATCTGAATATCTGAAAGGAGAGAGTAGGCTCCTGTGGAGAATCCAAAGCACTGCCAAGTTACATAACTGTTAACCAGAGGCAGNGAAGCTGTGGAGCAGGCAATGGCAGGAGAAAAATTGATTTTTCTTTATCCAATAACTCACTAATTACAAAACTCATCCATGAGACTGAAAACCTAGGTTCAAGACCAGCAGTCTCATTGAACCTCATTGGTCTTCAAAAATTGGAGGGATAAGAAACTGAATTGATAGCGTTCTGCTCTAGAAGACAATCTGGACCCAGTCTCTCCTTTGCACCCCAGCTATGTTGATTCTAATCATTAGACTGTGGATGCCTTGGTGACATATGGCATACATTAGATATGAGATTTATCTACCAAAGTGTGGGTGTTTAAAATAACACTAGAGACCTAGATGCTCCAAGCTCCCATTAGATTTTACAAACAACAAAGCAAAGGATCTTAGATGTCACTCCCTCTAGAGGTGGATGCATTAGACAGATTCACTAAATCACATCTTGAAAATTCCTATTTCTCCCCATTGACTAAGGATGACCCTGATGATCTCTGATGGATGTATTTATATGGATACCTACAATATCTCTAAGGCATCACAGTTTTTATTACAGACCCATAGTTTTAAAAAAAAGTATATTCTAGAGAACTGATCTCAGACTCATAGAGATCACAGCTTTCTCAAGTCGGTTTTTTGTTCTCCCACACAAGATGTTATTTTTATAAGACACTGATTATTTTGATTTGTTTCTGAAGAAACACTTCACAGATTTATAACTTGGAGAAAGTGAAGCTCCTTTACTACTCATCCACAATAACATGGTAGGAGACCTTTCTTGTTCAAAGACCTCAGTGCACTCTACACCATTAAAATATGTAAGTGTCCCATGGGAAAAGAAAACAGTAATCATATTTTAATGATAAGGTATGTGAAACAGAAAACAACTGTAAGGTTTAAACAGGGTCACAAAGTCAGCAATAAATGAGTGGTCCGAGATAGGCAGGAATTAGAACTCTCTGCCCTTTATGACCTCAAAACTTCTTCCTCCTTTTGGCCGAGTAGCGAATAAAATAGAGGCTTATTTATAATAACTGGGTTGTTTTAAATGCTTTGCAAATGAGGAACACAGAAGCAATTCCTTAGCCAACATTACTCTATTTTTCTGTTGTTATGAAAAATGTACCCACATTCTTCAGAAGCAGGACTTGTCCAATAGTGTTTGCACCACCACAGGGTACTTGGCAGCCATCAACACTTTGGAAGCACCTTGGCAATGTGTATTTGAGAACATTTTCAAGCACAACTTTCCTCTTTCTTGCACACTCCTGCCATTTGATGTATACTGGAATATCAAAAGTCATGAAAGAACCCACCCAAAGATGCTGCTTGCATTAAATCCCAGGAGGACAACTTGAAGACAAAATATAGAGGTGGCAAGTTGCTAAACCATATCATCTTTTAAACCATTTTTTCTCTCTTTTGCAATTTGCAAATCCTGTCATAAAGCAGGTATTTAAAACAATCAATCTGATTTCCTGAAGGATGCTACATTAATTCTTCAGATGTAGCTCCTTGCAGAACAGAAGAGGTCAGACAGCAACAAGTGCAAGGGGAAAAGGAACTAAACACGTGCAGGTAATCTGCAGAAAAAGTGTTACCCCTCAAATGCCTTCTCTGACCTAGGTACAGATTATCTGATGGGCTTTCTTGCTTGGAATCTTACTGTCCCTTGGGAGGTGACACATATAATACATGTCAGATTCCCCCATGCTTCTGCTTCAGATACCTATTCAAAGTAATTTGATACATGTCATAACTCTAATAGCCAGAGGAGTCTCATTGTCCTGTAAGTGCTCTTTGCCTTTTCTACCTCTTTTTATGATGCTTCTTTCTAAAGCACCTCAAATAGTCTATGAATTAAGCAAACTCATCTTACTAGAAGAGTCTCCAGGGTGCCTTTGGTACTTCAGCTTCTAACTTCAGATCCTAGACACAATCAATGAATGAATCAATAATAATCAATGCACAGAGCATTTTAGCAGGATTAATGATGGGCTGGGAGGCGCTGATGGGCAGAAATTAAGTCAAGGACCATTAATCCCATCTGGTCATTTGTCTCTAGGCAGTGCTTTGTGCCAAGGTCATTACTGCTATTCTAAGAAAAAAATAAAAGGAAGCTGACATCGGCACATGGATATTTTTAACCTGGCTGGTGCAGAGTCGGTTGTTTTGTGCGACTCTTTCTATTAAATGTGACCCACCCTCTCTCAGGCACCTCCATTTCATAAAATGTCCCAGCATTATTTTCTTCATCTAGTGAATCAATAGACACTTTAAACTACCTACAGATTGCATAGAAGTGTTCTAGGGTTCATGGAGCCTGGCAGAGCCCTCCTGCAGCAAGGATTTACTCACATGCTCTCCCCACAGACACTCAGCTGTGACTAGGATGACAGTGAGGAGACGTGCATTTCTGCCAAGGTGTTATGAATTATGGTAGTTATATATTGTGTCTACTGGGTCCTCAGAAAATTCTATCAGCTCAAGGCAGAGGGGGAACACAGAGCAAAAGGACTTCTAATGATCTTCTTGGACAAGCCACAGCTTATTCATCTAACCACACGGCTACATACACACACAGATGGGGTGACATTAGAATTATAAACTTTCCCTAAGTATCCTAAAAATTACTAACACAATCATATATATGGCAGACGTACTACGTCTACAAAGTCATTTAACAGCCAACACTAAGGTGGGGTCAGGACCATATTTCTTGATTGTCTAGAAAGCTCCCAGAGCCAGTTTGGGAAACCCACCTGCTGCAACCCAGAACACCTTGTTCTTCAAAGCACAAAGTATTCCTGCATGCCTGATGTGTGCTGGTGCTCTGATCCTGTCTCTTTTCTCTCTGTGCTTGCAGACTCTGTTAACAGCAATTTAACCTGACCAACAAGGAGTGGATAATCCAAGTAAGGCTCCTTCACATCAGGATCCAGCTGTTTTCTTTTGCAAGACACATATGGTATGGCACTATATCGCTCTTGGTAGTGTGCTATGAGGAAGGAGCTAGACAGTCCTAATCATGCTAGGTAAACCATTGTGTAGCAGGGGCCTGGAGACTGCCTTGTACCACTTACTATAAAATGCACTTAAGCACAGCTCACAATGCTGCTTGAAATTCTTCCCCATTTCCAGTGGGTTTCAAGTTTTTATGTAATTCAGTCAGGAAACAGATCAAACTGAAGTGCCTCTCCATTCCGTGCAAAAAACATTCAGCTAATAACGATGAAGTCTGAGCCTCCTCATGTGCTGCAATACTCCATAGGTGGACTAATTTTCCTGTCTAAATGCAACAATGAAAGCTCTAAAGATGTTTTGAGTGAGGATGGATCTTTTGAAGGGGAAGATAGTAGATGAAAATTCTCTGGGGTTCATCTGAGACAGGAGGTGAACAGAGCTTTGGTTCTCCTTTGTGATAATCGGGCAAAAGTTTACCAGATGTGTTACTTGCTTTCTGGAAAACTTGTATCCCAGGGGATATAAGTTACAGTCTGGGCTTGTAACACAAGGAAGAGAAGATACTATTTGGATCAAGAGACAATATAAAAATTCCCATGGGGGGTGGTGGTGGTGGTGGGAGTTTTACTTTGTCTCATTTGGGCAGAAGAAGAAAAAAGCACATGAAGCTTATATTCAGTGCAAAGATAAGCATGAAGTTCCCTGGGCTGTATCAGTTATAAAATTCAGCTGCAGAATGGAGCTACTCAGCATAGATGTATGCTGTGTGAAGTAGTAGTTACTTTTTTGCATGCTTTCACTCTGCCTGGCTATGGTGTTATTTGGTGTAATTCAGTTCTTGCTTATAAAACAACAACCACCTGAATGAACAAATCAGTTCCTGTGCACTTTAGGCCTTTCATGATTTATAGATGTTGCTTATAATTCCTCTTTTGGGCTGTCATAGGACTGGTGGGAGAAAGAACTGTGTACACATATATTTTTCTACATAAAATCTAACTGAAGTTTTATGTTGAAACATTGACAAGGCAAGCTAACTGTATTTTGCAAGAGAGGCTGATCAGGTGCTATTTTAATGCTTGAAAGAATTAATGGTTAACAAATGAAGCCGTTTTCTGTGCACACTTTGTGTCATATTGCTTAATGAAACTAAGAGAAAAAAATGAATTACTTAATGACGCAAAATCCTGAAGAAGTCATGCAGAGCTAGATACAAATCTCCTGAAGACCATGGACTGGAAAACGTAGTAGCTTGTACTACAGAAAAGGAGCAAAACTCAAGAGAGGCAATGACAAGCTTGTGTTGTCCTAATTATCTTCACTAATAACAGGATAATTCTCAGCCTATGGCTACAGCTATGCTGTAAGATGCTTCAGGTGTGATTTCAGAGTTGGTTTTGACACCATTTAATTAGAAAATTGCTACTTCACCCTGTACAGGCCCCCATTAAGGTACAAAAGTGTATCTCTGCAGTGTTCCCCTGGGTTTTCTCACTGCTTCACCTCCAGTGTTTAAGCCCAAGGTATCTATATAGACAATTATATTCAATTAGATGTAATGTTTTCTGGGGGCTTTCTGGAGTGTAAGCTGCACTGCAGGTTCCTTTCTTGTTGATCCCATCAGCTCACACAAACCCAGCAGGCATTGCAAGCAGTATCCTGTTTCAGAGGAAAATCAGTGTGTTTTCCAGGCATATGTGTCCAAAGTCAAAGCAGGAGAATGTGGAGAAGCTAAATGAGAAAGAAGTCCCCAAGAAAGAGGTGCAGGGGTGACTCCGCAGCTGCCATTCAACAAGTCCCAATGGAGAAGACTGTGCTGATGTTATTAACCTCAGGCTGTATGTTTGTGGCTGTGCTGCGTGCTGGGCTACAGCCTGACTTTTCCTTCATACCAATTAAAATGACAGGCTGCTGAGCTGCCCATTCTTGTCACTCTGTACTTTAACCCAGTGCTCAGAAAGTCTTTGGTCTGTGATGGGAGCAATGCCCATGTCCAAGCCTTCTCACTACCACTGTGGTCACTCCTGAGAGCAGGGTTGTCCTCACTAGGCTCCAGAAGGTGGAAGAAGCTGTGGCAAACGGCCAGACTAGTCAATGACATGGGAACAGACCTTGCTAGCAAGCAAGGGAAAACTGAAAGTGCCAGGCAGGAAGCAGAGTCCAGCAGCCCAAAACCCAGTTAAAACATCCCCCCAGAATGATTTCTTACCTCACAAATATTTGAGATTGTTTCCCATGAGGGCAGATCTAAGATCTGTTGTTTCTCATGAGAGCTGAACTCTGTTCCTGGTTGAATAAATTGTGGTTTTTTAGAGAGAGAGGAAAAAAGATATGTCAATCCAAAACAGTAATTAAATGTGCTGCAATTCTGAGAGTATTCATACTGGTAAATTTTATTGACATTTCTCTTCTGCTTTTTCCAGTGAAAGCAAGTTGTTAATATCCTATTGTTGCAATAATGAGATCTTTATAGACATAGAATTTATTTTTTCTTGGGTTGGTTTAGGCCTGAATCAGTTTACACTAGTAACAAATAGAGATGGTTTTCCTTCAGCATCACTGACAATATGAGGAGTATAACATGGGAACATCATGAAATGCATGGCAAGGCTCTTCTGAAAGAGAGAAATACAGGACATCAGTGCCAGTTTGCCACCTACTGCCTCAGTCACTGGAAAGTGCTGATCTGGGTAAACTGCAGAAGCAGTAACTTAAATCTTGACCCAAACCACTAATAATATAGACAGCAGCTTCCTAAATCCCTCCACTCCTACTCCAGGTACTTGGGAATGCGTTAACATGGTCTACTGCCTGTACAGTGCTTTGGTGTGTGAGTGTTCTGCAAACACCTATTACACTTGTCTCATGAATTACAGCCTTGCTTACTCCTTTGCCTTAGTGTTGTTTAAAAAAAAAATAAAATTCTAGAAATAGATCCTTTAGAACATTTAGTAAAGGACTCTAGAAACCCAGATAACCACTAAATTATATTGCTCAGCCTCCCTCCAGTTTACCACTGATTAAATGTCTTTAGGATGCACTGGGGCAATTATAGTAATTGATAGGGTTTTAAGAAAAGCTGAGTCGAAAATACTTTTGTGCTGGAAAGTGCCTCATTTCTGAGCTAGAAAATGGGAGGAAATAATTTAATATTTTTTTTCATACAAAAAAAGATAGAAAATAAAAAAGTTTCAAATAAAAAATATACAATTCAGCAGTTTGATCTTAGCAGAACAAAGCATACCAGGGTTGAAATGGCTTTTTTTGTTTTGAAACTTATTTCATTTTATAGTGAAGCATGATTTGTAGGGAGAAGTAATGTCTTTTATTAGATGGGATGATGCAGGTGCAAAAAAATAATCTCAGAGGCATACAGTCCTCCCTTTTCTTTTAAGAATTATAAAGTGAAATAAATGTTATGTCAAAATCTGAACAAATTACTTCTATTTCTTTTGGAAACAAGACATTCAAAATCAACTAAATTCTCCTTTTTAACCTCAAGTGTTACCTTACTTGCTGCTTTGGAATGGAAATGAGGTTTACCTTGAAAAATGTTTTCAATTTAACCATCCCAGAACTTTGTGAATGAAAAAAATTCTTTTCCTACAAACACCAGATTTGGGTAGTAGCAATGATGGTCACGTGATCCAACTGTAATAGGAAAGTGGAGCCCAAGAATGGTGTTACCACAGTGGCTGTGCCCTCCTGGAGCTCCATGGCCACTGTGATATATGTGTCTTGGCACAACACTCATCCTGACACCTTATCAGGTTGGCCCCAGTACTGCCTCCTTCATTCTTCCCTGAGACAATGATCCCTTCAACTGCTCTGGGCTGTTTAGGCTGTCCTTTAAACACAGTCCCTAAATATTTATCTACACAATCAGAAAATAAGACAGGCAGCTAAAAAAGAGGCTGTGAAGATTTCCATCTGCCTCTGCCCCAGGCCACTGGACAGCTGAGATCTGCTGCTCCTTGGCTGTCTGCTGGGAACAGCCTGTCTTGCAAGGTCTTCAAGCTATTTTAGGATGTGGCACCCATATCAAACAGAAATGCAAAGTCCTTTGTGCTTAATCTGTGCCTGGCCTTGAAGAGAGGTGGGATGTGGAGTTGGTTTGCACAGGCAATGCAGTATTTTCTCTGATAACTGTCCTTATTGTGTGTATTATGGGGGTCTTGGCACATAAAAACATGGAGGAACTTACTGCTCATTTGTGCTATCTCTAAATAACAATCTTCTTAGAGAAAGAAAAAGTAAAAGCCTAGGAATGTTATTTCTCTGTGTACTGGAGGTTTGCTGGGTGCACATAGACATCACAACTTGTTTACTTCGAAGCTGCATTCATTGACTCCTATTTCCTCTCCAGTCTGGGCTTTTTTAGGGCACCCTAGAAACAGCTCACAGGAGCTGCACTTGTGCAAAGCAGCTTGCTGGCCATGCTGTCCTCTACGCCCACTCTCCAGAGTGGAGACACTTTTGCTCTTCCAATTATCTTTATCTTGTCCCTTGTTCTTCTGGCCAAAAAGTAACAACACAAACTTACCCTGACATGAGACCCTGTGGGTTGCAGGCAAATTGAAACTCTCTTTGCTCCATGACTTCTTGGCTCCTGTGAATGGTTCATCTCCTGCTTACTGTGATATTACTATTTATTTCCGCATACTTTGAAAATTTTCCCAATATGTGCCAGCATCAAGAATATGTCAGAAATAACTACTGGCTTTAAAGTGGTGTTCATTTTGGATATCAGCAATTAAATGTTGTCTTGGTTTCAGCTGGGATAAAGTCCCAGCTTCCTAGTAGCTGCTGTGTACAGTGCTGTGTTTTGGATTTAGGATGAGAATAATGTTGATAACACACTGATGTTTTAGTTGTTGCTAATCAGTGATACATTAAGTCAAGGACTTTTCAGCTTCTCACCCCACCCCACCAGCAAGTAGGCTGGTGGTGCACAAGAAGCTGGGAGGGGACACAGCTGGGAGAGCTGACCCCAGCTGATCAAAAGAATATTCCATATCACGACATCATCATCAGTGTATAAAGCTGGGGGAAGAAGAAGGAAGAGGAAGATGTTTGAAGTTATGATGTTTGCCTTCCCAAGTAACTGTTGTGTGATGAAGCCTGGCTTTCCTGGAGATCTGCCTGCAGATGGGAAAGTGGTGAATGAATTCCATGGCTCTTGCTTTACTTATTAAACCGTCTTTATCTCAGCCCACAAGTTTTCTCACTTTTCCAATTCTCTCTCTCCTCTCACCAGGGGGGAGTGAGTGAGCAGCTGTGTAGTGCTTAGCTGGCTGCCAGGTTAAACCACAACAAATGTTCAAATGGTATGCAGGCTTTGGGTGACACTTCTCTGCCTGTAGCTTTCCTTCCAGAAGCAGATGACAAAATATTGTCTGCAAAATGCACAATGAAAGCACTGCCAAAGATCTTGCTCCTGTGGGTTTGGTGGGCCTTATTAACAAAGAAAATTGCTGAAAACAGGACTTTGGTAGCTAAGCATGTTGTAGTGCTAGTGGAGAAATGTGTAAACGCAACTGCATAAAGTATCCTGTCATGCAGAGGTGCCATGACATTTTTATGTAGTCTGTAATGTTATTTCCATGTAAAAAAAATTGCAAATTATTTCTGTCTGCCCTCTTTGCTTCAGGGGAATCCATGAATACCCTATCTTGCCCCATGGTATGAAACTGTAGTCAGAGAGTAGGAAGCTGCAAATGTGTTTGCCCTCATTTTGAGGTCTATGTGATTCATGGCATGTAAAGTGGCATGATGATCCCACTAACCATGGAGAGACTCACTATGCATTGTTTGAGCAGCTTAGGGGCTTTGGGAAGGAAGGAATAGCACTGACAAGGAAGGAGAGGAGACACAGAAGCAACACAGACTATTTCTATAAAGAAGAGATGGGGACCATGCTTAAAGAAGAATCAGACACTTAGCAGGAAAGGAAATTGTAGCACAATTTTGATGAACTGAAACCTTAATAGTCCATTCACTGATTTACACTTGAGACCCTACTCTTAGCTTTGCTTTATGGTGATTATACAGAGGAAGACAGACAGTACAACTTTGGGTGCTAATATTCCAACTGCTGTGTAGAGATGTGCAGCTTCTTCATCTCAGAGACAACTGATGAGGGTTTAGTCAGCAGTTTCTTCTGGAGCAGGCCCAGCACACTAAAGGGCACAGCCAGAAAATGTCTCCATTCCCCTTCCAAGCTCCAAATTGGGAAACACTAAGAACAACACAGATGCAAGATGTCCTCTCATCCATAACACATCAGTCATTTTAGTAAGTAACCTAAGGTACCTGTTATATAATAGAGAGCAAAATAGTGTAGAATATGCTTTATTGAAAAAAACCCACACTTTTAATATGTTGGTTCTAGTTCTGTTTACTTAAAAGAATAAAACCTCAGGGGTAATGGGGGTGCACAGATGCACAGAGTATTTTGTGCCTAATTAATTTTATGTACGGACAAGAACTGTTTTATCCACTAGATTAAGTATCATTTCCAATGTAACATTTCTTGCCTGTAGTTTGGGGCACAGGGCACTATTTTATTAGCCATTTTAGATTGCTTGTTGGATTTTTTATGCTTCAATAAAACTTCTGGCATAGTTGCTGTTTTCCCTTCTCTCATAGTTGAACAGACAACAATGTAAAGTTTTCAAACAAAAGCTCCCAAAGTCATGCAAAAGAGATGATCATGGCCAGAACTGCCAGCAGAAGTTGTTTTGTTTCAGTGGTTACTCCACCAGCTAGAATTCTTGCTGTATGGCAAACTCAAATGCAGCATCTCCCAGGAGCAAGGCACATGCCAGAGAAACATTTCTAAGCCACTGATGTAGGTGCCATTTGACTAACATCCAGAGAGTGGCCCCATTTCCTTCAAGAATTACATAGGAGAGGTGGAATAAGAAATGATTAGTTTGTACGTTGCCCCTGTAGGGGAAATGATGATTACCTGAATGGGACCTTACAAGACAATACTAGCCGAAAATATTTATTTCCTGCAGCCATCTTATAACCTCTGTGCCAATATCCTTGTGAGTGTAGAACAAACCATGCTACTCACTGAAAGGACCAACTAGCTTGATGACAGCTTTTTCTTAAACTCCAATCCATGGAAAAATGTGCATAAGGAAAATCTAATGTCCAATATCACACAGAACAGGTACAGAAGAGTCCAAAATGGCTGAGACCAATGGGAGACCAGAGGAGCGGCTGTTTGCATTCAAGCTCAGTAACAACCACCTCAGAATCACACTAAAACTGCTCTACAAACTGATGAGAGAAAGAGCTTTTGCATCAGTAAAGCTTAAGGGCTTGGGCTGAAACTGAGCTTCAAATACTCATCTCTCAATTGTGGGTGATAGGATAGTTTGGGGAGAGGTGTGAGCTTGAATATGCAGATACCTTATGATATAGACATAACCTAAGAAAACCAGAAGAGCAGCAGAACTCCCACTGTGTACAAATTACCAGCTCTATATATGCCAGAGTATGACCTCCAGCTAGGATATAATAACCAGCTTTCATGAACAGCACTCATTATATTGTGTCCATTATAAAAGTGCAGCTACATGACACTGCCATAGGCTATAATGTTCTCACCCAGAAGAGTTTCAATTTTCTTCCAAGAGACAATGTCTCCCTTCCGTGAGCTTATTTTGTGTGTCTTGTGCTCATTTTTATTTGATAGGGTGGGATGTGGAAGGTTTTGTTGTTTTGCTCCTAAAGCAAGAAATAAAGTGCACACATAAAAAAATCTGTATTGATTTGGGAGGCACAGCAGGGCAGGTATTCAGCTAGTGTAAATCAGTGTGATAAACACTAGCTGAGGACTTTTACCAGACCACTATAAATTTACTGGATCAAAGTGTTTGTCAACGACAAAAAATATCTCACAGGAATGGCCTGGCTGGCCCTCTGCTGATACAATGGAAGATGTTGCTAAGTCAGTAAGAAAACTTGGATTTTGTCGTGTGGTGATTTAAATAAGATTTTCTCAGTTATTCACACAAATCTTCCTTCTGAATATTAAGTGTGAGGTAACTCAAGGAACACAAACATCTGACTAAAGAGTAAGAGAAACACCTGTGGATTTGTGTAGAAGCTCCTGAATGGCATAGGCAGAGTCTGGGAGAATTTATCAGCTGCAACTAACTGCACTTCAGCTGGTCCAACACGGCTAAGAAGCCATAAAGCTTTGAGTGTTAATATTCCAACTGCTGTGTGGAGATGTGCAGCTTCTTCATCTCAGAGACAACTGATGAGGGTTTAGTCAGCAGTTTCTTCTGGAGCAGGCCCAGCACACTAAAGGGCACAGCCAGAAAATGTCTCCATTCCCCTTCCAAGCCAGGGCTGTCCTAAGACAACATACAGATCTCTACTTTATAGAAAGCTATATCTGAGGAAGTACAGGGGGGTTGGAACTAGATGATCTTGAAAGGTCCCTTCCAACCTAAACCATTCTATGATTCTATGAAGTCATCCTCAGCACACTTTAGTCAATGGGTGTGCAGCTAGTAGAGACAAGGGGGTGCAGGATGCAGCTCATCTAATCCTGTAGTACCTAAAAAACACTGAAAGGAACACTAGTCATAAAGGAAGTGGAGAACAACAAACTCCAATAGTTTTGATGTCTCCACAAGGATCTGAGACCTGACAGTCACTTTCCCTTGAGAGATGCTAGCCTGGGTGAGCACACACAGCTTAGATTTTCACAGAGGTATGAGGAAACACTCAGGAAAGTCATGCAGGAATCTGTTCCCAGAGAGACAAGACAAACAGGTTTCTACTCCAGGTGCAGTAACTGTTATCTTTCAGATCATGCATATATAAATATTTTGTGATACGTCATACACTGAGTCTGAAGAGCATTCTTAAGGACTCCCTCTTGAGCATACTCTTGCAAAATCCAAGGCAGAGTTCACACCAAGCCCTATCTTGAACATCACAGTAAGGAACTGGTGCTTCTCACAGCCTTGCTAGAGGCCATAGCTGATTTAAGTCTGAGGAAAAGGTTGATTCCCTCAGGCCACTTCAATGTGATGTCACCTGCAGGCCCCACTCAACCTGTCTTCTCAGCATGGCTCTACTGGGTCTGGCTGGGGTGGAGTTAACTTTCCCCTTCCTAATGCTGATCTATGTAGCTAGCAGGGTGTTGATACCACACCGATGTTTTGGCTGTTGCTAAGCAGTGCTCACACAGCACCAAGGCTTTCTTTCAATTCCTCCCTCCAAGGCCGGGTGGTGGCAAGAGGCTGGGCAAGGACACAGTTGGGACAGCTGACCCAAGGCGACCAAAAGGATATTCCATTCCATATGATGTCATGCTTAGCAACAAAATTTGGCAGAAAGGGGGAGGGGGAGGCATACATTATTAAGGTATTTGTCTTCCAAAGCAACCACTACACTTACTAAGGTCTACTCCCAAAGAAGTGGCTGAACATTGCCTGCTGACAGGAAGCAGAGAATAATTATTTTTTTTGCTTTGCGTTGCTTCTGTGTGTGGCCTTTGTTTTCTTTCATTTAACTGCCTTTATTTTGATCCATTAATTTTTCATTTTATTTTCTACCCCTTTCTTGCTGAACAGGGGGAGTGAAAGAGAAGTTGAGTGGGCACCTAACAGCCAGCCAAAGTCAACCCATCACAATGGCTGACACAGGAGATGGTGTTAATCACTGGTGCCAACTCTATACATTTAGAAGGACTGTAAAACCCAGAGTGGGATGGCCAGTGGTACCAGTGGAACCCAGCAAAGATTCCAAAAACCACTACATAGGAACAAGGGAAGACTAGGAAAGGCAGAATCCTCTCTAGCTCATCACTAGTAGAGCCATTAACGGAGACTTTGTGGTCACCTTGGTCATCACTGATCGAACTGTTGCAAACAGGCATACTAGTAGATACATCACATTGTTGTCTTCTCCTCACCAGGATGAGAGCCCTTCTCTGCCTGCTGGGTGGCCTCACTGGGCTCCCTCTGTGCCTCACAGGAGATGGTCCCAGATCAGATTTCTCTGCTCTGCCCCACTCTAGTGGCCTTGTCAAAGGACCCCTGCAGCAACTGTACAAACTTTGGAGGCTGATGGGAAGACAACAGAAATTATCTCACAGCAATACCAGTTCTCTCTTTCCATCCAGTTTCCAGTAAACGCTTTGTTGCCTGTCTCTCTCTTTATTTAAAGCCTACTCTCACCAATGAATTTGAGTTTGTTTGATTAAGCTCTGTGTATGCCCATGTGATCCACACTAATATCCTCTGAACCTGCCAGCCAAAGGTATTGACAGTTGTCAGAGCTCTGAAGTTCTACTACTTTATGAAAACAAATTAACCCTGTCAAACATTCCAGTGAGAAAAATTGGCATGAGGCTAACCTCTAGTGCGTAAATGCTTCAAAATGTTTTGCTAAAGCACTGCTGGGTTTTTATTCCGCTCAAACCATCTCTTCCTCTGTTTGCAATGTGGTCGGGTAGGTTTGGTTTATTTTCCAATGAGCTAAGGACTTGCTTGTGCACATAACCCTGTGAAAACATTGCGAAAACTTCTATGATAGTGACTTCCTGGAGAAAGGATACCCCAAAGATGTCCCACACTCTTTAGAGGTGATGTCAGAGAGGCAGAGGCTTATATTATTTTTTTTGGCTGATCTACCCACCCTCCTTCAGGAGCATTTTATTTACAGACTAGGTGCTATCACAGACCTTTAGCGTATGCCATTAGGATTCATGGTTAGATGATACAGGATAGAAATGAAAAACCGTTGCCAAAATTCCCAGGCTATACTTACCCTGTATTTCCCATCCTGGTTGCTACAGCAGTACCTGCCCTAGCAAAAGAACATCAGTAGGGGATTTGCTAATAAATTCTAGTGTCCAAGTGTGGGAGGATCTGCTTGCTGCAGATATCTCCTGTCTCCAGGGGGAAACATACCAAATGTATTTTAGAAAAGGTCTTTCCATGCATTAATTAGAGCAACACTGAGTCACCCGTCTCATTACACTGCTGATAGAGATCAGCAAACACTTCCTCCATAAGATTTTGACATCTTCCAAGGACTGCAAGTAACAGTATAAAGAGATATATATACACCAACTCTTCTAACTGAGAACTTATGTGAACTGGTTTCTGATGGATCTAAATGTTCACTAGCAGCTTGTACAGGGTTTAACAAGGAGGCTGAATCCTCTTCCTTGTATCCAGAACAGAGCTTTGGGAGGTTTGATATCCTCCCAATCCGGCATGATGGCACAAGGATCCCAGTGCAGTGGGATGGCTGACTGGTAATGCCCAGTACCTGTGGATTATTGCAAGCCAGTGACAATTGGTCCTGCTCCTGTAGGGGGATTGGACTAGATGATCTTTTGAGGTCCCTTCTAATCCCTAACATTCTATGATTCTGTGACACAGGCAAGGACTCTCCCTGCTCTTCTCCCTGGCCATCTTCATCTAGCAACTTGCTCTGTGTCCCATATAACATGAAGCAGCAGCTGAAAGCTGAAAATGGCATTTCTGTGCAATAGAAACTGTTCTGGACAGGAGAAAAAAACATTCCAACAATGACAACACAAACCCTCAGCACTTTTTCTGGGACACTGTTTCTCCAGAATTAAATTCCAGGAGAGGTCAAGTGGCAGTTCTGTGGGTCTCAGACCTTACTGATGAAAATTAAACCCACCAAATCATCCAGGCTGGCCAGAAGGTGAGAGTATTCCTTCCTCACACCTTCTCCTGCTGCTGGAAGGGAAGGAGAGCAAAGGAAGGAGGTTCACCATCCGTTCTTTAATCCTAGTCTGTCTGCAGTTCCCCTAGCTGAAATGTAGTTTTACTGTCTTCTTCTGACAACTGTGAGACAGTAAAACAACTTCTCCTGGTGAAACATTAAAATGGTGTGGAAAACCTGATGTTTTTAAATAGAAAAAAAATTATTTCATTGTTTCCATATGACGTTTCTTAAACAGCTCTACCAAACAAGAAGCTGGAGTCAGTGATTTTAATTACAACATTACTTAAAGTTTTTTTAACAAGTTTTCCATTCTTTTAACTAACAGAATGTGTGACTATGCAGAAACTGAGGACTGTGTCATAGTTCATTTGAGATTTGGTTTAGGATTTTATGAATCATGAAGTGGGCAGTGTAAGAAAAGAGTATTTGCATAATGGACAATATGGGAGAGTTGTGTCCCCTCTCCTCTTTTTTTTCTAAGTCAAAGCACAAGCCAGAGACCCTAACATACATTTCAGAGCATCACAAAACTCCCTTTGGGAGACAATTTATTTGCACTGAAGAAAAAACACTTTACCAGGTTAAAAAATTAATTAAAAATGCCTAGTGCAACTCTAGAAATCACATGCTGAACCGCTGTGATACATTTGTAACGAAGAAATACTCCTGAAATTCATTAAATTTTACAGATTTATACCTTCCAAATAATTCAAATCAGGATCTTCAGGAATAGGAATGATTTAATCTCCCAAATTGATAATTAAGTGGAATGACATAAATAAGACATTTGACATGCAGTAAATACTCCCAGACATTGTTTCATAAAAAATATTTTATTTTTTTTTAAATGGTAATTAAGAAGACTGAAAGGGAGTATCTTATTTGATATAAATCAAAAACGACAGTTCACAAATAATTCAGTGCTTCCATTATTACACTTTATGGGTTTTGTAGGGCATACAGTATTGCTTACTACCATATAGTTCAACCCAAAAGGCAGTTTTTTGGGATAGCAGGTGCAGAGTTTCTAGATACAGGATGACAGAAGCTCTGTAAAAGCAATAAAAGACCTGTAAAGTGACTTGTTATCCAAATTGACTATATAGTTTGATGGATGTCTTGAGAGACCTTGGCAAGACTTGGTTTTTAAGGATTCACCATGCTCAGCACCCTCTCAAGTGCTTCTGCTACAAGACACTGTGTACACAGAATTAGTAATGATACTTTGAAGATTTGGGATAGAAATGTGCATATTAATGCTTAAAAGGGCTTTATTTTGAAGTCTTCCATTGTTGGTTCCTTCTAGAGAAACATCCATTTTTATCCTGAAAACCATGTCTTGTTCTTGTCATTATTCAGGTTCTTTGAAAAAGCAAACCAAGCACTTATATCTAAATAACATTGAGGGGATATAGGTGTCTTTTAAAGCATCCTTTAAAAATTTGGATCCTAGATTAGTCTGTGCAACTATGGAAGTAACGAACATCTGCAGGAATAAATATCCCCATTGAGCTCCAGAGGGACTCTTTCCTTGAAATCCTACTGCCCAGCACAAGGAAAGGATACACAAACTAGACCTTACCATAGGGGAAGACAAGTATGTTTAAAACCTGGCGAAGATACCAAGATTCAGGAGTTACGTACTAAATGTGGGTGACTTACTGGCAACACACTCAATGCAGGAACAGCCTGGCTTGTCAAACAGGGTTTGGCAGCATCTGTCAGGGTTGCACCTACACATTCCTGGGCAAAGAAAGGGAACAAGAAGGGGCTTGAACATTTTATTTCCTCTGTCTGGCTCTACTGCAGCTGAATGTCTTGGGTTTGCTGCCCACATAGTTTTATCCAGCAGTCTCACGCTCTAGATAAAAACTGGCAGTCCAAATGGAGAATCCAGAAATCTTGGGAATACTTGGCTACATGTGTGGTGTTTCCTTTCCATTCATGTATATTCTTCTTCTCTTCAAAATGCCAATAGTATCCAATTGAAGCCATGTCTTAAAGATAACCTCATGCTTGTCATTGCTATTGTTAAGGAAGTCCAGTTTTTTTAACAATTTTAGATTCTCCTATGTAGAAGGTGACCCATTTGGCATTTAATCTAAAATCAAAATTGCTATAAAGTTGTGGGGGTGAGACAGAGGGAAACAGATCTACATTCACACTGGCTTTAGCATGTGATTTGGGGTTGCAGTCAGCCTGGAGGAACATCCCGTCCTCACTGATGTCAGTGGGGCCACAGAATTTCACCCATGTACTGGCAAAGATGAAAATGAAAGGAAAAAAAAAAAGAATCAGAAAAAAAGAAGATGAAGAAGAAGAAAGAATAAAAAAGAAGAAGAAAAAGGAAAAGGAAGAGAGAAAGAGAAAGAGAAAGAGAAAGAGAAAGAGAAAGAAAGAAAAAAGAAAAAGAGAAAAAGAAAAAGAAAAAGAGAAAAAAAGAAAAAGAAAAAGAAAGAGAAAAAGTACTTCCCTTCTCGGAGTGGGGGAGACGAAGCTTTTAGTAAAATTCCACCTTTCCCTGTAGCAGATGCAGCCTCACTGAAAACTGTGTCTGTGCATAGTGTGCATTAAGAACAAAATGTGCTGTTAAGCTGGTGCAGTGGAAATCAAGGCATAAGGGAGAGGTAACGGTGGAAGTGAGAGGAGGAAGCAGAAACACCATTCCCTCCCCTCTTTAGGTAATAAGTTTATTTGCAAGAAAAACATTTCTAAAAATCACCCTAACCCTTCCAAAAGGAGGCAAAGAGCAAAACTCATCTTTTCCTGGAAGGAGGCCGAAGAACCATCTCCAAGAAGGCACAGATGTTGGTTTTGGCTTTCCTGGGAGCATGATGCAGCCACTCAGCACTGGCAGGGCTGCCAGCCCCAGGGCACACACAGAGCCCACCCTGCTTGCCCTGTGCAGCTGGCCCTGCTTCCACTGGTGATCCCAACAGTAAGAAGGAGGCTTCAACCTTCCCTCCACCCCCACAATAAATACCAGGCAGAGTCCAGCCTTCCCCCATGGCAAACAGCAGGTGTATAAATTTCAGAGATCTCAGTTGACTCTGCTTTGTATTTATGCCAGTTGGAGATCTTTTCTCCATATCTCATAAAGAATATTCCTGATCCAGAAATATTCCAGTTTATAACTGCTTGAAATTCCTCTCCCTCAGTTGAAATATGGCATTTTAAAAATAATTTCCTTTATCTGGAAGACCTCTATGAACTTTGAAAACACGCCATGGTTTAAAAATATTTCTTTCAATGGTTAGTATTTTTTACTGAAATAAAATTCATTTTTAATAAAACCACAAATGTCTGTGGTCACTCAAGCTTGCTAATACTTTCCACAAGCATCTCAGATAGTAGTTAAAAGAAAGGAATTTGTTTCAAATCCTGGGACCTTAAGACAGCTGCTGGGATTTTTTTCACATTTTTCATGAATCACTTGGAAAAAAAAATGGATACACTCTTTTAGTGTATTACTTAAAGTCTGTATCTGCCTACAAAGTATAGAGGACTAATACTTGTGGAAAATTCAGGGCAAACTGACACTCAGGCAATATTTAATTCTCTCAAAAGGATCACATCCTGGTGTCAGATAATAGTCAAATATATTGTTTAGTGTGGTCTGATCCAGACAATGAATGTGTGCTTATTGCTTTGCTGATAAGCCAATACTATTTCTAGGATGTAATCATTGAATAAACAAAGATCTCCATGTAGGATAGGGTGGGCTGTGCAATAAGGGGGGCTGAGCAGGGGCTCCGAAGTGAGAGGAAAGTGAACACTGATGGAGATGTAGCGGTGACACAGGAGGCTTCCATGAAGGTTACAGCTGAGAGCCCATGCTGAAGCCCACACTGCTTCTCCTTCTCCCCACCAGTGTTAGGGAGTGGAGAAACACACTTCCCAAGAAAAACAAGTGGACTCACCACAGACAGTTGACTTGGTGCTGCAAAACCTGGGAATCATGCGATTCTCTGTCACTTCAGCTCGAGCATTAGCCTAGAAATTGGAGTGATTTATGAAGTTTCCTGCACACAACAGGAACTGGGGGTCTGAGGTGCCTTTCTCTGAAAGAAGCTAGGCTAAGTGCAAAAGCCACTGGGGGAAGCTGACTTGTCCAGAGCAGATGTTCATAATACTTACAGCGTTACCAATCCACAAGCTTTTCTTGAGACATCATGTGAGCTTAACGACATTTTTACTTTGTGTTATTCCTTCCTGGAAAATTGAGCTGTAAAAGCCTCTTTTGTTGAAACCAGCTGCCCTAACTCATCACTGCAGGGAGAGCCCCTTGAGATAGACCAACACGTGATATCTTCTCTGGGTAAACATGAAGGTCTCAGATCATTGCCACCACAGCTGGGCTGCATCTATCTCCACCAATATCCCACACTGTTGTCTCCAGTATACCAAAAGGGCCAAGACTGGGCAGAGAGGCTTGATTTGACCTTGTAGCAACATCTCTGGCTAGTCAGGGATGGTGCTTTGCCTCACAGACATTGGTGAATCCCGTTGAATAAACTTGCTGCTATGATCACTACATGTGCAATCAATTTTTGTTCCTGTTTCCAGCAGGCAGCTCCCTGCTGTCAGCCCAGTGCTGCTGAGCAGACAGAGCTGGCCACGCTGCAGCAGCCGCTGCTGCAAATCCAGTGACTCAGCAGAGAAGCCAAGGCCTGACTGGTCTTGAAAATTGAATTGATCCATCATCCCTGAAGCACAGATGTGTCCCTCAGAGGTATATGTGTAGGGAGGAAGGTCTCCACCTCTGGGAATTTCAGACTCTCACCTTCTCATGAAGGCTTTTATTTTTTTTTAGTAAAAGAAAAACTGCAGAGCAGCAGATGCATCTGCAGTCTGAATCACAGAACTACAGGACGGCTGAGTTGCACAGGATTTCAAGAAATCATCCAGTCCCACATGCCTGCTCAAGTAGGTCTACCTAGAGCTGCTTGACCAGGACTGTGTCCAGACAGCTTTTGGGTATCTCCAAGGAGGAAAACTTCACTACCTCTCTTGGCAATGTGTGCCAGAACTCAGTCAGACTTCCAGTATAAAAAATGTTTCCTGATGTTGAGAGGGAACAGAAGCTCCTGTATTTCTGTTTGTGCCCATTGTCTCTGGTCCTGTCACTGGGCACCACTGAAAAGAGCCTGGCTCTGTTTTCTTTGCACCCTGCCTTCAGATACCAATATGTATGGATAAAATCTCCCTGAGCCTTCTCTTCTCCAGGCTGAACAGTGCCAGTCCTCTGTCTTTACCCATATGAGAAATCCTCCATTGCCTTAATCATCTTCATGGCTCATTGCTGGGCTCTCTCCGATATGTTCATGTCTCTCTTGTACTGGGGAGTCCAGTACTTTACACAGCACTCCAGATGTGTCTCACCAGTGCTGAGTAGAAGAGAAGGATCATCTCCTTCAATGTGCTGGCAGTACTCTGCCTAATGCAGCCCAGGACACCATTAGTGCTCTTTGCTGCAAGCACACATTGCTGGCTCATGTTCAACTTGGTGCCCACCAGGACTCTCATATAGATTCCCACCATGCATTGATGCATGGGATTGTTCCCCCCCCAGATGCAGGAATCTGTGCTTCCTTTTGTAGAAAAACTGATCCCACCTTTTAGCAATAACTCCATTAATTGATGTTCAAATAGATAAGAGAGTCAACAAGAGGCAAACTGAAATGCTGGAATATAGGAATAAATGGGGCACCATCAAGAACACACCCCTATTAAAGAACTGCTTAAGGGAATAGTGAGGAGCATAGAGTAAGAGGGACTATTTCCCTGTCCTGCCCGAGCCCTGGCCAGCCTGCTGGGTTCTGGCTGCAGCCAGACCGCACACTTGTAATAAATGACATGAGGTTTGCTCTGTGCCAAAAGACTTGAACATAGCAGAAGCTGTTGAGCACTCTTCCACTGCATGCTGGGATTTGCAGGGGGAGAGCTGCCGCCAGGCACAGAGCCAGCACACCAAACCCTGGGGAGCAGAGAGCATGTGTGCCTCTGTGTGTGGGAGGCAGGAGTGGGTGGAAGAAAACCAGGGAGAGCCGTGATATCTGTCATGGCTATTTCTGCTCAGGAGAGTCCCCCTTGGAGTTGATCCTGGGGGAGTTGTGACAATACAACTTTCCTGACAGAAAAGGCATTGCTTCTTCAATTAAAATATTGCACAAGCAGCCATCAGTTTAACAAATTATCAATTTTTACAGCATTTTTAATAAGAGAAAAACTGAAATACTTCTCAGCTTTCTAGTTCTATTCATTTTGTGTTGGCAGGTCAGATGGGGTTATATTATATTTTATTGTGTTGTGTATGTGTTACAGCAATACTACAGTAATCTGGGCTACCAGCCCTTTGCTTTATCTTGTTTAAAGTCCTGCATCTTCTGGGAGTGGAGCTGTCATTTCAGTCCAGTATAGAACATTTCCAGTTAGTCTCAGTACATCCTCTGGGAGTGTTAAATGGGGTCAAGGGAGAGGGAGGACAAAGAGCACAGAGCCGGGTATAAATATAGGATGTTCAGTTTAACTGTGAACTTTTACACAATAAATGGTGTCTTCTGAGCCTGGTTTGTTTTATATTGGGCACGTATATTGTCAGGAAAAGGAACTCAGAGAGTTTTCCACAGGGAATTCCTCTGCTTTTATTAAGACTAAAAGAAATTCATTTATAACTATGCTTAATTGGCCGCTGTCTTGACATAACCTTTTGAGAAGAATAAGGGTTCCTCTTGCTTTCCAATAGCAAGGCATCCCCAGAGACCCTGCTACCAAGTGTCCCTCATCTGTAGAAGTGCACTGAATAATAAGGTAAAGAGCTTTTCAGTGTCAAGCTATGCTATGAAGAAGTTGAAAGCTGAAGACTGATGAGGCTTTGGGAGAGCATCCTGTGACTTGGTCCGTAGGTCTGAAGGGCTCAAAAGAACTAAATCTTTTGCTGAGCAGGCAGATGTGTCTCAGTTGCAAAGACAGAGCACCCAGGGTTGGTCTAAGAGACATCAAACAATTGTCATTTCATCAGTTAACCCCCTATCTAATAAATGCATCTCCTCATTGACTTTCCATGTATGTTGTACCTCTTGATACAACAGAGCTCCCTGCCTCTGCATGTCCTCCCAGAAAAGACCTCACTAAGAAAATACCTATTTCCTATGACACCCACTGCTGAGGGAGGCTCTTTGCTATGGCCATGGCCCAAGACTCGTCCTGCAGTATTCCCCTTTCAGGTAAGTGTCTTCTCAGAGCCAGGTGGACTGAAACTACCTTCAAATGTCCTCTTTTGTTCCTGATGATGCAGAGGTGGAAGAAGTAGGCTGCTCCCACCCACAACTCACAGAGGAATGGTCCAAAAGACAACAGGCTAAGAAACTCTGAAGCTATAGATCAGACAAGGAGAAGTGCAGTAGTTAAATAGATACCTCTGGTTACAGCTTAAATGACCCAGAGAGTCAAGTCTCCAGAGGCAATTGAAGCGTCTGCTGTCACAAGTGAAAACATCTAAGTCTTAAGATGTCTTTTACATCAAACTCTGATCTCTGGTTGCTGCATGGAGAGGTCAGTTGTGTTTCAAGCCACTAGAGACACCACATCAGCAGAAACCGCTCTGCACCAGGGGAGGCTGGGAACATTAAACAAGGAAAGAAGCAGTGATGGGGATTGTGCAGAAGACAAAGTTGATACAGAGTGATGGAAAATCAAAGCCTAAGCAAGGGGAGGGAGGACAGGTGGGAGGAGTACAGACAACCAAGGTAAGAGACAAAAGGCAGACAGAGAAAATGAGAGGAGACTAGAGAAAACAGAAACTGGGGCAGGGGAGAAGGATAGGGAAATGAAATGGAAAGAGAGTTTTAATGAAGCCGTATGAAACTGCATAAAAAGGAGGTGGAGAAACCATCTGAACACAGTGAGCCAGACAGAAAAACAAACAGGCCTTTCAGAACAGCAAAAGTATTCACAGAAATATGATGAAAGTGGAAAAGGGTATGGACCCTTCCATCTGTCCAAGCTGAATTTGTAGAAAGATATGCCCTTCCCAAGAACAGTTCATCAGCAAGTAGATAGCTGGGACTAAACCATCAAGTGTGTTTTTCTTGTGCTACAGGAGAGACACTGCCTATCCTGGGAACAAAGCAATCACTGCTTGGGAGTACATGTTTCAGCCTCATATTTCTAAGGAGAAATGAAGATCTGAGAGGGAAGGAGAGAAAGAAATTGAAGACCCTTTTGCCCTCAGCAGGAACTACAGACAGTTTTTTCTCTGGGGGCTTAGTTTCCAACACACCCAACTGGGGTCATAGTGGCAGCAGGATGAGTAAAGTTTGTTGACATCCATTGCTATTCTGTGTCAGGGACAGCTTAAGATCTTATGATCATTTTAATCAAAACAGCCTGGAGGTGAATTACTTCAGGGTGAACTTCCTTCAGTAGTTTGAGTGTGAGTAAGAACTTGTCTTCCCTATGACTGATGCTACTTCTTTCCCTTCTTCTTGTGCATGCACATGTGCCATCTTCTTGCTTCTCCCCTTCTTTTGCAGTCCTAGTCAGAAAGTTGAAGTAAAACCTCTTTCTCTGCCTTTGGTGGCACTTCTCCCATCCTACCATGCTCATGTGAAAGGTATGGTATTCCAAAGCTTGTTTTTCTCTATGAAATAAATTTCACATGTCATCCAGGTGTGTCAGCCTCCCATCTCCTTTTCCTAATGGCTTTATGCTATTATGCTACTTCTCCCTTTGAACTTTGCAACCATGTACAGGAACCAAGTCATGACTGGCTCTCTTCAACTTGGAGCCCAAAGCCTGGCAGATCTATTTATCCTCTCCTCTGTGCTGCTCACCTCTGTGACTTGAGGCAGAGCACATCACTGAGGCAGAAGTCAAGAAATATCCTCTGCTGTTAATTATTTGGTTAGTACTATCCAGTAGCAGGAAGTAGAGCAGTGGTGGGTGCCCACTGCTTCATTCAGAGAGGGTCTCCCATACCAATTCTTTTTGAGATGGTAGAGAGTGCTGATAGAGAGCAGCCCTGTGAAAAAGGACTTGGGGGTACTGGTGGACAAAAAGTTGGACATGAACCAACAAAACACTCTTGTAGCTCTGAAAGCAAATTGCATCCTGGGCTACATCAAAAGAAGCATGGCCAGCAGGTGGAGAGAAGTGATTCTGCTCCTCTATTCTGCTCTGGTAAGATGACACCTGGAGTATTGTATCCAGCTCTGGAGCCCCCAACACCAAAAGGACATGGACCTGTTGAAGTGTGTCCAGAGAAGAGCCACAAAAATGATCAGAGGGCTGGAACACCTCTCCTATGAAGACAGACTGGAAGAGTTAGGGTTGTTCAGCCTGGAGAAGAGAAGGTTCCCAGAAGACCTTATAGAGGCCTTTCAGTATCTGAAGGGGGACTACAAGAAAGCTTGGGAAGGAATGTTTAGAAGGACATGTAGCAACAGGACAAGGGGCAATGGCTTTGAACTAGAAAAGGGTAGATTTAGACTAGAGATTGGGAAGAAGTTCTTTACTATCAGGGTGGCTGATCACTGGAACAGTTGCCCAGAGAGGTGGTGGAGGCCCCATCCCTGGAGACATTCAAGGTCAGGCTTGATGGGTCTCTGAGCAACCTGATCTACTTCGAGATATCCCTGCTGACTGCATAGGGGTTGGACTAGATGACCTTTGAAGGTCCCTCCCATCACAAGGCATTCTATGATTCTATTCTATGATCTAAAACCCTAGTCTTTTCCATCCTGAATTCTTTCGTTTCACTCCAAGGCTGCAGTAGCAGCAGGAGATACATTTGAACTAAGCACACAACCAGTACCACGTCACTTCCCAACAAAAGTAATTTCTCAGCTCTATTATCCCCTTTCATACTGAATCACTGTAGACCAGAAATCCACCTGGCTGACTGTCCATCCACAGATATCACCCAACAGAGTCTATCCTATTAAAAAAAGTCAACCTGTCATTTCAGTCTAGCTGAAGAAGCAATTAAAAGTTGGATGAGAGCTGTAGTTAGAAAAAAGCACTGCCCTAAGCTCTGCCTGCAAACAAACAAGGCTGAGCAGGAGCATGCGCTAGGAGACAGAGGGTTTCTCTCAGACCTGGTACAATAAGTGTAGGATCCATAAACATATTGCAGAGCAATATGTCCTTTGATCACAAATGTTACTATCTAAAAACATGCCAACATAGTGCATCTACGAAGGAGGAAATTAAACAAAGAGTGGGACAGCAGTGAGCTGCTGCTTTCCAAGTCACTGCCCCTGATCAGTTAAAGCAGCACAGCAGAGCTGCCTACCTGAGTAAACACCTTGGCCATTAAGTTTCTGTCCTTTGACCCTCCTCTCTTATTTGTTGAACCTAGTTGCAGACACTGACAATTTCTCAGCCATTTTTTTCTCACCATCCCTGATAATTATTCAGGTTACCAGGTGCATCTGGAATAAATATATCTAGTGTTGTACTTATTATAGTAATTAAACATATTCTCTTCGCTATTCCTATCTTTTTTTTTCTGTGAAGAGGTTGACATATAAAACGTTTTGAGATTTAAATTTACAATCACTTTGTATTCAGGTGCTTCAAGATGAAAAGTCTTAAGGAGCTGGGAAATGTCTGAATTACATTGCAGATTCTGTCCTGCCATCTCTCTGTAACCATAGTCATGAGGAGTGTTTACATATGGGGTGGAATCCATAGCATCCTGAATATACAATGAGAATAGAAATTAAATTAAATTAAGTCTCAGAATAAGTAATGCAGGAACTGACTATTATTTTATTTGGAAAATGAGCAAACAGACAAATAAAACCAACCTTCCCTCCTCAAAAACCAGCAACAGCCACATCAAAAACAAGCAAAAAAACACCCCTATTTTATTTAAAAGAATGCAGATCCTAAATAGAATTTTTTGTCTTGCTACCAGTTCAAACCCAATGGGCAGGAGGAACCAGTGAGACCAGCTTGCTGCAGCCCATACCACTAGAGCTGTTTTCTAGGTGGGGACACTGAAGAACATGTGAGATTTGTAGTGCTTTGGGAAAGGACATAGGCGGCTTTTCATTGCCCAGGCCCCACAGGAAATATAAGTGATTTTGGAAATGATGTACAAGAAATCCTTCTGCTTGATTATTAGTTCATTAACCCTTTTGTTTATAATAGTTTGCAGTGTCTCCAGTGCCTCCTTTGCATGTTATTGCAATGGAAGTCCAAGTTTTGTATGTTGGACTGTTGGGGCATTGGTAGTCCTGCAAACTCAGGTATGAAAAGAGTAATGTCTCACAGTGAGGCCAGAGGAGAGTAGTCAGAGGAGGTCATTAAAAGCCTTGAACCTTGCTTCTGTGCTGTGGACTGTACAGATGGCAAGGCAAAGGCTAAAGCGTTTCTAATTTTGGGAAGACATGAGTCAGCAGTGTTAGAAACATCCAAGAGTAGGAGGAATGGCTGGTTGTTCTGATTAGCTAGTATTTCTACTATCAAAGTAGATCTGTAAAGAAATTCATGTGTGCCTCCCATTTTTTTCCTCCACCATTCATTTTTAATCATTTCTATACAGAAAAATCTCCACGTACTGCTGTAGGCCATGAAGGGTCTCAGTGACGGGACTTTTAATGGCTTAAATTTTGAACAGTGGGATTGCCCATGGATACCACATTCAGGAAAGCAGCCAATCCCTCATTATATATTACAACAGAATTTTGCTAATCAGCATTGTACTCTAATTACAGAATTATTAAGACATTTAACTTAGGGAGCAGATGATGGAGTTGGGCACTGAAGTTCAGATGAGCTTGTGAGAGAAGTTTTTTTAACACAATATGAGGATGGTCAATCTCAATAGGAAAATCATTGTCCTTGTATACATTTTCGGGACTTGAAAGAAAGCACCTGGATTCAGTACATCTCACACTTGATGTCTTCATCTGTGTCCCTGTGACTGTTATTCATTGATCCAAAAATCCATTAGTTTCAATCTCATCACAGGTTTATTGGATCACATCATCTGCATGGAGCACATGGAGCTGGGGCAACAAATTTGATTCCCATGAATCTATCCCAAAGGGGATGCCTGTAATATGCATTTTAGCACTAACAGTTGGAGGAAGAGGAAGGAAGGAAGGAAGGACGGACTTGTTAGACTTCTGACTTACACTGTGAAATCCTCCTAGGGAGTGCCCAGGGCACTGTGGACCATCTGGACTCATAAATACCTTAATGACTCACAGACACTGGTTTCCTGTGACCTCTTGACAAGGCTTAGGTGTACAATAAGGCACAAAGAACACCTAGATCCCTCCTGAGGACATGCTGAACCCCAGGTGAACAAACAACAATGTTCACATGCCACCAAGCTTCCCAAGGAGGGTGAAGAGCACCTAAGTCATGCTATCTGCTCTTTCTCTAAGACTTTCTGTAACTGTCACAGAACAAACCCATAGCAATCACAGGTAATCTTCAGGTGAAGAAAGCATGGCTTTGCAATGGGCTTAGCCCTTGCCCTATGATGAATAGTTCTCACTATTGTCATTACATCGATAGGGAATCCCCTCCGGGATCAGACGTGAACAGCACACAACTAGTCAACAAGGAAATCCTTTACTCAAACATTGGTTTAGTTAAGGGTTGATTTAAACAAAAAAAAAGCAATGAAACGTGAAGGTTACATTCAAGAATGTTTCCCCAAAAGCTGATTGCACAAAGGTTTTGAGTATCCTCTGTTACTAAACCATTTCTTATTTGTAACCTTCTGCTATGCCTGTAACATACACTTGCCAAATTTGGACTAAAGGATGGCTTATATTTTATAAGAAGTTATGACAAGGCAGGCAAAAATTGGATTTTTGAAGTTATGGTGAATTAAGCCTTGGATGGCTTAAAAAGCACCAGAAGATAAATGGATGATACATGCCTACCACTGCACATCAATCACCACAACCCAGCTTTGGGAGAGGGTCTCACTGCTTTCACTTCACTCCCTGCAGCCCTCTTTGAGTGCTGCATGGCCCCTCTCTGCAATAAGAACCATCCACAATGATAAAACAGAAAGAATTTTACTTTCCAGAAACCTAATTTATGGCTGCCAGTGGTGCTTTTTCAATAGTGAATCTTTTGTTTAACTTATATTGGAAAAGAAAGGAATCGACAGCTTTCTGTGCTGCTAGACACAGGGAAGGGAAGGGAAGGGAACTAGAGGACATTTTATCTTCACGGAAGGTATAATAGGTAAGTAGTCTCTCCAAATAAGAGCTGAGAGATCTTATTGGCATAATATGAAAGCCATGTCCTCTCTTATTGTCCAGTTGTGTATGGACCCTCAGTCTCCTTTGCTGCCCATTTAGCATTACATTCATCTTTAGAAGAGCCATATGGTAGCAATTACATATTCTCCTTCAGTATCAAATGTTTTTCCTTTGGTGCTTGAGGCACATGGTTTGGATTTGCTTGCCCCTTGTGACTGAAACCACCTAAATGTCATCTGCTGCTTCAGCGTGAAGTGGGCTGGAAAGACAGCCTTCAAGCCCACCAATGTCAATGGACAGGAGAAGGAGGAAGAACATGAGGCTTCCATACAAGACTCTCATACCATTCCTTGTAGTTGCAGCTTTACAATACATTTGGATGTGAGCTGGAGATGAGCCAGAAAGTTCCTGACAGGACCCACCTTCTATCCAGAGAGGAGATCTCTGAGGAAGACCTGAGTAACTTGGTCCCTGAGCTGGTAACAAGAGAGCTGCTCCAGCCTTGCCTCCAGCATACTGACTGTGCATTAGCAATGGTGAAGGCTCACAAGGGCCCGAGCTAGATCTGGTGGTCATGGGGCTCAGCTGCATCAACTGACTTGTTCAGACAAAGCCTAAGCCACCTCCAGGACCTGGTGGAGAGAGGGGTGAGGAAGAAGCTCAAATTAATCTTGTTCTGGTAAAGAAATTGAATGTTAAAAAAGCAAACCCTGAGGATTTAGTCAAGCCCAAAGCAGAGGGGTTTTCTCTGGACACTTGTCAAATCCTGGTCCTTTTTTCACACCCACAGCAGCAAAGGAATTGCCAGGTGCTATCATCTGCACCCTGAACCACATCAGTAGGCATCGCCTGCAGCATGTGCCTCCAGCACCTGAACCAAGCAGATCTGCAGGAAGGTGAGGTTTAAGCCTCTGTCTAATGAGCTGTAACAGCAGAGTGCTCCATTTTCCTCAGCCATAATCCAATTTCCACATAGAGAATAATCCATTCTGCCTTCAGACAGGAACTTTTTCCATCAAGGGGGGCAGAGAGAAGCAGATTATCACCTTATTGAATGAAGCAACCTATTGCTCCCTAAGTAAGCCCTCAACCATGTATTGCTCCAGCTGTTGACTGCAAGCATAGAATGACTCTTTGTAACTGCTGCTGTCCTTTAATGCGTGTCTATATTCCCCCTGCACTGTGATGCCACTGTCACCTATTTCCCAGGCACCCTTTTAATCTTATTGTTGGGAAAGAAGCTTGATCACAAACCCCTAAAATGGATTCTGGCTCCTCACTCAACAGAATTAGAAGTTATTTTATCTAGTTTTGCTTGACAATTAACAGGACTTTGTTTATGTATCAGCTAAGAGTCTCTGAAAACCCCCAGATGTGTGAGGTTAAAGATGGAGTGAGTCAGTGCTCACAACTTACAAGGTTATTTCACTTTCTAGGATTGTGTTGTGCACCTGCTGTTCTTATGGTGCAGACAGAACATCAGATTTCTGTGTGTCCTCGAGTTTATCTACTGCTGTTGTATTGAATCTGTACTGGGCACCAATCAATTATTTATAATACAACACATGCACTCCTATTTATATATCCTCCCTCTGCATAATAGGATATGTCACTAGGATGTGCAGATAGATCCAGGATCTTCTCCTTCAAAGAATGACAATGGTTTACAACTGCCAAGAATCATCTCCAGGAGGCTTCGCTACAATTGCTATAGCAATTAAGACAAAGGAGTGTACTGCAGAAAATTCTCTTTTTGGCAACAAACATGGACAAGTTTCTGGGGTCTGTTTTAAGGTATCCTGGAAGAGCTACGTCTAGGCTAGCTCAGGTATTGCTTTTAGTGACCTAGACATATATCATGATTTTAAAACGTATTCTATTCATTTTCCTTTGTATGTAACAATATAAGAAGCAGATCACTGAGCTTTGATTCAAAGAGAACATAATAGAGATGAAACTCGGTTTGGGGAGCTTCAGTATCAAACTGTCACACAGCTGTTCAGGTTCTTGAACCAAGACTCAAGTACATCCCTGGGAACAGAAATGCACTGTGTTATTTTCAAACAGTTCATCTATGTCTTTTGAAAGCAAGGAAATACTCATAAACTCGGTTTGGGCTCTGTTGATACCTGGTATGAGACACAGTAATACTGAAATAAGGCAAAAGTTATAGACAAGTTGGCTGGAGATACACTGAATTATGAAGAGATATACAGAGATATGAGTTACATGTACATGTTTATATATATAGATATTGACTTATAGATACAGATATTTCTTTTCTATGATGCTCATTACTCTAGTATCAAAGCATGAATTTGATTAGCATCAATTCCCTTGTGTAATAGGGCACACCAAGAGACAAAAACCTGGGGAAGAAAATGTGGGAAAAGAGTGAAGATTAAGTGACATGCTGGAGAGCACAGAGAGAATCAGTAGCAATCATCTACTTTTCATATCATGCCAACAGGAGAATTGTCTTGATCATGAAGCTAATATAGTTTGCAGTTTGTGTTAGTAAAATTATACTGTGGTTAAAGCAACTTAACCCTGTCCTGATACAGTGCCAGTAAGTATGAGCAGTGTAGTACCCCAACCTAAAAGTTCTTCCCCAGTCCATGTGGTTTGGGTTTTTTCACGTAGGAACCTGGTTCGAGGAGAATCAGCTGGGCCCAAAGCAGTGCTGGAAGCAACCCTGGCAAGACTTGTAAGTGGAAGATTAGATTTAATTGAACAACATTTTGCTTCATAAAGATCACACAGATGGAGAGGCCTGGTTTTAAGGAGAGCTAAAGGTCATGCACTGCTTAGGCAGATGTGAAATTTGTCCATCCTGCTAAATCTAAAAATAAACTGTTAAGACTGTAATAAAATTGGACTTAGAACTGGAGGCATTTTGATTATTTTGAAATGCTTATGCATGAGCCATGTGGGATACATGTATATAACCAAGGAAACAGGGAATTTACATAGTGATTAAAATACGGGCAAGAAGACTGTAAATCTGCAAGATAGAAACTACATTGCTGTCCCAAGTCCATCTATAAACTAGGACAATGATCTCATTGCCCCTGATTTAAGACCTTTCAGTACAAAAGCAGCAGCAATGTCTGTAACCTTAAAACAGTGGATGAATACGATCAAATCACTGAAACCAGTAAGGATTATAGGGCCTCATCCACTGACTTCAGAGGGCTTAGGAAATACCCTTGTTAGTTTATATGTGATTTTTTTTTTTTCTAATTAAACTTCAGGGTAGATAAGATTTTGGATAATGAAATAACTCGGTCTTCCACCCCCAAAGGAAACTCTAAATTCCCATATCTACATCAGTTTCAATTAGTCTTAACAGAAGGTGAGCCCTTCTAAAAAAGTGGCTTAGGAGCACTGGTTTCTTTGTAATGGGTAATGACCATGGAAGAGCTCAAACTTCACAAAATTAAAGCAGCTCTTTTTCTGAGAGAAATATTTACAAAATTGCTGCAGCTTGCAAGCATAATTTTAACCATACATGCATGAAGTGACCGTACGGATATCTCCATTTCTCACACCTACTCATCTTTCTTACCTCCTTCTGAGCCCCAGGACAGTTGCCAAAGGCATCAATAACACAGGATTTGGTGGGAGAGTTGCCTAAGCCACCAGCACAGGTGTCATGTGAGTGCCACCTACCCCCTTTCAGGTCCTATAGGGAATGGAAGAGTAGGAGATCTTAAAAAAATCTCACTGTCATCATAAAATACCAAGCAGTCATCACATGAGGTACAACGATTCCTTGAAGGTTAGCAATTTAATGTGGTATTTTGAGAAGGCCACCTGCTACAGAAAAGTGTTAGATATATTATCAGAACAAACTTCCACCTTAAGGAAAGCATATTGTTCCCAGTTGTTTGAGGAAAGAATAGCTTAATGCAAAAATAAATACTCTAAGGCCTTTTAATACACCAGCATGAAATGAAACCTCATCCTACAACGCTCCATGCAAAGGCCAAACCATTTTCATTCCCTACAGACTCCAGTGAAAGTTGAGGGTCTCAATTGTCTTGAGGAGCTCAGTCACCAGTGTAAGGATGAATATAAACTTGTTGTGGGGGATTTGGTCATCAAATAACCTGATTTTGTTTCTCAGATGCAGAAGATCTTTTCCTAAATAAGCAGGATTTGTCCTTATCGTGATTTGAAACCCAGGAAGCAAATGCCAGTGATATAAACTGGGAAGTACTGTCTTTTAGTGGGGCTTGCAAACATCACTGTAGGGAGAAGGGTGATATTTTGAGTGATTTAAAACTGCTTACTCCTCTCAAATATACCTTTATTTCACTGCATTACATTTTATCTTGAACTGTACAATTCAAGGAGTCACTTCACCACACATGAGGGTGGTACAAATCAGGCTGTTTCAGGAGCAGGTCTGATGTGAAACAATGTTTGAGATTTGGGCAATAGAAAAGATGGCATCCCAAAGCCATTTCAGATGCTTACAAATTATCCAAAGAAGAATTTAAATATGGCTAAGTTGAACTATCCCCGCAGTTTTGCTGTATAGCAGAAAAACGTATTGGAAGTCTTTCTGTGCAGAGCTTCAGTTGGCAGAGCCCAGGCTGCTTCACTGAAAACACCTTTTGTTTGAGAGCAAACCCAAGTACTGCTCGGAGCTCCTCTCTGTGTTCCTGTGCCCTGAATGCACCAAGTTCCCTGTCACTGCAGTTGATCTTTGCTGCGAACCTGACAAGAACATCAGTCTGGTGGAGAGCAAAAGATTGGAGGGCTTCCAGGTTCAGAAATCATGGTTTTAATCCAGGGTGGAGCCAAACACCCTAAAAGCAAACCCAAAGAAATTATTGCCAACAGGAAATTCTGATCATCGGTTACCTACATTTAACAGCTCCTCAGGATCATAACCCAGATCCTTGTGTGTCATGTAACAACATTAGGCATCGTCTGCCAAATAATTAGCACAGACAGGATTTATGTGTTTTGCTGGTTTATGGGGACTTGTACTCCATAGTAAGGACAATATCCCTTTAGGAGTTCTCAGACTTCTAATCCAGCAAGTTTAGAACTGAATTTGAGTTTATTCAAGGCTGGAGGATTCTTATACGATGAAATTTTGGGAGGGTTTATATCTGTCTGGTTTAATACAAATTATTCCATTTGTTTTGTTGTTCTCAGTGAGGCTTTTAGCCCCCAAAGTGCAAATGTCTCTAAAGAAATCAGAAGACAAACTCCTAAGTCTGTTGGTCAGTTGAAGCGCCCCTACAAACACACAAAAGAAGCCTATAACAGAGTAGTAAGATGCATTCCTGTCTTCACCACTCATTAGTGCTGCTTTAGGGTGGGAGTAACACCTTACTTGCTGTGCTGTGCTAAAGCAAGGGTGAAGTGCAGCAATTAATTACCAAAGGAAATATCTTCTTGTAAAGTAAGGCCCCTCCTCGCTAACAGCTCCCCACAGATCTCTTCTGGGCTCATTGCTCAGGAGCATGCCCTGCATACAAGCACACCAATGAGCAACCTGCTTACACAGGACCGGCCACTTCATTTTCCTACACTCATTCCTTCCTAAACTAGTTAGATCCCTCCCTTTCCATGGCTTAGGTTCCTCTCCTAACCCATCCTATTCTAGGTCCTGTGCAATCCTCAGATGCTCTTCCCCTGCATCCTGTAACGTGTCCCATACCCAGGCAGTGATCCTTCTCTGACCTGTGAGGAGAGCTGGGGAGCTGCTCTTGTTTCCCCTGGGGAGGATGCCAGCTCTAGCCCATGCAGCTGAGGCTCTCCTGCAATAGCTCCAGCCCAGCTCAGGGGCTTCTGGTTGGGATATTGTGACTCCTCTGCTCACCCTTGTGCCCTTGGGTTCCCTGTGCATGTGGAGATGAGCCTTTATTCACACTACCTAATACAATTCTTCCAAATATTTCACATCAGGTGAAGGGAGATCCCAAGAACAAATCCTTGGAGCTGTGTTACTGCTTTCTAGGCTCTGCATCTGTGTGTTGTAGCCTTGCTGTGCAGCTTTGAGTAAGACACTTAGTCAATGTATACCATGGGGCATCATAAACTGGGGGAGTGGGGAAGGATGATGATGTTGGACACTTCATTAGTGGTTGTGAGACATTGCCAAAGAATTGGTTGAGAAAAGTCTTAAAGAAGGAAATGCAGAAGGGTGTGTTCTTCCAGGGTATGTTAGAAATGAAAAGTAAAGAGAGAGACAGGACTGTCCTGGGACAAGAATAGTGACTGAGAACTTAAGGCACCTAGGTTCAGCTAAAAACTACTTGGACATCTTGGTTGTATGGAAATGATCTGTGGTCTCTGCATCATGGAATAAGCATCCATGGGGACATGGGGCAGGAAAAGACCAGAATCGTGGACCCATGCTACCATATATCCTTTACCTGATACTTCACAACTTTCAAAACTAGTCCTGCTGCCCTGGAGGGCTGTTGTCTGTTCATCTTCTTCATTTTGGGCATTAAACCCAGGTATTGATGCCTCTTTCATCTTCTCCCTTGAGGCCAAGAGAAAGCATTACTACTACAGTAGCTGAATTCATCACTGTGTGCAAACTATATTTATATGACAGCAAATCCATATAACTTTCCTGCGTCCATTTACTCTGTTGTTCAGCTAGCAAGAAAAGGAAGCCTGTCAGGTCCTTGCCAAAGGGCACAGTAGTTGTCTCTTTCTTGTGATTCAGCGTGGATCCTTTACCCTGCATGAAGTCAGACACAAGAGCAGCAGTTTCCTTGGGATTCTTTTTTTTTTTCTCCACAAAGACACAAATAAAGAGCTGGATTCTAACAAGTGGTTGGCTTTTTTCCCTCACTAGTTCATCAACTTTCACAAATCAACTTGATCCCCTATATTATTTTTGTTTTACATAATCCATAACCATCTGTAAACCAGACAAGTTAAAGGAATGGAAGAGAAAGAGAAAGCTGAAGCACAGCTAATAACATATAAGGGAGGGAGGGAGCATCTTGGTCTCTCTGTGCCTTGCAGTCATGAAATGATGGCAAAACACTACTGTGAAGGCAGGTTTTGAGCAATCTAATGGAGTGTTTGTAGGGGGCTGGAAATAAAAGTAGCCCTAGAATAACAATCTAAGACTGATAGCTCTAGATTGGAAATAAGACTATTTGATCTCAAGTTAGATACTGAAGACACATCTGTCCCAGAAGACTTCCTAATTTTCCTAGTTGTTGGCCACCTTGGACTTTGCTTACCATAACAAAGACTTTAGAGGGATGAAGTTTAGTGTTGTAAATTGAGTACAATCAAGAGAGAATAAAGATGATGCAGTCTATAGAATTAAATTTTACTAGGAAATGCCAATTTGAAATATCCATGGAAATGTATTGGTTGCAGTAATCTTTCATTAAACTGTAAATTTGCATGGTACCTTTGAGTTTGGAAACCATAGAAGATCCCAGGGCCCTCTGCTGTACTGGTCTTTAATTAAGCATCAGTTTGCAAGCAGTCCCAAATCCTTAAAAACTTCATCTTGAATTTTGGTATCACTCCCAAGTCTATTGTAAAACTTCAGAAAAAATGGGTGCCCCATATTGACATGAGATTTTCATAGCTTATATGTTTTCTGAGGTGGATGAAGGAATCTGAAGATCAAGAAACATGATACAAATGCTAAGAGCCCTGGAAAAAAACCCAAACAGATCAATAGGTGTCCTTGTATAAGAGACATTAATTCTTCCCATGTTGCCTGACTTCAGGCTCAGCCCTCCAGAAGCACAGAAGCCCAACTTCCCTGGGCAGCCTGGGAGGATGGATTACCCAAGGGTCACAAATGAACCTGACAGAAACTCACACATCGGTCAAATCTGACTGGATGACCACTGAAATGCCACTCTTTCCAGCACATCACCTGCCAGGGCCTTTGAAATTAAAATTTGATAATATCAAAGCAATTGGAAATTCAGTTTCAGCCAGCAGTACTTTTGACCTCCCTTACACCCGTTTTACTTACATTGAGTCATTCCTGGCATTGTGGTTGGGAAATGATCACCAGCAAAATTCAGTTAGGCTGGAGTTGAATAACCTGAGCATTATCCTGATAATTACATTAATTATGTGGCCTAACACTGCTGAATCCTTACACTGGATTGTTAAATCCATCCTGTGCATAGATTGGAGATATCTGAAACAGTTTGGTTTCATTAAAACTTAGTAACCATATCTTTACAATTTTTCTAGTACCACTTTATGGGAGAAGATGGCAGGACAGTCGATGTCTCATAGTGGACAGAAAAGCAGCAGATGTGACCAGCAGGCTGCTAATCCCCTTTTCTGCTCCTTGTTATCTTGTCCATGTCTCACAGCTCAGCAAAGGAGTCCCACATGGATGGGATGAAGCAGATTTTTACTGACAGCCAATACAATGAGGAGGACTTGGAGACAGTTGTTTTAAAGCCAATTTTTTTCAGAGTGAGTTTAGTATCTAAACAACCTGAAAAGATTTGCCCTAAATATTATTCAAGCTAGTGTGAGAAAATGACTCTCAGTGAACCCAAGTGTTAACTTAGGCTTGTTGCAGCATATAAGGGAATAGTGTAGTCTCTAGATGCCAAAATAATTTTAAAAGAAACAATACCCCAGTCCCCAAACCTCAGCTCTGCTCACAGTGTCCTCATTACTCCTGGGTTTCCCATTCTGCCTGTTGTCATGAATGATTTTCTCCATTCATCTCACAGCAGCAACACTTGCAGGCAGGCTGGGAGGAAGCATGTTTGCAACAGAGGCCACACAGAGCTGTAAAGGTGAATGTGAAAGCTGGTGTCATTTAAGACCAAACAGAAGTGTGGAGGCTGAATGGATTTGGACAGTCAGGCCTTTATCCAAAGCCCTAATGCTTCATGTAAAAATTTAAAAAGCATGCAAGCATGATTTATTTTTTTTTGGCCTAGTTCAGGATAAAGTACTTCAGCTTGGCTTTACCATTACAGTGACTCCTGAGCTATGTAGAACCACCGTGCAGGGTCACTCCATCCACTTCCTCTTCCACCCCCTCTTTGCAACTGTTACATGACAAAAAACTCATCTCCACACACACAGAGGAGCCCAAAGGGACATGGGAGGTGGGGGAGCTGCAATACCCCAGTCAGAGACATGAGCCCCAACACCTGCCAGGGCTGTCCAGGAGGAGTTCACGGGCTGCAGGGCTGGTACTGAAAGCTGTGCAGTGTGGCAAAAAGGGTGTGTGGCAGCACATGGTAGCATGGGTCCAGGATCTCCACGGGCTGGGAGTGGCACCCACCCTGTGCAACTCTCCAGGTCTCCTCACCAACCAAAGAGGGTTTCTGCTTGATGTACAAGACACTGTGGTATGCTGGGGAAGAGCATCTTTGGATTGTACAAGGCTTTTTAAGAGATGGTTAGAGGAGTAACCAAAGGCAGGGAAAGCGTTAGGAAGGACTGAGGAGGAGCAATACTGGGAAAATAGAATAATAAGGCAATACAGTGGCAGGTCAAATGTAAATAAGTTGCTGGACAGTACACCTGCCTGGCCATGCTCTGTGCCCCATGAGTGCTGTCTGTTTTGTCTTCTCATTAAACCCCTCTTTAAACCTCATTTAAACCCTCTTTTCCTGGATGAGAGATTTTCTATGTGCATGTGGAGGGGGTAGGGGCCCTGAGTGCAGTGAATGGAGTGGGAGCAGGAGCCACAGGGTCTGTGTGTCTGTGGTGAAGCAACTGGGGTGGGTGGGTGTGGGTGTCTGTGATCGCTTGTGGAGATTGAGCTGGACCAAACAGTGAGTAAGTGACATTGGCTGGGAGCAAAGAGGTGAGCGAGTCTCTGAGGACAAAGAAGACCTGGAGAGACCAAGGGAGTCCCAGGCAGCTTTCTGTGTGAGATGGTCTGTAATAGCAACTGAACTGCAGCTGTGATCCTGGGGGCTTATATCTCCAAGTGCCAGCAACTGGAGAGAGGGATCCAGGGGAAACTATGGGGCAGATGAAGTGTCTGTGTCCAGCTGCTGGAGAGATACAAACTGAACATTATATATTTATTTGTTTTTTCCACTAACTGATCATTATCCTGCTCAGACAGAGGGAAGCAGGTTGAAGCCATCGGTGGGTTTCTTAGCTCCTCTTCCCTTCCCTTTTCGTCCATCTGCATCCTAGAAAGCTCCTGTCTTCATAAAAGAAAATGTGTAATTAGTCCTCAAATCTAGCCAATGCTTTACTGCCACCCTCCTTCCCTTCTCAAACCTAATCTGTGATCAAATCCACCCTCCAAAGCCAGATGTCTTTCCAGGGATGAACTTTCACACAATCTTGGAAGCAATTTGCTAGTTCTGTGGTTGGTGAGAATAAAAAATTCATATGACTTGTTCCATGTAGAAGCATCGGTCACGCATTGTGTGTACACTAGATTCACAGGGTCATAGAAATTAGAGATTGGAAAGCCCAGGGGAGAGAGCTGCTCCAGCTAAGGAGCTGTGCAAAATTGTTCTCTGCTTCACATTAAAGTGAGGAAGGGCTTTGGGCATTCCTGAACTATCACGTCGTTCTTGTTTTATTGTCACCTTCTTCTTGAAACGCAGGTGTGGGCATTGTCTTTCCCAGAGAAAGTAGCTTATTAATTTTAATGAGCAAGGAGGATATGTGCTGTTGAAGAACAAGCACAAATTAAAACATTATTATTACATAATCAAACATGAGTCTTCCACAGTGACATTTAAAGAGCCGTGTCCTTATTTTTGGTTAAAACCCACACTGAGCTGGCTTAACATCCATCAACATTCCTGTCTGAGGATCTCAAGCAGGTTAGATACATTTGATTCAATTCTCAGGCTATTATATACTCTTCCATTACGAATCCAGACTTAATGCCAATCAAATAGTATTGGAAAAGCTCCAAATGGCTTTGGCTGAGCAGGACTGGACCCTGTTCAGACCATGTGCTTAAGGTCAGTGTCTGCTCTCAGGTATAAATCCAGCAGAGTGTCACCGAAATCAATTGAGATACAGCTGATCTATGGAGATGACATTGGCAGCAGCAATTGACTCACTGCAAGAATCTGTCTGTGGTGTCAACTCAGCCCCGAGCCCCCAGGATACTCACGTAGGTGCTGAAATCAATGCACAACAGGACCTGTTGTCTAGTTATCTTCTGACTCTCATTGAAGTTCTTTTTGGTTTAACTTTCTAACAAAACAGCCATTGGATGCATTGATTCTGGGGCAGGACATCATGATGTGATTGGAAAATGTCATGTTTACAGCACAATTATTGCCATATTTGCCTAACCCTGTGCAAGTGGCTAGCAGCAGGAAGAAAGTGTCCTTCTTCACTTTGTCTTCCCTGCTGAGGGCCAGCCAGAACACCCCTGCATTTCTGCATGAAAACAAGACTTGCCCTGTGGCATGGCTGTGCTGTTCCCACCATCCCACACCCTCATTTGGACTCTGCATAGCCACTGGTGGTGTCCTCAGATGTTCCTTCTGTTGCATAAAGCCTCCTTCAGGCTTCCCAGTGCAAGGTGTGACTTTGTTGCTCACTTTGTTCATGTCCTGGATTCACCTCTGCTTCATGGAATTAAAAGTTCAGCAAAGGGGCAGCCCCATGCAAGGATTTAGAGAGTTTCTAAGCTGCTATTGCAGCATATCTTTCACTTCCATTCCAAGAAGTGAAGTGCTGGACATGAGAAGAAAGTCACAAGGAAGAGGAAAAAAAGTATTCAGTAGCAATGACTTGCTGATGATGTGGTTTCTCTGTCAAAACCTGTGACCTGAATTATCACCACCTGTGCTGCCAGAGGGATTATTGGAAAATGGATAGCTTTGCAGGGAAAAGAAATCAATCTGGTGGGCAGAGCATTTATTAAAATATAAAGTATAAAAGCCCCTTCTTTATATTGCACATAAGCAAAAAGGACATGATCAGAAGATCCATAACAATGGATCGAGCTGCAGAGTGCACCTGGTCCATGTGAACCACAGGTCAGAGATGTTACAAACTGCCTTTGTGCCCTCTTCAGCTTAAGCCTCTAAAAAATGCATTCCTCAACCTGTAGTTGTTTGGATCCAGCTTCCAATAAGCTGAAAAAACCCCACAACAACAAAAAGACAAAGCCAAAGAAGTGTCATGGCTGAGGGTTGTCCTTAGGCCATCTCTTGTTTTTAGTGATCATTCTCCCAGAGGAGTTCCACAAAGGCTTAAAGCTGCTGGCAGCCTGGAGTCCTCACACAGATGTTCTCAAGTCAGTGCCAAAATATCAGGGATGGAGGAGCTTCTGGAGCAGCTGTGAGGATGACAGCCTGTGTCCTACCCCACTTCTGGATGGACACATTGCCAGAAGGACAGTTAATAGGTTCAGCCACACAATCCCTTTGGCCCTCTGGAGGACTTGGATGACCTGCCAGTCCTATGCTATAAAAACTGTTTAAATCTGATCTGGAGAGCACCTTTTCAATCAGTAGCATATTTGTCACTGATGCCAATTCTTCCGTTCATCATCTTCCTTCTTTTTAATGTTTTTCTTTACTTCCTTCTGACACCAAAGTTCCTAAATTATTCAGACTCTCCTTTTTATAACACTTCTGCAAACTTCTGACTAAAGGGGAAGTCAAGAGACTGCCAGACACCAACACATTTTGGCAGGCAGAGTGGCCAACAAGCCATGCACTTGCCTGCTCCCCTCCCAGCGAGGCAACCTTCAAGCCAGCTTGGATGAACCAGAATTTCGTACCCGTGTTTTCCCCTGGTGAGTGTGTTTGTTTCAGTTTTTAAAGAAAAGAGGGTGGGCTTTTGGTAATAGCACCAAAATGAGGATTCCAGCCCATCTTATCTAGCTTGCTTCTCTGTAAAGAGTATTTCATTCTGTCTTTATCAATACATAAAAGATGCTAAATAAGCCTCACCAGTGAGAAGGGAAATACAAAAACCTGCTAAATTCTTCTATCATAACCACAGTTTTGGGGAATCTGTCCCATACTGTAGAGGCTTTTCCATATTTCTGGTTGGTCCTACATGGCTCAGGGCAGTGCTGTGCAGATATACCCAAGCCATATCTGAACACACCAGCTCAGATATTGAAGGAAGGCTAACCATGGTGATGAAGTGTTCCAACCAGGCAATTAGCCCTCTGGAAAAGCAGGATAAACCAGACAGCAAAGCCTGTCTGTCTCATCCAGAACCACTGCAGCTTCTTTAGGTGCTATTGCACTGCTCTGCATAGATACCCTTTGACTTACAAGCTTCATTTATTTTGTCAAAATTAATGCAACAGCATGCAGTTACTATGGTGATGTGAGCTACCCAACTATCTTAGGCTACATCCACACTCATGTGTGAGCTGGTTCTTGCTATGCCTGAAGTTTGCTGGTTCCTGACTACAGCCAGCCTGCAAGCCAACGTGTAAGAATGGCTGGATGCTCAGGGAATGAGAATGTAGCTTAAACAGAGATACTTGCTCTTCAGCAGCTATGGACTTGTTTGAATGTCTCTATGTACCTATACGCTCCATGTACTTACAGGAGACAAGCACAAATGACCTGTGATCTTTATGAAGAAAGCAGTGACACAATCCACATATTCCAGCCTCGTTGCTCATGCACCAGTGTATGCTGCTTTCATTTTGCCTGGCTTCTGCTTTAAACATAGGAGATAAGGCAACTTCTGAGCTATTCTCTTGACTGCAAAAGGCAAGACTTCAGAGTAGTCTTCAGACTACCCAGTGATAAGATCCTCAAAGTCTCTGAAACACCTTGGATGCTAGAACACCCTCTACCTCCAGGGCTTCGGGGGATTTAACAGATACACAGTACTTACCTTAGTCTTCTGCATAGAGGGCTCAGTTTGTAATTACCATAAGCAAGTACAGGACTTCCAAGAGCTTTAACAACTTGTTTGTGGCTAGGAAAAGGGTGAGCTTAATCAAAACCATTATTTGCTATGGCTTACCCACTCAGCTGTTGATGGTGTCTGACTTTACCTTGCTGCTTGTTCATAATCTCTGGAGGCTGAGACACCTGAACATTGCCAGGGCGATTTTATCTCACTCAACCTCTTCTTAAGGAAATAAATCTTTGTGTCCACCGATGGCTCAGTCAGCAGATTTGCTTGCCTGGTGCAGCTCACTGTGGCACACAAAGTTGTGCTATAGCATATTACGAAAAAGAACAAAGTTGCTCTGATACACTATAAGAATAGTCTTCCTGCTAGGGTGGCACAGAAATGTTCACTTTGCTCAGAGACAAGAGAACATCTGTAGAGCTTTCTGCTGATAGGAATCTGTCACTTCACAGCAGGCTCTTTGCTGAAGCACCCTATCATTACCCAAACTGCTCTGTGCAGCTGCATGGTGCTCAAGAAGGAAAGAGAGGTGGGGTCCATTGCACGTTTGCTGTCACAAAAAAAAAAAAGCAAAAAAAGATAAGCATAACTCTGGGTAATGGTTGTGGTGATGGGTAGATGTTCAATCTTCCCAGCAGATCTGATTCTGACTTCCTGCTGCTTGGGGCACTGAATGTCAGACCAATGCACACTACCAATCTGGAAACATATTGAAAATTGTCTGTGGATGCAGAAATGTTGCCAAAATTAGGGGAAAAAAAAAAAGGTGGCTAGGTGACTAAGGGGATAATGGAAACTGGATGCTTAAGCAGTCTGAGATCTTAAAAATCCCACTTTCTTTCTGCATTTGTAGCTATTACGTAACTTTGAAAACCACAGCTGAGATTTATGGATGTATTTGAGGACTTCTTCTATGGAGGGTTATATCTTTGGATGTTTTTCCAATTATCAATGCATTTGAAGCTCTTCAGGTGCTCTCCAACAACTGGCACAGATTGTGGAGGGTGCTGTGAGCTGCAGAGGCAGTTCTCTATGAACACTCTTGAGGGTGACAAAATGTTCTTCCACAGTTACAGGGAGGAAGAGGAATGAGTGGCTCAAGCTGTTTCAAAAGTGTTTCCTGGAGATGGGACAGGGGTGAGAAAGTGGAAAGCCTGAAAAGAAGGGTAGCTTTGACACACCAAGTTCTCTAGCAATATCAAGTCAACTTTAAGATAAAAAGCCAGTCTAAAGCAGCACAGCGATCATGCAACAACAAGCCCTCTGGGACATGCACTGATGTTTTTGAAATTTTGGCTCTGTCACACTTCTGCATTTTGAAGTGAACTGTCTCCTGTGAAACTTCCCCTTGCACAAGATGGAATATACCCAGCTCGTTAACATGCTGTGCTCCTCACAGAGGCTTTCCTTTTACCTTCTTTGTTTTGATTTTCCTTCAGTGAAAGAATTTATTTTAATACCATTTAAGCTGAAGGAATCTGGTGGCTGTTACTCTGCACTGTAAATCTGCTGCCCTCCTGGTGCAGCACAGCCCTTCCCCTCCCACGGCAGCTAAAGAAACCAAGAAGGAGATGAGAATGAGATCTGAGCTACCCTAGGAGGTGACTATTTTTAAAAGCTTATTGAGCAATCTATTTGGCAAGCACAGGTGTCACCTGCCACTAAAACAGGAAAGGTATTTGCTCTTTTCTCTAGCACACAGCAGTGATTTTTGTCTCACTGAAATGTAATACTGGTAACTGCCCAGTTTGGGATCTCCTTGCCTGCTCCCAGCATTGCAGACTGCAAGTTACTGCTGTATTTAACTGCTTAGGCAAGAAAAGAGGAAAAAAGTGTTCCCTAAAACAAATCAGAAGCAGAAGCCTGAACCTTCAGGCAGAAAAACATCCTATGTAACTATGAAATGCCTCTGGCCTTATCTTTGTACACCTACATTGTCTCAGTGTGAGTTGCAAAATCACCCATTCACGTCACTAATACAGCAAATTAGCTGTGACTTTGATGACTCTACACTGACCAGTCCAACCCACCCATCTCAGAGAAGAAACAAAGTGAGGATTTGGTTATTCAAAACACTTCATGGCCATGAAAGCCTGAACTTAAATGGAAATGCTCATTTTTGAGATGCAGGAAATAGGCTACAACTAGAGGCAAAGTATTTAAAACCCAGATCCAAGCAGTCATAAAGCTTCTCAAGGCTGATAGGACTATGAGGCTTGAGAAATTAAGAAGGTCTGAGGAGCCCTGAGTCAGTGAAAGATTAGCTGGTAGCAAGCATTGTGCAGGGCAAAAAGAAGAGTAGTAGTGGCTGTAAGGCTAACAGGAGACATCACGGTCATCTCTGCTGAACGCCTGCGTAATGTCCATCAGTGTTTCACCAGTGCTTCCAACATCAAGCCCATGGTTCGTGGCTGAGCATGAGTTTCTTTATGATGGCACAGAGCCAGCCTAAACTCTAAGCCTTGGGTAGAGACATGAAGTGATGGATAACACTCCACTGCCCACAGGAAGGAGATGTTAGAGGGTGAGCTTGGCTTTGGCCTGGAAAACCTCTCAAACCACTGCCGTCATGTCTAACTAGAACTAACAACCTCTTGGTACAAAAATTGGCCTGGTTCTCATCTCTGAGGGAAGGTGGTAGGCCTTGAACTTGTTCAGAAGTCATGCTATTAGTTGATATCTCTTAGCCAAGAGATAAGACTTCAAATATGTAATGCACCCCAGTCCTAAGGAGTTATTTCTTCTTGAGGAGGATATTCCAGAGCAGAGGAGTAAAGAGATCCTGTTCCCCATCCATCAGCCTTGCTAAGGACAGCAACTAATGGCACCCTATCATGGCTGCTAGTTGCTGAGTGTTTGCATGAGTCACTATCCATATCAAAGGTAGAAAAAACCTTCTTGATGACTACTTTGACCTTTTAATGAGCTTTTGTTCTCCTTTTTCTGAAGAATTTCCAAGTCTCACCAGGGCGAGATACAGGACTATAACCATGCTTAAGCTCTAAATGACATATGAGTCAGGATCCAGCCTCTGTCCCCAAGGGCTGGGAACCAGCCTGCACTGGTACAGTCTTGCTGTGGGATGGGGAGGAAGCTTTGCTGTGTGTTGGGTTTTCTTTTGGGTTCAGTGTAACTGAATGCATTCCACAGATTCTGACTGATTTTCACAATAATGCCAAATTCAAAATGAGTGAACTAGATCATCCTAAAGTCTCCAAATCAATGTTAAAATAACTCTGCATTCGATATTATAATAAATGTTGGACACTTTTGATTTGCCTTCTGCTTTTTGAACCTTCAGGGCACACTAAGTACATGTTCTTACAAAAAATAGAAACAGTATATATTAAAAATGCAATTAATATGCATATAATTATATATGAGTATTATTATATAAATATAAAAATTAAGCACATTATTATTATGACTCATCAAAGCTATAAATATTATTCTTCTAATTTATGAGATATTCACTTGTAGTTGTTTTCACTGGCATAGTGTTAATTTTCTTCATAGTTGCTCATACAGTGCTGCTTTCTGGATTTGTGACTGAAACAGTGTTGATTATGCCAGGATGTTTTAGTTACTACTGAGCAGTACTTACAAAGCTTTTTCTGCTCCCCATACCACCCCACCAATGAGTACACTGGGGGTGCACAAAAAGTTGTGAGGGGACACAGGTGGGACAGCTGACCCCAACTGACCAAAGGGATATTCCAGACTGTATAATGTCAGCAATAAAAGCTGGGGGAAGAAGGAGGAAGGGAGGACATTTGGAGTTATAGCGTTTATCTTCCAAGGTAAAGAGTGATGGAGCTCTGCTTCCCTGGAGAGGACTGAACATCTGTCTGTCGACGGGAAGTAG
>VYZX01014190.1:158847-169091 GCA_013401335.1 Brachypteracias leptosomus | reverse complement strand
CACCCAACCTGGCCTTGCATACTTCCCAGGGATGGAGCAACCACAACTTCTCTGGGCAACCCTGTATCACCACCCTCATCTTAGCCATCTGTTGAGTAGATGTTCACATCTGGTCAGATGTATTCCACATGAGAGGCTGAAAAAGCTCAATTTACTGAATTAATTAGGAGCAGATCACAGTGATAGCTTGATTATAGTATGGAGGACCTTCAAATGAAAACAATTTTCTTTCCAATGAGCATTGTTAGGCAGCAGAGAGAAAAAAAAAAATAGCAGCTGTAGGCTGAAGCCAGATACATCCAAAGAAAACACAAAGAGAGGGTTTTTTTGTACACTGAATTTGACAAACCATTGTCAAACAGTAGCAAGAGAAGAGGTGGCTTCTTGGTCTCTGGGAACCTCTGATGTCTTTCTGGAACACTTGTCCATACCAATGCTCCTTGTTAAACTTAATAAGGGTTAACTGAACAAACCACTGTGGACTGTGTTGCTCCAGAAGTCAGATCAGATGACTTGTCCAGATCTTCTGGCCGATCCCTATCTTAAATTAATTTTAAAGCTCGCACACTTTTGTGTATCTAAAAGTCCACATTCTCTCCTGTTCTGCAGGGGAAATAAATAAATAAAATACAGCAGGTTATTTTATTTGCTAAAAAAAAGAGTTAATCCTTTTTGAACATAACTACATTCTACATAGTCATGGGAATGATCACAAGGGTTTGGTCACGGATAGGAACAGTTTTGCAAGCAAAAAAAGAATGTCTTCTGAGCTGCTGCCCCTGGAAGCAAAGGTTCTTCAGCTTTATACATCCTTCAAATGACAAATGGAGATTAGAGGGACTGAGTTTGTCCAGCCCCTTTCAGGTGGTGCCAGTGTCCATAACCTTCTAGTTTCTGTGATAAAGAGAAATATTTGCCTCGAGCTCTGCATTTCAGGCTCAACTCAGATCTTAGAGAATTCAGTAGAATGTGTTCTACTGCCTCATGTGAACTGTTGCTAACCAGCTCTTCTGACTCCTTTGTGGAGCAGAGTTAATCATGGGGCCTGCTGGAAGGTGGTGCATGTACTGTGCTCTGCTCTTATGTTTTTATACATATTGTTTCCTGCTTTGCTTATCGTCCTTGGTGTAAAAAGAGAAATAGCTCTGTGGGAAGCTGCATCTCTCTTCTCAGTGCTCAGAGACACAAGAGCATCCCATAAGGACGGTATCTGAGCTCCTAATGCAGCAGCTTTTCGGGAGGGAATGGCTGGAGTATAAGCCAGTTGCAGTAGGAAATGTATGTTTGTATTAAATAGGTCCTTGACCCTTGATGGTGACTGCTAGAAATGATAACAGTGTACATGATACAGATATCCTCCAATGATGATGATACACAGGCTTTAATACAGTATGGAGAAGGGAAGTGAAACAACAGAGTAACAGCATTTTATATGTGTTAGGATACATGCGCTTCTGAAGCAAAGAGAGCTAGAGTATGTCACTGACAAAATCTATGAAAATAACATGGAAAACACATGGAATGTAAAAGCCCGGTGTTTTATTTCTAAGACAACTGTATATTTTCAGCTCCTAGTCTATGATCTATAGTTCCTATGATGTATACTTTACATAAAGTTAGTATTTAGATGGAACTTTTACTGATGTGAACGGTAGAGGAGAGGAAAGACATAATGAGTGTCCTACAAAATAAAAGGTGAAGGTAGATCCCTGGATGATACAGATCATCATACATCTATGGAAAGCTCTAAAAAGCTGATTTATACTAGCTGAGGTTGGAGTTCTTGTGTCTGAAGTTACCAATGGATCGAATTTCAATGCTCAGGCACACCATATGGGAGAATTCTACAGCAGAGAAAAATGTCCTCTTGAAGAAATAGTAGAAGACAGGGACAATTGCAAAGGCATTGCAGTCTTGTATGTGTTCATGAAGCTTATGTTGAAAAGCATCCTGTTTAATTAACAGTGATGAAACTGGAATGTCAGCCTTTATCACATTAGGTTCCTCTTCCCCCCCATTATCTTGATCAAAACTTATTTTGATGTCTCTGACTGCTCAAAGTACAATGTAAGTAAGGAAAAAGATAAAAAGTACATTTGATGACACAAACCAGGACTAGCAGAGGAAATGGAACAGTAGTTCATGTTATGGTGTGGAAACACTACTATGCTGTACTGACTAGCTTCTTTTTAAAATGAAAAGTTCTTCCTCTGCCGAAAAGCAGACCTTTAGAAATTGCATTTTGCAACAATTTATCTGTGGGAAACTTTCTTTAATATTGCATCGTATGTGACTGCTTGCATGAACATATTAATAATACCAGATCTCAGCAGCACTTCCCACGACAAGTAGCTCCCTATTTTCAGCCTTCTTTGGCCTGGTCATAAACTCAGGGTTCTTGTAGGAGCAAACCAGGCATCCCTTTGCCCATCAGAGAGGTTAGGATGGGTCCTGGGTGGTGGCCTTTGTTAAGGCCAGGTGAATCTCTGCCAGGCTGTTTAATGGGTTTGTTTCTTACTCCTTGTAGCATAATATAACTGGTGCCATTTGCTGGTGATATTTATCTTTGAGCATATGCAACATCAAGCTACATTTTCTTATGTAAGGAAGTGTAGGCCTTGTTCATTAAGGCAGGTTGTTTTGTCATAAGGGAAATCATATAAGATATTCCCCAGGAATGCCTTAAGCCCCGTATGTAGACTTAGGAGAACTTGTTCTCTCTTCTCCACTAGAGATTTTCTTGCATCTTTTTGTCTTTCTGTATGATAGTCAATAACATTATTTTAATTTATAGCCTAAATATATCCTCCTGCAGCTGATACTCATTCCCCCTTTAGCTACTATACATTCCCCCTTCCCTGACATTCTCTTCCCAATCAATTGACAGCAATCGGATTCCCTCTCAGCTTTCATTTTGCAAGGCTGAGCAAATCTCATTTGCCCATTTCATGGCTTCAATCTGCTGGCAGCTTAAAGTCATCTTGTACACCACAATCTTTCCCCTCCTTAATTGGCAGCAAGTAAAGAGCACTTATCTCAGGGTAGGTGGCTTTATTCATTCTAAAAGTTGAGGTTCACCTCACTTACCTTGATCTAACATGTGCCTTGACAACCCCCTCAAATTTGCTGGCTGTTTTCCAGGCATGAAGCAGACAACTCTCTAGTCCAGGTAACAACTCCTGCACACCCAAGAGCTGTGTTTTAGCTCCTCTTTCTGAGTGGTGGGCTCCTCTTTTAGTTTGACACAGATGGAAAGGCACCCTTCTGCCTCTGTGATAGCATGGAGATGTGCTCTGAAGCATTTTTAACTACACTGGACGTGCCACTGCTCCAGATCTGGGGCAGATGCCTGTTTCTACACCCTGGCTGCAGAGCCTTGTAGTTTAGCTGAGCTGCTGCAGTGCTGAAGGTGAGAACCTCAACATCAGGCAAACCACTATGCCCAGCAAGATGTTAGGAGATTGAAAAAAGTGCAAAGGTTCCTGTATCTTCTTAAGAAGCTATTTTGAATCCACTTTTACATAAAGCACCAAAGGCTTTGTCTGTAACTTCCAATAGTCCATGCTCAGCACATACATACTTTGGATCACCAGTCTTGTTCTGCCCTTAGCTCCCAAGAAAACTGCAAATTGAGTAACCACATTCTATCTGCTTCATCAAAGACCAGGTAAATACAATCTACTACATTAATCTTTTCCTGAGAATCACTTTTTGTTTCAAATAAACTTATAATCTTGTTTAATCTCTCTCTGGTAAATACAGGTTTGCCTTTTATCCCATTTTGATTTTATCTCCAGATCTTAAATTATTTTTTCTTCTAAATTTACTTTAAAAAAATCACACTGTATTTAGCTTAGATTAATTTCTAATTTTTTTTTCCAGTTTCTTAGATATAGTTTATGTTCTGAATGAGGCACTTCTCTGGTTTACAGAAAGACCATTTTCAAGTCTTTGAAATCTGTCTATCTCTTGTCTCTAATCATTAAAGCAATTCTTCAGTTTATCCAACTTTGCTCTTCTGCAATCGGTACACTGTATTTGTAGTCTTGCTTTTGTTTATCTTACCATGTAACTTAAGTGGAAAAAAGTCATGATCAGTTACTCCAGAGCCATCTTTGATGACAAGCTCTTCTGTAATTGCTGATTTGTTAATACCAGATCTAAACCAGCGTTTCAGCTGACTTAGTGCTGCTTTAGTGATGAATTCTGCTAGCTTTTATACAGAGAAATAGTGCAACCTAAGTATTTTCTAGCATACATCTGGGAAATTTATTTCTAGACCTATTTTTTTTTTCTCTAGTAACATCTCAGATACTCTGTCCCACAGTGAGATCTAAGTTGTGAGTTAACAGTAGATCTTCAGCACTACCACAGCACAACTGCTCATCATCCCTCCCTGGAAGGATTCTGCCCACACCATTTATCCCAGCCTGTTCCACCAGCTGGAATGGATTGCAAAATGTTATTTTAACCTGTATATCAGGCAAGAAAAAGCTTCTTCTACCATATCTAGTTTATTATATTTCTTCTACCGTATCTAGCTTATTATATTTCTTTTCTACCATTCAACATAAATGCCTTTCCATAGTAAATTAAACTATGTGACTAACATCTGCCAGGTGTGCTTCATTGTTTTACCCATAATTCTCCCAGGGGATGACTTCCACATGCAATCAGTGTTTTGTTTTGTTAGTGTGTTTAACTTAATGCAGCATGTGCAGCCCTTGGAAAGTGTGCAGTGTCCTTTGAGGAAAAACATTTATCTTGAAAACTGCACGATGGCACAGCTTGCATGCTCCTGTGACATTCAAGAGAGATGAAATGGTTAGCTGGTGCTGATCAGACAAGCACATAAACCTGACTTTGAAAAGGTTCTTCTGCGTTACTATATTTATTTTGAGCCACGGAAAAATGCGTTCTTGTCAAAATGTTTCTTTAACAGGCTTCACTTGCCATTCGTCTTGTGGGCTGGAAACTCAAACACAAGCCTAATAAACACTTCAACATACTCAATGACTTTATTTTCTGAGTCTAATTTCACCTTCCAGTTTATTCCTGATCATCCTGGTGGATAGCTGAAATGAAATAGAATGAAACGATGTTAATAACTTCACAATCGGTTAATGTACATATTTTCAAGTCTTTACTTGGGAAAAGCTAAGGAATTTCATATGAAACAGCTGGAAATATATGGCACACAAGGCACTATGGGATCAAGATGCACAAAGGTAAATCAGGTGAATTTTACTGTTATGACTTTCCAGAGGTGACAGCTGAACTGCCAAGGAGGGACGTTTGCATTGGGGAGATTGAACACGATACATTTGTATGAAACACCCAAAAGGTATACAATATCTGTCCCTCTTTGCCGTAGTTACTTACCTTTATCCTCATTTTATGTGCTTATGCCATTTGTTTGTTCTGCAGTAAATTATTGATGGCCGATGAATGTTCTTACATGAATTTAACTTCCTGTATCCTGACAGATGTACTATGGTTTTATCTATTTTAATATCCTCACAGTGTTTTATTCTTATTTAGTGTTTATTATTCCTTTCAGGCTTTATATTGTCCTTATAGCAAAAACTGTATTTATCTCAGAGTACAAAAACAAGAAAGTATTTCATAACTCATATTGGTTTTTATGTGAATTTGCTTGAGTTCCAGATTTGCTGAATATTTCTGCAAATTGAGCTTTGGGGAGTTACTGTGTGTTTTTAAGCGCTGCTACTGAAAGGCTTTTCTGACTGTCTCAGATATTCATTGAGAGCAGGTTATGTCATATCACAACCTTCACCCACAGACAACTCTCCCCTATACAGCACTAATGAGTCCTAGAAGGTAAAAACATGTCTGTGTAATAGTTTTGCTCAAAAGAAATCCTGCTCTGATGTCAAAGCTATCTCAGATGTGGTCCTGCACCCAGGTGCTGTGAAGCAGATGCCGAGAGCACTGGCCATATGTCAGTATCCCTGAGCTCCTGCAGCTCCCCATCCTTTGAACTCCAAGTGCAAGCAGGGAAGGATGTTGCATGCTTTTTTTTGTTTCTTTTCTCTTTGCTTTTGACACACCTGAATGCCACAGTCTGATTCTGTGATGTATGAAGGCTGGGGATGTGATCTAAAAGCCCATTTTAAACCTCTGAGCTCTTACCAGTTGCCTTTAGTAGGTTTTGGATCAGTTCTGTGACATGTCAGAAGTGCAGAGNTGTGGGAAATGTGAGAGAGGTAAGGAATTGTTTCAAAAAAAAAAAAAAAAAAAAAAAGCCAAGGGGACCAAACCAGATAAGATAAAACTGTCTATGAATTATGACAAAGTCAATTGCCCACAGATAGTGTTATAAAGTTGTTCTCACTGTGTATAATGTGTCACCATAGCAAGTTATGTAAAATAAGGGCAATGCCTCTTACATGGTCAAATACAGAACATCTTTTATCTCTTCAGCAACATAAGATATATTTAGACTATCTGTCTCTCTTGCCAATCAGAATAAACAAATTGTGTAGACTCTATTTATGGCCAGTATTTATAAAGTCTCATTTATAAAGTTTTGTTGGGAGTACTTAATCTCTTTCATAGCTAGTTGAGCTGATCAATAGGTGTGTCTTGGTACCATACAGTTTTGTTAGCTCTCTCCTTCTTCAAACCATCCTGCCAACTACGCTAATTTTGTGCTGCTAGCTCTCTTCTTCCTCAGGCCGACACCAAACTCAGCAACATCCCCTCAGCATAACTTCATCTTTTATTCTTCATCCATTTGCTCTTCTCCACCTTGAATCAGCCAAAGGGGAACAAACCACTGAGAGAGAGCTCAGCAAGCTGCCCCCAACTGGAACTCCTCCACAGGAACTCTTCAAACTGATCAGCTCCTTGTTGCATCTCTCAAACTGGTCAGTTCCTGGTTGATATAACTCTAGCCTCACCCACCACCCCAACCATGATCACCAGGGGGCAGGCAGGGCCTCACACAGGTGGGCCATGTTCTGTCTGTGGGGCCTTGGGGAACAAAACATGTTGCTGGGTTGTGACTCATCCATAGGTCAACTCCAACTCAGGGCCCACAGCCCAGGCCCCAGCACTTCACATACATAATAAACACAAATGATTAGCTACATAAAAATATATAGATTTACAAGTAAAACAGTTTGCCTTGAAAAGGGATCTGCCTGCATGGAGCTTGGTCCTGGACTGGAGACACAACTGGCCAGGTCAGTGATCACTCCCACTATGTTAGTTGAGATGGTAATTATTGGCCTGTGCAAAGAATGGTCCCTTCAACAGAACTAGTGGGGGAAGCTGGGGATGGGGCATTAGTTGCCCACACTCTTGGATCCTCTCCTTTTTCCCCCCATTGGGAGCATGGTGCAGCAGTAGCACTTAGCATATCTTTTACAACAAGCCAACCTCTTCTGAATGACAATTTATTTACACAGGCGAGGAGAAATAGCTTCTTGGCAACTGTGTACACACCAAATGCTGATTTTCTATTTTAACTTCTTCTTCTTGGCCTAGACACAATGGCAATTGGCTTGTTTGAAAGATGGCAGATTACCTACTGAAGGGAGAGCAAATGAGGGGAGAGCAAACGTGAGCCCTGATCCACACTCTCCCAGTGCCTTGCTTAACCTTACATCTTCTTGAAGTACTTGAAATTGGTTTGGGGCCCAAAGAGCTTTTAAAAGAATCAAAACAATTTCTTTTTAATTGCAAATCTAGAGTAGCTATAAAATAGAAATGAAAAGCTGGACAACCCAGGAAAACAAGGAATAGTGTGGAAACCAATCCATAAGGCTGAAACCTGGGCTGATTTTGAGCATCTCAGAGTAGATGCCTCCTCCCTTCGCTGTTGTAAGGAGTTAGGAAGGGACAAGAAATGGAATCCATAAAAGGTGAATCACCAGTTATTTACCAGCAATTAGCATTGCCTATTAAAACTGCCAAGAGTGACTAAGCTGGCGCTCCTAGCACTACATTGTTTACGAAGTTAACAGGAGATTGGCAAAAAAACCCTCCAGTAAACCTTCAAAAAATAGCCAAAGGCCAACACATTGTGAGTATCACAGTCTCACGCCTCCTTCTCCAGTGCCACCTGGGTCCAGGCCTTTTGCAGCTTTAGGTGAAACAAATTATAGCTCCTCTGTCTCTACCTTGGGGTGAGGCTTCCTGAGACAGGAAAACTCCAGTTCTGCCCACATCTGGTTCACCAGTGTGCATTAAAGAAAAAAGCAGTGAAATTGCTTCATTTCTCCTGTTTTCTGATCAGTGCTAGTGGTAATGGTTTCCTTGTTATGGCTCATAGACTCCAGCATGCCACTGTGTTGATGCATAGGAGGGCTCAAATCTCAGACTTAAATAGGATAGGGTTTTGGTTCCAGCACAGCATGTTTGTAAAATATCTACTGACGAGACAAAAATAATTGTTCTACATGACCTGTAAAACATATGTTAAAAATTCTGCATCATAGACCAGCTTTAAATTATTCATTTTTAATTCTTTCAGCCTTGAAGGGCCTTTAAACATTGACTATGAGAAACTATCCTACCACTGAGGGAACAGCCATAAAATAAAGCACTGGCTACTTAAAAATATAGAGAAAAATTCTCTACTTAGACACAGTTTCTGAATTTAAAAATATGAATAAAGGGCTGGATCCCCACTTGGTGAAAGCTGATACAGCTCCTTTGATGTCTGCATAGCTATTCCCCATCAGCAGCTGAAAGCCTTGGCCCAGAGTTTAGAATAGATATCATTTCTCTACATAAGAAGACAAGCAAGATTTGCATGGTTAGTTCAAAATATTTCATATTCACTGAGCTGTTGAGGAAATACTGTGAAACAAATCCTGGATTCTTTCCCAAAAACATCTAAATGACACTTGCTAGGGAAATGCTACAATATAAAGGAGAGCAGATCTAACCCTCTGGGTTGGATCCTGCTGTAATTACTATGGCATTATTGGAGAGCACCTCTTACTTAGGCACTCATTGGGATGCATCAGTGAAGCTGAGAGCATCCAAAGGAGTTAACTGAGTGTAACACTGACATAGCGAAGAGAAATAGGTTCCACATTTGCTGTTTCAGGAGGATTTGATTTTGTTCTCTGCTCTTGGCTCAGCCAGGCGCTAGCAGGGACCTGAGGAACTTCTCCATGCTCTGCACTTCTCTGTGCTCCTCCCATGTTTCTGTGTCATGCCTCCTCAAGGCACCCCTGGGGGAAGTATCTTTCTCTTCTGCCTTGCTCTACAGAAGGGAGCTTTTCTGACCAAAAGTAGTAACTGCGGAGTTCGCTTATATATCTCCACCTTGCAACTTGTAACCAAGTCTGGTGTGACTGGAGAGATCTTACCCCTCTAGAGAACTGGTGCAGAAACAGGACTGAAAATGCAGGGAAAACTTCATGTTATCTCCTGCTCCCTTTTTTTCAGTCAGAATCATAGAACGGTTTGGGCTGGAAGAGATCGTAAAGATCATCCAGACAACCCCCCTGCCATGGGTAAGGACGCCTTCCACTAGATCAGGTTGCTCAAAGTCCCATCTAACCTGGCCTTGAACACTTTCAAGGAGGGGACATCCACAGCTGCTCTGGGCAGCCTGTTCCAGTGTTGTCTTGATTAACTATCATTAATTAGAATACTCTTGACTGCAGGGTTCTTTCCTTGATATAATCTGTAGACACACACTGGTAAAACTTAATATACTGTATGATGAGACATCACCAGTTTTCCTAGAGTGATTCTTTTTCTCTGTTAAACTCATGGACAGACCAAGTGTGGTACAACAGCTAGTGAAAAGCAGAGTGTTCAGACTCTTCCTTCCCCAGGCACTGTTGCTTTTACAGGATATTCTTTCGAGTCCTCACCACTCTCTCACTCCCTTCATCACCTTAAAAATGCTTGGGAGATATCTCCAAACCCAATGCACAGCCTTTTTGCTGGTGAGCTGTTCCCTAGTGATTTTTTAATAAACAGACCCACCCACAATCATCAGGAAGGAAATGAAGCAGTGAACTCAACTAATTTGCCTGAAAGTACAAGAGTATCAAGTTGAGAGGGTTGCAGAAACTGTCACAGGTGATCAAGTCAGAGCTCCTCAAGGGCCCTATCCCACCTCCAGCGAAGTGGCAAGCAGCTCCCGGGAAAAAGCAGTGAAGAGCTATTGAATACACTGTTTCCTCTCGACCCCAAGTAATTCCTTGTATTGATACATTCCTTGTAAAAAAGGACTAATTTTTTTTATCCTCATT
>VYZX01014190.1:0-154004 GCA_013401335.1 Brachypteracias leptosomus | reverse complement strand
CTCCCCGGTTACCTGCAAATTCTCCCGCTCTCCCCTGCTGCAGAAGCCGCGGCGGGAGCCTCCCCCTCCTTTCCAGCTCCTCATTCGGTTGTTAACTTGCTTGGGGTTTGTTTGGGTTTTTTATTATCTTATTATTTAGAGGCAGGGGGTGGCCCCGGCGCTTGCAGCATCCTCCGGCGGATGCCCCGGCACTCCCGAGCGGGGACCTTTCTCCCCATACGGCCGGGATTTCCCCGGTGGAGGGGGGTTGCAGAGGGTGCCGAGGTGGGCTCCGGAGCAAGGCTCACCCTTGGGCGGTGTCCTGGGCACTCGGGGCGAGGGGTCGTTCCCGCAGGTCTCCCCGCGGCATCCCTCGGTCGGCGGAGGAGCGGTCCCGCCCGGGACTCTACCGNTTTTTTCCCTGGGTAGGCTGTGCGGCTAGAGAGGAGATTACTCCGTTAAAGGGAAAAGAGCAGACTAGCTGCCTTAGGTACCCACTCGCACAGCTCTGTTTGCGGAATTAATTCCAGTGGATAATAAATAAGTAATCTTCGCGGTCAGCAGTTTGGTTGTTAGGTGTGTTTTTGTTACACTGGATATACTTATCTCTATAGCAGACATGCATCCCAGGTCCTTACTGGGGTTGCTTAGTCTTGGCATAAATGAAAACAAACCGGTGCATAAAATACCTTGATGGGTATTTACTCGTTTGAAACACAAGATTTGTCAACTCTATAACGGTTGGACTTGTATATATTCAGTACACTGAAATAACACATTGTATAGATAATTGTAAGCCTGAATTATATATTTGTCTGCTGGGCACACATGTTAAAGGAAAAACCTCCCTAATTATGGATCTTTCAGAGAGATTGGAAGGGTTACAAAGCCCTTGTAATCTTTTGGGTCAATTTTCATAAGCTCCAAAAGCCCTCTTTGAAAAGGAAATTAAATTTCAGTGTAGAAAAGAGACAGGAAATTCAAGGATATTGTAAAGAAAGTCCCTATTCTACTTTGATCCTGTCCTCAGGAGTTCATTTATGTTGGTGCTCTTCAGTGATCTAAGTTAAAATGAAGAGTTGCCTTTAACTGGAGTCTTCCTGCCTCTTGGCAATTCAGAATATACTCAATTAGCAGCACACTCCTCCTGTATATTGTTTACACGGCTTTAGCTGGAGGGGTGGCTCTGTGTGAAGCACCTGCTCTGAAGTATTTGGATCACTATGTCCATAGTGTCCTGTGCGGTCCAAGGCAGGCAGTGCCTTCTGCAGCCTATGTATCCACCCCTCCTCAATTTTTATGTCCCAATCTAAAGCCAGCCACACTCAGCCCACTGTTTATAATGCCTTGATAGAGCTGCTCTCATGTCTGAGGAAGTTGGGGTTAGCCCCAGGTCCTCTTTTGTGCTTTTGGTAACGGCACAGTATTATCTGTAGGGCACAACTACACTTGAGGTCCTTTCTTGGCTCATCTGAGAACACGAGATCTTTCTAATCTGAACACATGTTCAGGCAGTGGTGCAGGGTTGAGGAGGGAACAGTTGGTTGTGAACAAAAAAAGTGGATTTGTTTACTAGTTAAAGGCACTTTTCTTGATTATCCTGGAAACTACAAAACCCCAACATAGGTCTATGGTGAGCTTGGCAATCTGTTCCTCTGCCAGTTTCTCACTTCATTTACTCTATTTTGGTGCTACTGTGGGGTAACATTTGAGCAGCAGCAGGTTTACATCCTGTGCCTCAACTAAGTCCCAGTCTATGATCCTGCCAAACCATCTTTAAATCTGCCACCAGATTTTAAGAGTACACTTCTATCTAATTAAATTTATTTTACCTTTCTGCTAGTAACATGTAAGAGTATAGTCTCTGAAAGAGCAAAAGAAGATAAAAATCCCATTCTTTATTCTTTCGGCTTGTTTACTTGGTGCACACTGATTGTGCAGTGGAGACTGCGAGTTATCCAGTTTGTATGAATTTTTCACACATCCTGGCCAGAAAAGAGCTTGCAGCCTTGTTTGTAGTTTTTCTTCCAAACTTGATGTTATTAACAGTGATGATGGCATCTCACTTGAGGAAGGTAGCTTTTAAAAGCAAACATCATTTTATATAAGGCTTTGTATTTGCTCATCAATTTGCTTTTTTTGTTTATGTAAAACTGGGAGTAATTTGAGGGGAAATTAGGGTCATGCAGATGGGAGTTTGATCTTCTAGGTTATAACAGCATCTTTTATGCCAAGTGCATTGCAAATGCTGTTGTTTAAATGATAGTAATAATATGGTTTTATTAGGAGCTTATTTTAGAAGTATTTTCTTTTTAGAGGTATTTTCAAAAGTGTAGAGAAGCAGAAATGTGCTTTTGAAAGCAGAGGAGTAAGAGCAAATCCAGCTCCACAGTATATTTGAAGTGCTGTTAATCCCACCACCTGGTGGAGCTTTTCATGACACTGGCTGAGGAAACTCTGAATAAGGATGCATTTTTTTCTCTCCTTTCAACACTGTCAGATGCCACATGTAGAGCTGCTTTAACTTTTCTTTCTCTCACACCAGACTTAATTAATTTTCTGTATCTTCTATATATTCTGTACTTTGCAGAAGGCAGCACAGGACTGTTGGTGCTTCATCTGAAGCCTCACTCCTCAGTAGATAGATGAATTGGTGAAGTAGGGGATACATTTCTTCCTTCCTATCCTTGTCCTTCTCCTGTAGCACACTTTTTCTTTATTTTTTCTTTATTTTTTTTTTTTCCAAGGCAATATGATGCTGGCATAGAACATTACTGTAATCCAGGCATCCAGAAGCTACTTGTTTTCACCTAGGAGCACTTCTTAAGTGGAAGAATTATTTTTAATAGCGAGCTGCTCTTCCAAGATACTCTGATGAAAGCTTTCCATACAAATCCGATTAGCTTTGTACTAATAATTTTGATATAAATATTACTGCAAATTATTTGCTAAACAATGTGCGTACAATCAAGCTTGTGAGGAGAGGAGAAGCAGCTGCACTTCTGAGTGATCTGAAGTTATTGGTTGAAACATGGGCATAAATTCCACTGAATAAGGCAAAGTGTGGCAGAGATACTTTACCCTGAAGTATGTAGCCCTGCCTAACTACATCAAAGCCTGTCATGTTTATGATACTCTAAATGAAAATCTAAGTCAGAGGTATGCAAGTTAAAAATAACTTTAGGACTATCTGTCAGCTCACACCTCAGAGTGGAATTACTTACAACAGTGAGAAGCTTCCTTGACCCATACAGATGTTTCGTGAGGACTGTGACTAATGCACAAGACACAGACTTGCAGACAAATTTCTGTTGTAAATGTTTATATTGCTCTTACTGCCATAGTCCCTGTGTCAGCAGACGATGGGCTAACGGAGGCTTCAGCTAGCCTAGGAAGGTGGTAGGTCCTGGTGGGCACGATATGCTTGGTCCCACCTGTGAGATGGATAAATGTACTTGCAGCTCATCCAGAGCAGGTCTGCATCCCTCTCTGGGCTAGTGTGATGTTTGAAGATTGATTCAACTCAGTTGCCCAGTAGAAATATGATCTCCATAACCCACCAGTATCTGCTCCAGGGAGCTGTGAATCATGTACCAGGCTTCAGGGATCTTTGCTGCTTAACCATAGTCACTTAGTTCAGGGCAGTTCAAATGGCACTATCTTTCCTGGCCTCCTGGAGCTAGTCCAGAAAGATTTGAGTCTTTGTCTCCTTCTGTCGTATTTGAGACCCTGGAAAGGGGGCCTTTCTAGGGTATTGCCAGTGGCCTCTGAAACCAGTGTTGGGCAACTGAATTGACCCTGTGGAAGCTCAATGTGCTTTCTGGGCACTCTAACTTATGAAATAGGTAACATTATGTTAGTGGCTTCTATTTAGGAGTTGTAAGTTCATTAGAAAGGCTTTGTCTCCTACCTCATGTGACTCCCCTTGTTCTCATGAGGGCTCTGTGCCTTGCTGGCATTCATTAACAACAGCCACAGAAGAACTACTGTCACCCTCTTGGTTACTTTTCCCACTCTTACCCCAACTTCTTTCCACTGATTTTGAATTTCCCATGCCCTGGGTAAGTAGCAAACTCAGTCACTTTGTGGAAAATGTCCTACAAGGCTTTGAAAAGCTCCTGTAAGTCAGGGCTGCACAACACCCACAGCTGTGAAATAGCTGTAGAGTGTGGAAAATGAGGGGGGTCCTTGGGAATCAGGGAGCTCTGTTTCAAAGAAACTCCCAATAGTATTGGTAGAAGCTTACTCTGAAGCATGAGTTAAGAATAGGGATGTCCTCAGTTGTGAAGACTGTAGTGATTGTTAAAATGCAATGCTGGGGGGAAATGAGGGTGGGAAGCAATTTGTTCCTGGCTCTGCTGTGCTTTGAAGTGCTCTCGACTGTTTCTTCTGGACTGGTATGCATGCCCTTCCTCCAGGAGAAGAAGACTTGTGCTCTACGTACAAGACAACGAATCCTTTGGACAGAGAGGGGGTGTATTATTTCAAGAAATCTGTAAACCTCACCAAACCATAGCTGTTTGTGTCAGCTGATTGTGAGGTACTGCAGAGTGCAAAAGAAGAACGATGTAAAGGGTTGTACTCTGTGTCTGGTGACAAATGGTTGAGGCTTTCTCTCTCTGAGGACGTCATCTCGATAGAACCTTTGTTTTTCGCAGTAGCTTTTCCATTTCTTTGGAAGTCCTTTCTCCCAGGAGTAGTTCTTAATGCAGGATCACCTTGTCCAGTAGCTTTCTGCCCTAAAGGGTTTGAGTGATGGAGTGAGTGACTGTGGTCAGAGCTCACAGGATCCAACCATGACCTTTCCCACCTGACTGGTGCCTGACACAGGACTGCTGCTGGTATGGTAGTGACCACACATACTCTGGCTATTCCTAAAACTCCCTTGAACCAGATCAGTCCTTATCTATCCCTTTAGAGGATGGTTCTGCAGAGCAAAAGCCAGCACAGTGAAGCTGAGATATTAAATTAGATGCAATTTTAAAATGTCTCTGGACTAGATAATTGCTACTGACATTTTCCCAGAATTGGTGGTTTTGCTATTTGTATGTATTGATTTATTTATTTAGCTGTGGTACGCCAACACAAAACAAAGGTTATTCCTTTTAAAGGACACTACATTATTTCTGGAGGCTGGATCTTCAATCAGAGACTTAATCTTACTTACCTGAAATGCTGCGTGTGCTGACACATCACAGTGCTGTACTGGCTCGACAAAGAAATCTAATTCTTTCAAATCTGCTAGCTCAGTTAATATGACCCTGCCAGGGAAGCATAAGGCATCACCTCCAGGTTTTTTTAGGTAGGAATCGCGTTCCCCTATCTGCAGGTCAAGTTCAATAGACACTACACATGGCCAGATCTTGGTTTGCATGCTTACATCCTGGCATGCAAAACCATAGATCAAACTGAAAGTTGTCATCTGAATGTTTGAATTGTAACATACTGGTTTAAGTCCTGCAGACAGTCCTCTAAGATTGGTTTTGAAGCAGAGACTTGTGTTACTTCATCCTGAGACTTCTATAAAGTCATATGTAAAGAACATGGTAGAGGGATACCTGCAACTTAAATTTGAGCTGACCTTATGGCATTTGTCTCTTTTATGACACTCTACAGTGCATCTGAAGCTGTCAGGGTGTGATAAGGGCATCCACACCTATGTCTTAAATTTCTTTGGCCAGATGGGGTATGGTGATGCCTTTTACATGACCTGTCCTTGAGCATGTGCACAGGCTGCAGCCTGCATTAGTGCAAGACTGTAGCTGCTAACAGTGTTATGCCATGTGTCTAATGCTTTCTCTTACTCAATCTTAATTTAAATCAGTTTGTGCAGATTATCTGACTTAGATATTTTGTGACAAACTGAGAAAACTATTGGTTTACATTGAATCAAAGCAAACCTTAACTAAGATTTAGTCTTAATTAGTCTCAACTCTTCAGGATAATGATGGTTTTGATCAAGTGAGGCATTCACTTAACCAGGTTGCTCAAAACCCCATCCAGCCTGACCTGGAGCACTTCCAGGAACGGGGACATCCACAACTCATCTGGGCAACTGTCAGCCAAAGCACCTTTATTATGCTAGTGGGGAGAGCATAGGGTCTGGACCCTATAAAATGCACCTCCACCGGGATAAAATTTCAGTGAGCTTATAGAGCACTTCTATCAACCATCTCATACATTCTGTGGTTAACCCCTGATAAGCAAGCAGTCTCATTACACAGCTTTAGCTGTCTATTGGATGGTTTCCTAGATAGCAAGGCATACGTGCTTAAAGGCAACTGTCTTGGTATATATCATACCTCTGCAGAGGGGTAGGTCCCTGTTTGTAGTTAATCAAACTAAAACATTTCCCAAAAGCTCACAGTTACTGCTGATTCATACTTATGCTAAGAACGGCCTAGTTTTGTCAAGCAAACCTTCAAGCCTTTCTTAACTCTGTGCCTTAATTCAGTCTCTTCTCGTTCCCCCTGTTTTCCCCCTTCAGATAAAATTTGCTCTAGTTGAGAAGCAGTGACTGTATGATCAGGTCTCCTGTGGCTTCACTCCGCATCTTACAAACAGACCTGCAGCTCTTCTCAAAGAGTGTGCTTAATTCTAGCCTTAAAAGTTCTCCCTGAGAAGTAAAAATGAATTTTTTCTTGCCCTATATCCCATTGACAAAAGCTCACCATCAGACTTCAGATGTTAATGCTGAGAGCTACCAAGTATCTCTAGGTCATCCAGCAGCAGCACCAGTGAAACACAAAGTAGACACTTAAGTTTACAGGCAGGATGTGGAGGCACATACAGTTCAGCAGCTGAGAATGCCATAACCTTTGCAATGAAGTTGTGTAAGTAACAATGAAGTTATCTCTCATGCTCCAGAGATTATGTTGTAATGGCAACACAGAAGTGCAAGGAAAATTTGCATTAGCCTTTTTAAAAGGTTAGGAGTTAAACAGACCCTTGCAAAAACTTTTTTTGCTTAGGAAGGCAATATTCAAATGTAAATTGGCTCGTATGAAATATCATCTGGAAACCAAAACTGTCTTTTATGGTGCTAAGAGGAGGAAAACAGTTTGGAAGGATAGTGTGGGGATGCTTTACAAATTGGGCAAAAGCAGCTCCTTTCTTTTGGGCTACTAAAAATGCACGTGGTGTGTGGCTTACCCTTGTAACTGGGGATACTGTAATGGATTCACAGGGAGTGCCTGGACAGAAGATGCAGCTGTGGGGCCAGAGAGTATGGCTTTGCTTCAAGATCACATCTCCAGATGAAAACCTTACCTTGGCTGACATTGTTCTGGTTGTTGCAGTGTGGTGGCCTGAGGTGCCCATAGAAATGCAAAGCAAGTGTGAGATACTGAGAGCTTCAGGGAGAGTTTTCCTAGTTTCATCTCCATTTCCACCAGTAGATACTGAAATGTCCCTCAGTCCTGCTCTTCTGGTACTCTTCTGAAATGTTTTATCTCTCTCTTGCACATGTTCTTCCTCTTAACAACTGCTCCTTGCTAGAGGAGGACAGACTATTTCTGCAGCTCCCACCACTCCCCTTCCTCTGCTGTGCTTTGTTCTCTGCATGCCAAGGTCAGAGCAAACCAAGACGTTGGGAAAGCTGGGAGCACTTAAACCATTTATCTGTGGACAAGCATGTGGTGGTGGGAGAACACNGTGATAAGGGCATCCACACCTATGTCTTAAATTTCTTTGGCCAGATGGGGTATGGTGATGCCTTTTACATGACCTGTCCTTGAGCATGTGCACAGGCTGCAGCCTGCATTAGTGCAAGACTGTAGCTGCTAACAGTGTTATGCCATGTGTCTAATGCTTTCTCTTACTCAATCTTAATTTAAATCAGTTTGTGCAGATTATCTGACTTAGATATTTTGTGACAAACTGAGAAAACTATTGGTTTACATTGAATCAAAGCAAACCTTAACTAAGATTTAGTCTTAATTAGTCTCAACTCTTCAGGATAATGATGGTTTTGATCAAGTGAGGCATTCACTTAACCAGGTTGCTCAAAACCCCATCCAGCCTGACCTGGAGCACTTCCAGGAACGGGGACATCCACAACTCATCTGGGCAACTGTCAGCCAAAGCACCTTTATTATGCTAGTGGGGAGAGCATAGGGTCTGGACCCTATAAAATGCACCTCCACCGGGATAAAATTTCAGTGAGCTTATAGAGCACTTCTATCAACCATCTCATACATTCTGTGGTTAACCCCTGATAAGCAAGCAGTCTCATTACACAGCTTTAGCTGTCTATTGGATGGTTTCCTAGATAGCAAGGCATACGTGCTTAAAGGCAACTGTCTTGGTATATATCATACCTCTGCAGAGGGGTAGGTCCCTGTTTGTAGTTAATCAAACTAAAACATTTCCCAAAAGCTCACAGTTACTGCTGATTCATACTTATGCTAAGAACGGCCTAGTTTTGTCAAGCAAACCTTCAAGCCTTTCTTAACTCTGTGCCTTAATTCAGTCTCTTCTCGTTCCCCCTGTTTTCCCCCTTCAGATAAAATTTGCTCTAGTTGAGAAGCAGTGACTGTATGATCAGGTCTCCTGTGGCTTCACTCCGCATCTTACAAACAGACCTGCAGCTCTTCTCAAAGAGTGTGCTTAATTCTAGCCTTAAAAGTTCTCCCTGAGAAGTAAAAATGAATTTTTTCTTGCCCTATATCCCATTGACAAAAGCTCACCATCAGACTTCAGATGTTAATGCTGAGAGCTACCAAGTATCTCTAGGTCATCCAGCAGCAGCACCAGTGAAACACAAAGTAGACACTTAAGTTTACAGGCAGGATGTGGAGGCACATACAGTTCAGCAGCTGAGAATGCCATAACCTTTGCAATGAAGTTGTGTAAGTAACAATGAAGTTATCTCTCATGCTCCAGAGATTATGTTGTAATGGCAACACAGAAGTGCAAGGAAAATTTGCATTAGCCTTTTTAAAAGGTTAGGAGTTAAACAGACCCTTGCAAAAACTTTTTTTGCTTAGGAAGGCAATATTCAAATGTAAATTGGCTCGTATGAAATATCATCTGGAAACCAAAACTGTCTTTTATGGTGCTAAGAGGAGGAAAACAGTTTGGAAGGATAGTGTGGGGATGCTTTACAAATTGGGCAAAAGCAGCTCCTTTCTTTTGGGCTACTAAAAATGCACGTGGTGTGTGGCTTACCCTTGTAACTGGGGATACTGTAATGGATTCACAGGGAGTGCCTGGACAGAAGATGCAGCTGTGGGGCCAGAGAGTATGGCTTTGCTTCAAGATCACATCTCCAGATGAAAACCTTACCTTGGCTGACATTGTTCTGGTTGTTGCAGTGTGGTGGCCTGAGGTGCCCATAGAAATGCAAAGCAAGTGTGAGATACTGAGAGCTTCAGGGAGAGTTTTCCTAGTTTCATCTCCATTTCCACCAGTAGATACTGAAATGTCCCTCAGTCCTGCTCTTCTGGTACTCTTCTGAAATGTTTTATCTCTCTCTTGCACATGTTCTTCCTCTTAACAACTGCTCCTTGCTAGAGGAGGACAGACTATTTCTGCAGCTCCCACCACTCCCCTTCCTCTGCTGTGCTTTGTTCTCTGCATGCCAAGGTCAGAGCAAACCAAGACGTTGGGAAAGCTGGGAGCACTTAAACCATTTATCTGTGGACAAGCATGTGGTGGTGGGAGAACACATTGTGGCTGAGAACCTGTCCTTAGCTTGGAGAGCCAAGCCCTGTCCCATCTCAGCTCTCTGTTCCAGTCTTGCCTACTGTAAATGACAGTATTTTGGTTTCCTGGAGGCTGAGTTCAGGCTGTAAAGCATGTGCAGACTCCAGTAAAGATACAAACATTACCCTTTTGACCAACAGCTTGAATTTGAATCAGGAAAGTAACAGGAAATCTTCAGCTGCAGGAACAAAAGAGCTTTAGCAATTTAGGATGTTGGCTTCAGTGATTCACTGTCTGCCACTCCATTGTGTAGTGCAGTCATCAGAGATGTGCAAAAGCACTACCAATGCAACAAAAATCATATATTTCTGCTTTGTATGCTACAATGATGTTATCACCATAGTGCTGCAAGGATCATGTAATTTGATGCTTTCTCCATGTGGCTGTTGCTGCTCTGCTTTCGTTTGCCTGGTTCTTGAGACCTTACAGGGGAATATGAAGTGTCATTGACTCACTGGCTGTCACAGCAGATTTTCTGTGAATATTGCAAAATAGATATGTAAAATTAAAAACCACTTTAGACCAGAAATGATAGAGGAATAGCCTGTGTTGTGGTAGCAGGATGCGTGAAATAAAAGCAGTTACACAACTGATAAAACTGTGGGGATGCTGGAGCCTGACTGTCCTGCCATCTCAAATGGCCACTGCATTAACTTGCTGGGGCAGCGACATGCACGTGTAGTCTGGGAGACAACCTAGTAAAGCAAACCCATTAAAAAGCACACTGATTACAGACAAATTTTGCTCCAGGCCACCAGGTTAGGTTTGATAGAATTTGTTTAACTAGATATATATTTGTGTGCACTATTAGGGTGATTTTTTTACCACTTTGAGGAAGTGGAAGGGTTTCATTCACCTGTAGGATATATGCACTGTAAAATATTTGAGGACATTGGAGAGCTGCTATGCATATTCCAAACTGAGGAAAAATGGGGTGGTTTAGGTCTCTTACAATTTCACTCGAGTTACAGGAAATAAATGTGATAGAAATTGAGACATCTACTTCTATTTTTTATTTTTTTTTCTAATGGTCCTTTAAAATCATGGAAGTTTTCAGGAAAACAAAAATGTACTGGCCATCCAAGTGTTGCTGTGATTTGACATAATGCTCACAACTCAGTTAAATTACACCAACAAAAGTTGGGGACACTGATTTGTGCCCTCTCTGGGCTTTTCCAAAAGTGCTGTAGCTCTGCTATGTACAATGGCCAGTGCTTCAAACACAAGGAAGCCTCAAGCAGCTACATGAGTGGTGGTGAGGCCAGAGAGTGAAGGAGCAGGAGATGGATGCTGGCTGTTGAAAAAATACAAGGTTGTTGACAAATACAGGCAATATTGTAATTGCAGAAGTGGCTGAAACATTTAATGAAACAAAGGAGTTGCCTCTCTGCAAGGCGAGAGTCGATACTGAGTTGAGTGTGTTAGCAGAGGATGTTGTGATGTGATTGCAACTCACTTGGGGATTTTATTTTTTTTTTAATAGGGGGAAAAAATGGAGGTTTGGGTGGAAAAAAATTGATAGGTTAGAATTATCACCACAGCTGGTTTGGAGGGAGATGTCTCTTTCACAGAGCAGAAGAGGCTGCTTGTTTCTTCCTCTGCTGCCATCAGACCCACTGCTGGCATAGGAGAGGGGCTCATTTGTTGTTCTTTGCTTCTGCCGGCTTAAAAGGAGGTCACAAACTTTTCCTTTACTTGTATAGCATTCTTCATTGAGAGCTTTTTACAAAGCTAAAATTTTACCAGATTAAGCCAGAAGTGCTCAGTGCGGTCACTGCCTCCATTGTTTTTTGGAGAAGAGCTTCCCTCACCCTAGTTTAGATAGTAGTTCTTTGTCCCTGTGGCTTAAAATACCCAAATCCTCTCTGTGGGACTGTCATCACACTAATTGACAAACAATCCTAAGAAGTTTGCCCTATTTAAAATTATTTTGGAAAAAGGACAGTTTTCCTGTGGGAACAAGCCTGACTAGGAGAGAAGCAGAGAACAATCCTTAGGCTCTCATCAGGTGAGGTGTCAGGGTCCCACATGTCCAACTTTTCTTCTTCTGGATGTGTGTGAATTCTTAAAGACATGTTTCTCAATGTCATCTCCCTGATGTATCTTACCACACACAATTCTAGAAGTTCTTGTATTTTTTGAAAAAAAAAAACCCCAAAACCCAAATCCAGCACAGCTTAATTTTGGAAAATGGCATTTTGTCAAGGTGTAACTCTCCCCTGAGGTTGTTCTCAGAGCCACTAACCACACTTTTGGCATGTTTCTGAATTTGGAAGATAGTATGATGAGTCTGGCTGTTGTCTGAGAGTAAACATTTTACACCCTTGCTGTCTTGCTTGGAAACTTACTGGCTGTGATAGACAGTACTGGTGTGTGTCTTCGTTGAGGATCTTCTTATGGAACAAACTGGAGGTGGAAGAAGAGACCCTGAGGCAACCTGCTGTGCTTCCTATCCAAGTTTCAGGCTTCTTGGCAGAGGTATACCCAGTGAGGGTGGGATTACCAGGGTGGCAGGTAACCCTTCCCGCTCGTGGAAGAAACCAGCTGGCTTTGCAAGGCAGCTCTTCTACAAGATGAAACTTGGTGCCTTTGAACTGGTGCTGCCTGCTCCTGTGCTTGCTGGCATCCTCCTCACTTAAATTGTGAAATGTGGCATTCTGCCATCAGATGGTCAAGCTGAGGGTAAAACCAAGTGAGGCTTGCTCATTTTAAAAAGACCTCCTTCACAGTCCCTCACCTCTACAGAAGGAACTGTTCTGATTTTGCCGAAGCCTGGATGCCTTTTCTGCTTTTATATCTAATCAGGTTTCACTTGACAAGTGTAGCTCTTAGAGACAGAAATTCTGTTATTAGGGCACTGACACTTTTCTGAATATTAAAAACCCTCTTGCTTTTGTAGCTGTCAGAATCAATCTTTCAGATCTCCCCTTCCAGCTGCCATTCTGAGATGATTGCTACTCCTGAGGAGGTATGTGGCAGCATTGCTCTGGCTGCCACCAACAATATTGACTTCAAGAAAATTAAGGTGTTTCTGCATCTTGGACCAAGTGCTGGTTTGTTTTTAATTCTCTCTTCCATCAGTAACAAATGCCGCATGATGGTTTCACCTTTCTCCAAGAGAGAATAGGGTCATGCACAGTAACCTTGAGTATAGACTTGTCATATCTAATAAGCTCATTAGGGCTTGATCTGCTCATTACCTGCAGACTGTTGAAGACAAGACCAAAATATCTCACGGAGACAGAGTGGGTAGCACACGTCCTTCTGAGTCGGCACAGGAATGTTGCTTAGCACATGTGTTTGAATCAATTGCTGAAACTGTCATTTGCTTAATGAGACTTACAAAGCTTGTGACTTCTCATAATCTTTAAAACACATGACACTTCTGTGAAGAGGCTTGTTGATGGTGGTTTCCTTACCCAAAGTCAACAGGACTCTTCAAGCTGTATAGCAGAGTACTTTTAGAGCCATCAGTTATCATTGTTCAAGAGCCCAGCAGAAGGTAAATAAAGATGATCTTTTTTCTTACAAAATTACACCCCCTCCACCCCATTCCTAAAGGAAATTCTTCCATGGGTGTAACTGCCTTTGGCAGTCCACTTATAGCTCCTATTGGATTTCAGCTTCCTGTCCAAAGTTGTTGGGATGTGAGATTGCTACAAGATTTTTTTTTTTTTTTTCCTTCCTCAAAGACCACAGGATAAGGGGTCCTTGTCAAGTACATGGTAAAAGATTTCAAACCTGATGAGTGATCTGCAAGGCATGCAGTGGGAGTCTGCAGGGTGACTTGGGTGTTGGGAGAGTTAAAATTGTGTTTTTTTTCTCAGGAGGTGCAAAACAAAGGAACACAGCTTTTGGAATTAAAGGTGTCCTTCAATCTGCTCAGTAGGCTATTTTGGGAGGCCTGAACAATGTAAGCATCATGGCAGAGAGACCAAGCTACTCCACACCAAATGAAAATACTATTTATGCAGGCTCATGCTATCCTTCTCAGTGGGTATCTCCATAGTTCCCCATCACTTGTGAGATTTGTACCTTGATCTAAATAGGATGGAGACATATCTTAGTCTCTTTCCCCAGGATTCTCTAGGTGCCCACTCTAGACTGGTGTGTTAGCAGGAATGTACCCCAGCACAATGAATGGCAAAAGATTCATCGGTTTTGGTATAGTTGCAAAGTGATGCACAGTTTCATCAGGATGGTGACTTAGTTTTTGATCTTACCTAAAAATAAGCAAGGTACTCACTGGCAGGTTTGTCTTTTTATTGCCCCGACCTTTCAAAGGAGGCAGGGACAAGGGAAGGACATGAGTGACTTTCAGATGACATGGCATTAATTTGTGACAATGCTGGAATTCCTGTTGATTCCTAAGCATGTTACATGCATCTGGCAAAAGCTCTGCTTATGTTTTCCCTTAATATATACCCAGAACCAGAGACAGATGCTGTAAATCAAAGTAATTGAGTTGTATCTTGTAAAAGATGGTTACTGTAGCTCACTTCATGTTTTGGGGGTTGGGAGGGATGTTTAACACAACTTTGCTCTGCCTGTGTAATTTGAAGGTATTTTTTCTTCCTTTTTTATTTTTCCTTAATTGGAAGGCTTATTTAATAACTTTGTAGGCAACAGTATTTTTTTTTGCAATGACAAACGTCTTCTGTTGGGTGTTATCAGCAGCACTTTTTTTAGGCAGAATGGAAAAGGGACAGGCTGAAGGAGAATTGCTTTGTACTTAGCAGAATTAGAATAAGCCCAGCAAGCACATGGTTTGTGCTTAATTCCAAGAGCCTGAATCTGATCTCACTCCTACTAATCTCTAAAGGGATTATTCCTGATTTACACCATGCGGAATGAAATCAGAATCTGGCCCTGGAAGCCTGTTTGTGCTTCAGATACTGTCTTAGGGCAGCTGACCTGCAAATATGAAGAAGCAGCTTGGCTTCCCACAGGCTAATTGTTTAAATTTGTCTAGCTAAGTGGACTATAGCTTGTTTAGCAGGGCTTATTTTAAACTAAAGACTCTTTGTCGAGGAAACTGTATTGCCAAAACTCAGGCTAGAATCTGTTTACCTCTATTGGACTAAGAAGAGATGGTAATCAGAGGACCCTCTTTGGCACAATGTGCTGCTCTTTACTTGCATAGTACCTTTTGTCTCACGATATTAAATAACTACTTCCTTGCAGTTCTGGAAGCTGTACAGCCAGACAAGTTTCTTTAATGACCTGTAGTAACTCTAGTTGCTAGCAGTGAAGTAAAAATAAGCTTGTACACGAGGTCTCTGGTCATGAGTGGCATCTGTAAGAAATGGTCTGCAACCTGGAATGGAGTGAAGCTGTTAGCTGAAGGTAGCGGGGTTTCTGGAATAAAGGCTACAGCATACCTCTGTGCTGTGAGGAATATTGATCTTTATTAGCACAAGCTCAGCTAATGTTCATTGAGACAAGTACCAAAGGCAAACGTGCCATTTCGGTGTTAGAAAGCACAGGTTGTCTTTAGATCATCGTGGCCAACTCCTTTACAGCCCCAAATTGATAGACTTTTTGTTTGGATTGTCTACATGCTTATTTTTAAGACTGTGTTTCTATCATACTTGTCTGTATCATGATAAAAGGAAAGTGGAATACACCCTTTCATAGGGCTGCTCTGAAGGAAACTGGTATGTTGTTGCTATCTGTGCATATTCCCAAATGTTCAAGTCATATTTGTCATTTGCTGCAAAGCACAATTTTGGTGTTGTGACACACTTGCCCATTGTTTGAACTACCTAAACGCAGCCATATAATGTCAGGGATCCAGATGGGTGGCCTCATGCAGTGATCCGCCTTTTTCCCTTTGAAAATTTTATTCTTGACTTCTGTTGTCAGCTTTGATTTCCCAATAACTGTCCTTATGCCATGGCAATTTGAGACTCTTCAAGCTTTGAACTGCAGTAGTTCTATATAGCAATCAGGATTGTTAATATTTATAAACACTAAAAGCATGGGGGACAGGAGTGACTGAATCAAATGTCTTCATCTTTGGGAAGAGATGGTAAGTGGCTGTCTCAGCAGACTAGCAGAGTGTGTTTGAAAAGGAAAATGACAGGGCACATACAAGGGTTTTTTTAGATGACCGTGAAGGGTCCTATGTTTATGGACCATAGGAGTGTAGTGAAAAAACACTGAATTCTGGGACACTTGTCAAAAAGACGTGTGGTACAGGAAGATTTTGCTCACACTGGGTTCAGTTATCCCACACAAACATCTGCTCCTGCTGTGGAGCTGAGCCGCCTTTTCCTGGCTGAAAGCTACAACATTAAATATATTGAACCAAATTTGACATGCACAAGCCATTTGATTGGAGAATGCCCTGTAGTTTCTTTACAATGAGTAAGGAAGTCTGCTACTTCATCAAAGGCGTAATTTAGTTTTATTGCTAGTTGCTCCAAGTTGTTAGCCATGACTAATGCAAGCCCTGCCTGTCTATCAGCAGAGACTGGAGGAGCTAATGATTGTATTCCTGGGGAAGAGACTTCATTGATTTCAATTGAAATAGCTGGTGAGTGATGCTCTGAGGAGTTTGAATTAAGACTAAAATAACCAGTTGGCTTTTATAGTTTTGAATCTATATTTTTTTTTATATGGGACCCAGAAAACCATGTAGTGAGTGCTCTGTATTTTTCTGTTTTCCACAAAAACACCATCATCATCTTCTCAGGTCTGTGCCTCTACTTTTCTATATTAACCTGATATAAACCAGAATGAGTGGCACAGCCATGTAAGCAAATACACTATGTAATGGTGGAATGAATCCTCTTGTTAACCCTGCACCACTCAGCAAAGCTCCCCCCTCCTGTGTCCTCTCCTCTGCATCAACATGTGCATCAACCTGGGTCCACCTTATCAAAAAGGAGCAATGCTGGAGCTTCCTTTGGAGCTTTTGTAATCTGAATATAATTGCCCTAAAAATTCTCTCCATCNCTCTATTTGTCTATGCTCTCAGCTGGTCTCACGTAAGGCTGTTGCCACAGCAGATGTAGAGGTGGAGAAACTTCCAAATACACTGTGTGCCGGATATAAACTATACTGCTTTACCAAACTGGTTAATGTTGTTTAGCTGACACTTCTGTAACACAAGAAAAGTGGCACACTATTGAATAAGCACTTTGTTGTTTTCTGGTATTTCTAAAATGGATGCCAGCACTTGGAAATATTGAGTAATTTTTAATTGAAGGGATCCGATCAGTAGGTGATTAGTTTGTGAAGTGCTTTGGATGTATGCTGTGTTGTAGAGACAAGCCATCTGGAGTGAGCCTGTGATTTAGCTTCTGTAATGAGTACCCATGGACTGCAGTGCCAAAATCACCAGCTTTATTGCGTCGATGAAGATCTTGAGTAATTCAATTCATTTTCAGATATCTAAATGAACCAAAATGGGAACATAATTTGGCCCAAAGTTTAAGTTTGATGCTCTTAATTATTAAACCAGGATCATCAATGCATTTTCCAGTATCCTTAATATAAGCAGCCACCACAAATCAGACGATTGAGTTCCTTACTCTGTCTGAAGCTTTTATCAAGTTTGCTGTGGTCAGAATTTCACCCCATTTTGTTTGGGTGAGCAGTATGGCTCCCTTAGGTGTTTCTTCTATTTGCTACTCCTCTAACCTGACAACATAGTCCTCTGCCTCTGATCTTGAGGATGGGCTGGCAGGGTAGAAGGATCTTAGAATTACAGAATCATAGAATGATTTGATTTGGAAGGGACCTTTAAAGGTCATCTAGTCCAACCCCCTGCAGTGAACAGAGACATCCTCAACTAGATGAGATTGCTCAGAGCCCCATTCAACCTGACCTGGAATGTTTCCAGGGATGGGACATCTACACCTCTCCAGGCAACCCGTTGCAGTAATACTGCCTCACTAATAGGGGTTGCTGGGCAGAATCTGTCTTAGTTCCAAAGCCCAGAGCTTGTGTTGCTGCAGGATACCTGGGTGGTACCGTTCCTGGGTACCTGCAGTGGTAGTGTCTGTGTTGCCAATCATGTAGCTGTTGGAATTAATTACTCTAAAATGAAGATTGATTTGAAACATCATACCAGAATTAATCCCTCCTCTTTCTGAAATTATCATTACACAGTCTTTTTGCTGAAGTCTGATCAATCATGGTGATGTAGAGCATTAAAACTCAAATCTGAAGTGCAGCCCTGGATCTGATGTATCAAGGGGTGTTGGAAGGAGTGAGGGTGACTGGAGGAAGTGACTGGAAGTAGCTGAAAGAAAAAAAATCCTTGTGAATGCTTTGATCTGAAGCTGAATATCTGTGCACCTGTGTGTGTGTAGGGGGAGTTGAAGAGTGCTTTTAGGAGAAGGGCACTGTCTGGATGTAAGCAGATGTATTCTATTTGATGTGCCAAGATCAAGGTGTCAGAGCCTTTAGCTGCTCATCTGGCCTTCTTATCTTGCTTTTTCCCGATTAATTTTTCCCTTGTGGTTAAGAATCCTTTTCCTCTTTTGTTCTGTGAAACATTCTCATGCAAAGCCAAATCTCCTGCAACTCAAACTGTTTGTAGAACAACAAGAGCAAGGAGGTGCGAGAGTTATGACTTTGCATAAAAATGCCTCACTTATTTTTCTTTATTTTTCCTTTTTTTTTTTTTTTTCCCTCCCCAAACTTAATATTAACCAAGCAGTACTTCAGTGAACCATGAAAACAAGTGCTATATGTCCTGTAGATTGTTCTCAGATCCGTGAAGGAAAGATTATTTACAAATTAAAGCCCATACTGTTTCCTGTGTCATTGTAAAGCAGATAATGAGCAGGACTTGAAAAGCTCTGGTATCTACTGGTTTAGAGTATCAGCCCCTCCAAGAACATCAACCAACCATGCCAGCATTTTTTTTATGGTACCAGATGACTAAATTTCATAGCAGATTCTTCCCCAGTTTAATGCTGCTAATGACTATGTGAACAAGAACTAAAATGTAACCACCAGTTTTAAGTCTCAGCTTCCATATTTGAACTTAAACAAATCTGTACAGGAGGAGTCTGGAGGGAAGGGAAGCATTCAGTTTAAAATTGTCAGGTTTTCCAGTTTTTATACTGATTTCCCCAGAGCCATGTAATCCACAGTAGGCCTTGGAATAAATTGCAGGAATCAGGTTCTTGCTGTAAGCAGGGACAAGTGGCGTGCTCTGAATGCTGGCACATGAGGAACAAGCTGGCACCTCAGCAAGAGGTGAGTTGCTCGCATAAGTCCTGTTTTTAAACAGCAGAACTAGATTCATGCTTCAAGCAGCCTCAGAAGGCAGAAGAGGAATAAACTTCAGGTTAAAACCTTGTATTTCTTGTCATTGCCTTTTCCTCCTTCCTTTTTCCCCTGCACTGACAATGTGTCAGTGGATAACAGTGGGAAGGGGAACTATGCCACATGTGGGAATAAAAACTAGCAAGGGCTACATCCCAAACTGCAACAGGAGAAATGAGAGCACCTCTCTTGCCTTCTAATGTAGGAGAAAGAAAAATAGAGGCAAGTTTAGATGGAGCATTTGGGCAAGCTGAGCACAGATTCTCCCTACACAAGGTACCTCTTAGAGCAGGTGAGGAGATGTAGATAGTTGTGTGTATATCTACTTATCTACACACACAGATATATATATCAACCCATCTTTTATCAAGAAGAAACGCTCCTGAAATCTGTTATTTAGGAAATATCCAAAACATGTAACACATTCTGCTGATATAAGTCTGAATTCCAACTGCACTTTCCAACAACATCTCATAACACTTGGCCCCTCTACCTGAAGTGCTGCTGGAGACACTGCTTTGAAAAGATGGGTTTCAGTAACAGTATTATTCAGTGACAGTTTATTCTTAACTACTTTATAATCACAGGATGAGCACTGCTGTCCTACAGTTTCAGGGAAACAAGATAATATTTACTTTGTTTTTGTTCCAACAAAAGTCTGATATGATCTCTTGATTCCAGCCTTTGAAGGGGTCCTGCCCATAGAAGTTAGACAAGTAGAGACTCTGCTCATTTTTAAAGTGAGCAAATGGGGATAGACTTTGGATAGAACACTAGATTGAAGACACGGTTTCATTTCTATCTCTCTCTTAGAAGAGCTGGGAACTCCATTTTGGTGTGATTTTTGTCAGCTATAGACTGTAGCTGCTACTTTGCACTTCTTTCAGAGCTTGTCTGGTTTTAATTATTATTTCTTTTCTATTCCTTTTTTAAATGTGCTATCACACTAAAATTTTTGGAACAGAGTTGGATGGCTCTGCACAGGATACTGAAGTATTGACAATATTAGGCATCTACTGTTGAAGAGCTGAAATGCAGATGACTTATTCTGTGGAGACATCACAGATGCCAAAAGTTTGAGGTAAAGAAGACATATGGGGAACCTTTGAATTTGCAGGATAAGGAGACTCCGGTCAGGTAAATAACACTATGGGCTCTTTTTTCTCTTTAAGGGTTGTCCATATCCCATGTTGTGCAAACATGACTGATGGGATGTTAAAATATGCCAGAGTAATACTCCTAGACACTCCACTGTTCTGGATGGGGAAGAGAGCTTAATGCTTACTTGATCCTAAATATACCAATTTATAAAACAAAAGTGTGCTTCCTTTTGCTGGACAGGTAGTTTATGATACGTGAGCTCTCAGTACACCAAAGTTTTTACTAAATAATTTTACAAGGTTATAACCTTGTAACCCTTAATATACTAGATAAGAAGAATGAATGTGGCTCATTTACTGTGCAGGTGGAGAGAGACTGAACAGACTTCCCAGAGAAGCTGGTAGTGTTCAAGACCAGGCTGGATGGGGCTTTGAGCAACCTGATCTAGTGGAAGGTGTCCCTGCCCCTGGCAGGGGAGTTGGAACTAGATGATCTTTAAGGTCCCTTCCAATCCAAAACATTCTATGATTTATAGCTCTTAATAGCAACTCATGTCTTAATAGACATGGTTGCAAATGAAAGCATGCGATTGACAGTGTGTTGAGAATAGATGTCCCTCAGCAGGATTTGGTGGCCCTTCTTGACAAAGAGGTGGAACATCCATGGAGTGGGTAACAAAGTGGGATATTTCTGCCCATGAAAGCAGGGGTGAAATCCAACCCTGATGACCCTTGAGCATTGAAGGATGTATAGATACAGAAATGAATCAGTCCACGTGCACAGCAATGCCCCATGGGATTGTGGTTTGGAGGGCTGCCAGGCCCAAAGTAACATCAACCTTTCACGCAGAAAACCTTGGTGGGTGAGGAATTGCTGCTGCCCATGCAGCTCTGTAATCTGAGGTGCTGTATGGACTGCAGTTACTCTGGTACTTAACTCAGAGATATTACTCTCATACTTCACTTGACATGCAGTGATGGAGAGTGGAGGGAGCTACTACCACAACACTCATCTCTTCTTATCTGGCAGGACAAAACCTGGAATAGTGTGATTCCTGTCTCCTCTTGATCACAGCACTGGGAACGGGGATGGAGATGTGATGATTATACCTATGTCAGGGAAGGTGGTTTTGGGTTTGCAGGGCTTCCTAGCTGAGGCAGCTCCAGTACATTTTGTTCCTAAATAAATGTCCCAGTAAAAGTCTTTATTCATTTCTATGGCTTTTCAAGGGAGGAAGCACTGAGAGCCTTGTCCTCCTGCATGTCCTGGGCTGGTGGTGAGGACAAAAAGGCGCAAGGAAAAGCTGTCAGATGGAGTCAGTGCTCAGAGGAGCCGAGAAAACAAACAGCTAAGAAAAAAAGCTTGACTTCTGGAACTCATTTCCTTAGGAAGCACAGTGGGGAGCAAAATCATGTGGGCTACTAAGATATGAAGGAAAACTATACTCATGTTTGGCAACAGGCCCTGCCTTTCAGCACTGAGGGTAGGGCTTGGTTTCTACATCTCTCTCCAGATCTCACACATGTGTGGCTCTCATAGGCAAGACTCCCACTCCATCTGTCCCCCCTGTGCTGCTGGCTGACAGAGCTGTTGGCAGAATTGATATGGGGATAATATGCTGCTGCGACCCCATAATTTAAAAGTGACCTTGCAGAAGGGAGCACATTCTCCAGCATTGCCAAGGAAATTGGAGCTTTATTTTTCTTTTAAGAATACTCTGGTTTCTTTTAATTGGGAGTAAACTACTCACCTTATGAAATGGAGTGTGTAGAGGACAGGCATAGGGAGGAGGGGAGAGGTTCCTGTGCTGGGATTTTGTTTAGAGTGCAGGAGAGAGGTGTGGGATGCATCTGACCAAGTGCAAGCATCTGCAGCACATCCACTGCTGTCAGAGATGGTTATCTGTCCTCCTTTTCTAGGTCACAAAGAGAAATAGGTACTAGCATGTGATTTGTCTCATTTAGGAGGAAACATAAAAAGAATTGGCTCTGGAAGTGGGACTTGATCCCTGTTGACAGTTAAAGAAGCCTTGATGACTTGCTCAGGCATTGGAATGTAATGTTAGATCACATGGGTCCTGCCCCAGCATAGCGAGGAGTGAGATCCTGTTAACCTCTTTGCTAGGAATGCAAGTGCCAGAGGATGGGGGCTTGGGCATCTAAACTGAGGAAGCCAATACTGGTTTTGTGGTTTTCTTCTGTGGAGAATTGAAGCCCTTAAGGCTATGTCCATCAGGTAATCTGCTGGGATGCTTTCAGAGCCCAAACAGCGCTGAGTTGTCTTTGCCTTACTGAAAGTCAGTGAGACCTGAGCCTGTGTACTTCTTTTATGTCTTTAAAAAAAAATAAAATATATATTTTGGTGTTATCTCTTGAAAAATAGCCAGCTTGTAGGTGCTGTCCCTTGTAGATGAGTGTGAAAGAGATGGAGAAGCTCCTTTATGGTTTAAAATTAACAGGATCTGGTACTTTTCCTGTAAGAAGGAAAAAAAAAAAATATTACTGGCCTAATTGACTTGGAGCTGCCCTGCAGACCCCAGTGCCCAGACTTTTTCATAAAAGCTTACTGTGTATAAACAAAGAAAAAAAAAAAATATTACTGGCCTAATTGACTTGGAGCTGCCCTGCAGACCCCAGTGCCCAGACTTTTTCATAAAAGCTTACTGTGTATAAACAAAGAGTCAAACCCCAAATCATGCTCAGATGTATGGCTTAGCTGAAAAGTAACTCAACTGGTGTCCTCCCTGTGCCTACACCCCTGAACTCTCTCATAGATGAGAAGTCTGGACTGACCTGATCCCTGCATGTGCAATGATTGAAAGCCTTCTGCTAAGTGTTTTTCCACATGAGAAAACAACTTCCTCAAGTATTTAATACTTATCCTTGTCCCTGTTTGAAAGGATGCTGTGAGCCCTCAGCCGCAGGGCAAATGTTCGGGGTTTGTTTGTTTTTTTTTTTCTGAAATGAAAGAATAGTAACATTTAAGTTCCAGTGAGGCGCTGCTGCTTTGTTGAAGTCTAGTTGACCCTGAAACTTGCAACTGTGCTACAGTTTTGAGTAAGCCAGAAAAGCAGGGTTTCTGATATGACAGACATTGCATCTCATGTTTTGGGTTGTATTGTCTCCAAAAGGCTGAGGAGGAGATGGCTTTTCCTATCTTAAAGAGCTTTTCATAACTTTCTGGTGGTCTTTTGAAGCACAGATTGCTGGTGATAACCTGTGAATGGAATTTCTCTTGCACAAATGTCTCATCACTGAAAGTTTTTTGGCAATTTCCCTTTGTTCACATCATTCAGATGCCTTTGTCTGATGTTTTGTAGCAGAGGATTCATGAGCTCTTTTTTCAGTAGCATAGCTCTGCTTTGTATGCAAGGCATTGCTGATATTTTAACAGTCTAATTTGATAGCCCATTGCTCTTACACATGTTCGCTGTCATTGCAAGAAAGTGCTTTAGTTGGCTTTTCTCAGGAAGGGCTGAGGGGATGCAGAAGTGAAATTTCTTCAGTAGAGAAACATCATTTTTTGTCCTCTGCTAATAATGAAATATGTAAAAGAATAAAGCTAAAGGTATTGGTCTTTCTGTAGAGAAGTAAAAAGCCCACTGCCTTGCAAATGCAGCTATGGGATGTGAAAACATGATTCTCCTTCAGAAGATTTTAGATTTTAATTCTGCATCATACCTCTGCCACTCGGTGCTCCGCTCTGTGTCTCTCTGTGTGTTCAACTTATAATATTTTGAGTGTTTGTGACTAGCTGGACAGCTTTAGCCTTAGATATGATGTGATCTAAAAATCCTCTGAGACACTGAAATACTTGGAGGCAAGGAAAAATGTTGCTAAAGAGCATATGATGTAACTGGTAAGTCTGACCACAGAAGGGCCAAATGTCTGCTAGAGGCACTGTTAGCTTAACTACCTAATTTGAGGCATTTAAGGAATTATGTTATGTAAAAAAAAAAAAAGCTGCAGGCTGTTCTTTTGAGTTTTAAAATGAGTGTGTTGGATGATCCTTAGACTTCCAAAATACAGGCACTTCCAGAAAAACAAAGCAACCAAACTCTACTGTATGCTGTTTTTACAGGGTGATTATTATTTCACTATTATTTCAGTAGCTTTTAAATCCAAAGTTGTATTTTGGGTTGCTGGGAATGCTAAGTCTGCTTCACAGTGGTGTTTCCCTTATTTCTAAGCTTTGGTGCTGAACCATTCATGAATATCTGGTTTTGCACAGTCCCCCAAATTACTGTCTGCTCATGTGCAGCTTTGCACTGGGATGGATCTCTGGTGCTCTGGCTGCTGCTGTTTCTCAATGCCAGACCTCAGGGAGTGACAACATCCCACACAAAGCACTTACCCTGTAGTTCTGCTTTTGCATTGTCATATTCCAAATTTCTTTTACCTTTTTCTTTCCCTTCTGACCTGCTGCTGATGACCGTGCTGAACCTGTGTCCTGATATGTATCTTATGCTACCCTGAAATCTCCTGCGCAGGAAGCATCTGGCTGTTCCCCTACTGTATGGGACATTCTTTCCACAGATTATCTCCAATTTGCTCTGGCACAAAGCCCTGAAAAAGTCATTTGAGTAACCCAAGCTCTCTGCAGATCCAGATCACCCACCTCTCGCTGCTCTTGAGACACAAGTGATTCCTGCTGGGTCCACCTGCACAGAGCTGGTTGTCTTGAGGGGTGGGCTTTTGTCAGGCTTGCTTTTCCTCCTCATTGCTTTATCATTCATATGCCCTAGAAGAACAACTGCTAATTTGCTAGCAGAAGGTGAATCAAAATATACTCAACTTCAGGAAGTGAAGTTTGGTGCGGGAATGGGATTTTTAAACATCCACTTGAAGTATTCAGTGTGGGGGATGGTTTTCTCCTGATGCTCCGCATTTGAAGGTTTTCCATTGAGAGAAAAGGGAAATTAGCTTTGGTTTTGCAGGTGTAAGAGAAAACAAGTGTCTGTGGTTTCCTTCCGATTTTACATTGCCTTTTTATTTTCCATTTGGCACAACTGCTCAGCACAGGCTTGGCAGGTACTGAGCCTTTTAGTTGTCAACAATAAGTCCAGCCAGAGGAGAACAGCTTAATGTTCTATAGTAATCATCTAGCCAAAATTCTGGATAAAATATGCTCATCCATCCAACCTGTGTAGCTACTTGGTCTTTGAGGTCCCTTCCAACCCAAACCATTCTGTGATTCTATGCCAAGAGTAGGGCATGTGGTGTTGGTGCAGCAAGAAGTGGCCAAGAACCCTGGGATCCCCACATCCCTGATGAAGTACCTGCCTAACGTGGCCCTTTTAGGAAAATCAGGAGATCCTTCAATCAGGATGTAGTACCTTTTCCCAGGATAAAAAATAATCTACTCAGTTCCAGACAAATGGGTTTCACTTTGACATTGGAGCTGCAGGTTTTATTCTTGTGTATTATTACTTTGTTAAGATTAATGATGTTGTCATGGTTATCTTAATGATGTTTCATCAAAACGCTTCCTTTTCAGGCTGGGTAGAAATGTGGGAATCTTTCCCTTTACATTTTATGTTGTTTTCTAACTTCCCTATTAGCAGGAGAAGCTTTGAGGTGTGATTCCCAGTGCTGAGACCAGAAGGTCTATTCAAGGAACTCAAAACCTCATAATTTCTGAGGCCTGACTGAAAAGTATTTAATCGCTGGCGCTGCTGACATGCACCAAACCTCTCAGAGTCTGCCTGCAAGGAACAAAAGCCTGTGGGAGAGACATACTTATTCATTACTGTGTACACTCATATATTAAAAAGCTTAATGTTTGCTTGAAGCCTGGGTGATAGGGACTCCACTTACACTGTTTGGCTCTTAATCATTATGATGATTTATTATATATCACCTCTGAAAGCTAGATTAAGTCCAAGCATGACAAAACCTCCTATTAGCTTGCTGCTGGGATCTGCCCAATAAAACCAGCATCGGGTTTATTTTAATTTTATTGAAGCAAAATTCTTATTTACCTATTACCACACCATGCAATTACTTAAAGACATTATTTTTCAGCTCAATGATGAGATAAACCCCAAAGTCATATCAGTGAGGTCACCCAGATACCTGCAAATGAGGTCTCTGATCTTAGCAGCAGTTTGCTAATTACGGCTGATGCGGTGCCCTGTGAGCAGCCATCGTTAGCAAGATGCCGTTTGGCTACTGGCAGTTTCCAGTTTCACAGCACACTGGTGGCTCTGCTATTCTCAGCATCCCGGAAATCCTGACAGAGGCCAGGCAGGGCTGCTCACTTCACCGCATAGTCTTTTCGAACTGCAAGAATTTATTTTCCCATTTGGGGCCCCTGGGCTTGACTTTCTAAACAAGAACCATATTCTGAGCTTTTTGTTCCAGCAGAAGATCAGATTGCTTTTTCCTACCAAAGCTCTTGTAATGCTGCAAAGGTGTAAAGAGAAACCAGATTCTGGCTCGTGCCTTATATTAAATTATTTGCGTTTGCCAGATTGGCTCTTTTGGCCAGCCTGGTGTTGCCCATGGAGGCTGTGGCCACGCAGGAAGATCCCCCGGTATTGGCACATGCTGCTGTAGGCAGATCCGCTCCTCGTGTGCGGCTGCTCTCGCTGCTTACAACTGTCTGAGCTCACTTTGTGGGAGATGTCTCTCTTCCAAGTGAGTAAAACCACAAATGCGACTTCCCACATGATTACCAACTTCCATGGAAAACTTATGGCTCCCTGCGAGGTCTCCTCCTCCGCTCCCACTGTGCTGCTGCTTCTCTGAAGGCAAATTAAACAGATCTTTTCCTATCTAACTGAAGCCATTGAGTTACTTAAACAGATTGACCTGACTTGGGCTTATCAATTTCTTTAATGAGGTATCTTCTGCAACTTCTGCTTGGCTTTCTGCCATCTTTCTCATTAAAGTTTCTTTTGGAATCTCTTTGTTCCAGGTGGAGTCATTGCCAGCTTGTTGGCTGAGTATATGCCTGACCCTTAGCCCCTAATAATGCTTTAATTTTCATTTTTAAATCTAGCAAAGGCACAGAGAAATTGCCTTGCTTATAAATGTATGATCTGGAGAGCATTTTATCTCTACCTGAGGAGCAGCCGTGGAGAGGATGCTTCTTACCTCTGGGTCCATGGAAATAATCCTACCAAACAGAAAGAGTTTCAAGATTAAAATACTGTTTCTTGCAACCTGGATGAGATGCCTTCTCATGATCCCCTTTTAAAATGACAACAGTGACAGATTCCACCAGGCTGGAGGATAACCTCCTCCCACTGCAACTTCTTTATGAAGTGGAAGCTTCAGGATCAAACAGAGTGTAACTGTGAAGGGCTTACCCAAAGTGTAGGAGAAAAATCATTATTGATGCTTAGAGAAACTGTTGTATTTCTCTGGGATGAGTATGCACCAAAAATGGCTCAATTACTCCAGATTTACTCTTATAAAACTGCACTCTGTTTTGGAGCATCTCTCCAAGGCTTGGTCTTTCTTCATGCTGATGGTCCCTCTCTAAAACTATTATATTGGCTAATGTTAGAGAGTTGTTTTGTTGCTTGTTTTTCTTCACCCACTAAGTATCATTTATATATCATACATCAGTCAGGGCAAGATCCTTTACAGGACTTGTGTGTACATGAGGTCATGCCTTTTTGAAGGCCTTATTCAAGGCTACAAAGAGGCTACCTTTCCTATGCTCCAGATCCTTCACCTTGAACCTTCACCCCAAAATACCTCCCAAGATCTTCCCCCCCCCCCACAAAACACCCCCCACGACTCCCCCCCCCCCCCCCCCCGCCAAAGAAAAAACCCAACAAGCAGTACTGGCTATCTTCTTTCAGGGCACAGATTATTAATCCTGCAGATGAGATGTTGGGCAGAGCACTCAGCAGTGGAAAGGAAGGATGTTCCTCAGTCTTTCTCAACAAAGCTGCTGCTTGTGGCTGACTTTTCTGCAAAAGCCTGTCCTGTCTATATTTGTGCATAATACATACCATGTGGAAACCCTGAGGAAGCACAGGAAGGGGAATGCCTAATTTTTCACAGAATGGTAGGGGTTGGAAGGGACCTCTGGAGATCATCTAGCCCAACCCCCCTGCCAAAGCAGGTTCACCTAGGACAGGTTACACAGGAATGGAGACTCCACAACCTCTCTGGGCAGCCTGTTCCACTGCCCCAGATGTTTCAGTGCGTTTGGGTGTCTGTTGTGTGCAGCCATGAGATAGATGGCAAATAGTCACTCCTGCCAAGGTGGGATATGCAGGAACATTACCCCAGGTACCTCTGGGCACATAGTAATAGTAGTAGTAATAATAATTTTCCTTTTTCCTTTAAGACAAAGTCTCTGCAGAGTTTGGGTGCCAGTGTGGGAAGAGGGCTGCTAACCAGAGGGTATTAGATGTACAAGTGTGCCCTCAGGCATTCTTTTTAGTCTAGTCTCTTGTTCTTGCCTCTATGACTCTTTCCTAGAGCAGAATCTATCAGAGCTGACCAGGTTTAGCAGGGACCAGTTATGCCTTTGGGATGTTCCTTATATACCGTTAGTGGGTGGCTCTCGGCGCAGGGAATAGAGGGGGGTGCAGGGGAGCAGAGGCAATCCCACAGCACCAGTGAGGACTCTGCAGTAGATCCTAGCAGTGCTCTCCAACCTCCTGGCTGCAGAGCAGAGATTGCTCTTGTGTGTCACAATATTTATTACCAACTGGTATTGGATTTTTATAAACCTGATTCAGCAGAGCATTTGCATCTGCATTATTTAAGTGAGTGGGAAACCCACTCTGTCTTTATAAAGTTAGATGTACACTTAAGTGTCTTGCTGAGCTGGGATTAATTTAGAGAAAATAAATAGCTGCTTCCTGGCTTGGATAGCAAGCAGTCTGGGGCCAGCGTTTGCAACCTGATTAGATTTAGGATGTTTAAGTTCTGAGTGCCTAACTTGAGATGCCTCAGCACACAAGTTTACCAAAAAATATAAGCACCCATGAGAAAAGCAGAGCCTTAACCACATTGAACCACGTTCAACAGCCTGAACGCTAATTTACAGAGTGTTTTCTAAAGTGTGTGGTTCACACAGTTGGATAATGAATATAAAGCTGTCCAGAGAGCCATGTATATTGGATTTGCAGACAGTATTATTGAGTTGTGGTCAAGCCGACCACAGATAGACCCGTTCTGAATCAAATGATCAGGCAGCAGCCCCTGCATGAGCCACAGGAGTTTGAAGAAGGTGTTTCTTATGTCTTTGTGTGTATTCAGTGGGCCTGACCCTGTGTTCCAGTGCTGGGCTCTGAGAAATTGTCTATTAAAATCAAAGCAGTTTTTGGTGAATAAGGAGTTCAGATTGTATCGCTGTGGATTTTAGTCCCTTCTATTCATTTTCCCTTTGATTATCAGTACAACACTTTATTTTTGCACAGCGTAATATTTTATTAAAGGCTCATTTGTAGCTAATAACATTTATGAAGAGGCAGCTTTGACTGAAACTGTGTCTGAATGTCACTTAAATAATGAATGGGAATGCCATATATTCATTAAAATTTGAACAATGATAACTGTATGTCTGTTAGAGTTCTCTTTTTGATGGATATGGCCAGTAGCCATTAAAGTACAGGGGGAATTCTTGTTTGCAGGCTCACAATGGCTGATAATAACACTCTTGATAAGTATTTGCAGCTCAAGACACTGAATTTACAACAGGGATTCATCGCAGCTAACAGCAGCTCTGGCGATTGAAATGCTACCATCATTCAGCTCTCTTTTTTTTTTTTTTAAAGTCTCATGTGTGTAAAGAAAGTATTCCCCTTCTCCATCAGTCTGTAGAGTTGGGTTTCTGCTGGCCCCTGTGAGAAGTTACTCACTGAATTTAAAAATATTAGCCAATATCCCCAGCTGCTGCAAACTGGTCCCAGCAACACAACATTAGAGGTGGAGTCTTGATGGGATGAAAGTGTGCACCTTTCTTAGGTTTTTCTTCCCTTCTTTCTTTCACAGCAAACCATGCATAGGTAGAAGAAAACACAGCTTGTAGATAACAGTGGGGTGTTGTTTCAAATGACTTGGCACCTGATTTCCAACTGCTGTGACTAACATGATCTTTAACATAAATAAAGCTGTCCAACAGATCTTTGAAACATGTCCATCCTTGCCCTGTGGACAAGACAGTGATTACCACCCTGCCCAAGACGCATTCTTCCTGCTCGGATAGAACATAAAAGTCACGTGTGACTCTCTATTTACTTGTGACCTTCTCAACCTATAACATAGCACTAATTTAAAGAAAAAACATTTACTTTTCATCCTATTTTTAACTCAGATTGTTTCTAGAATTTAGAAATTGAAGTAACCTGCTGAGTTGTCTAGTCCATTTTCTATACTCCTCTGCTCTTTATTCCAAGTCTTCCTGTTTCTGGGCTTTTTAATGTTTGCAGATGCATTGCTGCTGCTGCCACTGTTTCTCCAGCTCAGTGATGTGTGGATGTCACTTGGCTCTAACAAAAGAGACTCATGTGGCACTTTGAAGTCAGAGGAAAATATGGAAAAATCCTTTTACTAGCATCTATCCCAGAAAGTGGCTTTGCTTAGTTTGCAGTAAATATGAGGTACTTAAAAAAAAATTATGAACTACAGAGTCTTGTAACTCTTTGCTTATACCTACAAAGCTGACCCAACAGAGGCAGTGTAGTACAGTGGCTAAGATGACTGACAGGTTTATATTCTTCATTTTGACCACGAAAAAAGTAGCTTAATAGAGCTTTTCCTTTCTACCCTTGTCCATTCTGCAGGGCAAGGTTTATCTGAGCAAAAAATGCTTACTAACCATCAGTAGACCACCTACTGTAGCAGGACACTGAGCTTTATCTCTAAAACATGCTCAAATAAAATTACATTGGTCTTCTGAAAAAATAGATCTTTGAAAGAATCTTGTAGGGTTGGATTTTCAACTGGCACAAAGTGCTGGAGTTCTTCTTAAGGATTTGGCAAGCAGTTTGAGTTTAGTTTTTCTTCTATCACCAAGGATATAGTCTGTTGACTTCTCTGATTCTTTCCCCCATTCCTGTGTTCAGTTCCGATCTGGCAGCGGGAGCTGGAAGGCTCACATCCTTATGCATTAAACAGGATGCGGTGCCTAATTATTATCTTGATTAAATTTTGTGATTAAGTGGTCTGTAATTGTCTGTAGGCTCAGATTTTCCAAGATATTACTCAGAGCTGCATTGACTGATCATCTGGTCAGGGTTGAGGTGGCACTGCGTTGATTAAATCTTACTTGAAGGGGAAATGGCACACGTCTCTGCACGTGCTTAAGCTCTGTGGAATTTTGCTATATTTCTCTTCTCTGAGCAACATGTAAAAGTCTATCAAGTGCACGGCTAGCTAGGTAATAAATGTCAAGAAATTATCCATAGAGGGATGTGTGTGTAAAACATATTAATGACTCCGTGTTTAATTTCAGAAGACAGAAAAATACCAGATTCCTAATAAGTTTCCGAAATATGTACAAACCCCAGAGAAAGTAAATATATGATAGCATCATAAATTCCCCTTGATGACTAAAGCTATGGCATTTTTAAAGCTAGGGAAGAAGCAATTTTAGGGGTGATTAAATTGAAATCTCTATCTTTCCCTTCCCTCTCAATGTAAACCATTCATGCATTTTAAATTTTACTCCTTTAATATCCTATGGCATATTGATAAATAATAATCATCATCATAAAGCAATATTCCTTTTAACAAAGAAAGGGCAGTCTGGTAGTCAAATGTGGTTTTCAAGCTTGGTGCATCTTGACTTGAAGACTTGAATATCACCCAGCAATAAAAGTGTGGAGATGAAATCCACTTGGATAAAAAACACAGAGCACTGCAGCTTCACAGGCTGAGTCCTAAAGAGCAGCAGTCTTGGATCCGATAGTCTCTCATTTTGAATAATTGCTGTGTAACATGGAATCAAACATTTATTGCTGAGTACAGGCGCATTTGCTCTCCCCAGTGACCCTCTATAAGCAAATGTGCAATACGATTTTATTAGCAGGAATGTATTTCACACAAACTGTTTGCTTTACAGAATTAAATAAACGCGGACAAAGGACAGTCAATACTATTGTTTTGCCTTCTTGCATTTAAATGCTGTCTCCTAGACAGTTCAATAGCAAGCCAGAAGAGAGAAGTGTTCTGTCTAAACAACTCACAGAGAGAAATTCACGTTTGAGGAAAAGCTCACAAGAGCACCAAAATCAAGGGGGTTACTTCTCTGTAGACAAAGCTTTCAGACTGTTGCCTTCATCTGAGCAGATCGTTGTGATTGATGGCTAGTGGGAATTAGGCTGACTGGAGAAATCTTAGCCAAAAAAATTGTTCCCAAACTGGAACAGCCGAGTAGTGGTGAAGCTTTGATTTTGCTGCCAATGCAGCATTTGAAGAGCAAAACCATATTTGTGTCTGTGGCTGAAAGAGCTTCTGGGAGACATTTGAACCTACTCCATGAATTTATGAACTAGAAACATTTTTCAATGTTCAGGAAAAGGACATCTCGGAGCAGCATTTGCTGGTGGAGGGGCCGTGACCAGTCTTGCCTTTGGGCAGAGCCTTCAATGAGAACAGTATCTCTTCAGTGCAATTAAAAATAAAGGTATCTGTTGCCTGGCTTGTCATGATGACAGCACATTGCACTGTTGCAGAGGGACCTTAGGAGCCACTTAAAGTGCCAACTAGTGCCTTATTTGTTGTGTTAATGTATTCCTGCAGTGTTGACTCTCCCTGGCTAGGACAAAACTAGACTAAGCAGAGTCAGAAAGGTTAATGTGTTTGGTCTTTTTCTTTCTATCAGCTTTATGAGCATAAGATGGCTAAGGCATCCCAAGGTACAGCATGGGCTTTGTTGTCTTCATAAAAGCTTGAGAACTCAGAATAGAGATCCAGTAAACACCCTAAACTCTAAAAACTTGTAATTGTTTGTATTCAGGTGCACGCTGATGTTGTTCTTCCTCCCCAACACTATGCTCTGTACGATGATAAGGTTAAGTCAAAGGGAAGCACTATAAAATATATATTGGATGTGATTGATAGCACTGCATGGAACCAAGAGTAAATTCCAAAATGCTGATTTATCGCTGCAAGACCAACAATTGGGCTTTTTATGAGACTTGAACTAGGGAATATAAACACTGGATGACAGGCACAGTGGAACTGGCTATTCAGACTATACTACCAATCTATCCAGTTATTGAGAGCCAGCACAGCACAACAGAGAGAACAGAATGGTAGGGGTTGGAAGAGACCTCTGGAGTTACCTAGTCCAATCCCTCTGCTAAAGCAGGTTCACCTGCAACAGATTGCACAAGCCATCAAAACGTTGCAGGAAGTTCTCAGTTGCTGCAGATCTGTTGAAGATGCAGGGATGAGATGTCCTGGGGCCCAAGCCTAATCAGGGTGTTCTGAGGGATTCACCCTCTGCATGGTCCTGGATCAAGCCTCCAGCTCCACAGAACACAGCCAGCACAGACTGCAAGATGAGAGCCATCTTGGGCCACTTTCTGAGACTCTAACCCTGGGTTTGGAGCAACAGATTTTGTCCTGAGCAAAGTAAGCTGGGAGGAGATCTGTCATGTCAGCACACTCAGTGTGTGTGATCTGGCAGAGGACTCCTGTACCAAAATTTTCTTTGTAATCATCTACGAGATAGATAAACTGCAAGCATCACACACAGCCAAATGAAATGGAAGCTACAGCAAAGCTAGTCAAGGAGAGCATAACAAGGGGACTCTTGAGTCAATTGGGACCTTTTCTTTCAAAAAGTTGTGTAATTAGTGACCCAGACTTTTGAGATGAAATTTTTGGCAAGTGAGTATGAATTGAAGAAATTCTCTTATTCACTCAAAAGTTCCTGCCTCTTGCCAGCTCAGTAATGTGCTGTTAGGACAGGTAGAAAGGGCTGCTTTCCAAAAATAAGCAGATATTATGCAATAAGCTTAGTTATGCTAATAACTAAAAGACGGATGTACTATTCATTATCTGCTTTCAAATCCAAGTAGGCAGTCATACTGATGATTACTCTTTTTTTTTTTTTTTTTCCCTCTTGTAACGTGGGGAAGGACAGAACTCTTTCTTTTTTTTTCTATTTTAGATTCTACACTGCAGCTTGGTAATCAATGAGAGATCCTGGCACATGCTGCTAGAAGCTTTTCTGTTGACTTTATGCTTTGAACTGGGTCTTTCAAGCCACATCAGGAGTCCTTCACAGGGCCCTTGCTCTAGTGAGAGTCAGATCCTTCTTGCTGAACCTGCTTCTGGACTTGTCATTGAAGTGCATGAAGTAGACCTGGACAGAAAGTGCCTGTCCCCATCCTGTTGCTTTGTATTTTTTTGTCCTGATTCTGTTGAATATAGAGCTGGCCTGCACGTAATGACCACTGTTGTAAACAGGAGCAATCTTAAAATTCATCCTGAATTTTGAAAAAAGGGACAAACAGCAGGTGGAAATCATTTGGAAGAGTTGGCTGGCTTTACATGAACTTGGAGCGAGCTCAAAATACACTGACAAGTCCAGCAGTGAAAAAAATCTGCTTGCTGTCAGCTAATGTATCCTTCCCCTGCGCTCTGGGTTATTCACACTGCCTGTCCTTAGGCACTTGATTTTGATGTCTGAATTAGAAGCCTAGTAAATGAGAAGGCAAGGCTCCCCACATGGCCCCTGCACCATGGTTGTTAAGTGGAGGAACTCAACTTTCAAATTATGAGTTGGAAGTGTAAGATGGAGGCGTGTGTCCTAGTGCTGTGCTGGAGCTGCATGTCCTGGCTGTGATGAGTGACCCAAGAGCTTATCCACGTCCATTCATCATCCCTAGTTACCACATATTACCCTCTGGAGGAGCACCACTGTTTGCATAAGGAACCTGCAGGTAATATCGCACTAAACCAGATTCACATCTCTGCAAGCTCACTACAAATGTGAGTAGAAGCACATGGCTTCTCTGCCCCAGAGAAAGGCAGTATGTGAAACTGGGGCTTCTATGCCTACACAGCAAGAAAATAAACAAGTAAAAACCTTAAGTTGATAATATGTACCCATGTCACACTCAAAAGTGCTCTTGAGTGGGGTGGGTGACAATAGCACAGTGTCTCCTAGATGCAGGTGGAGGCATTGGATAACTGCAGTGGCTGATGCTGGGCAGTCTCCTGCTGCCAGGACTCAGCCTGGGACCTGGTGGCTCCTTTGCAGGCATCGCTGTGGGTCGCTGAATGGCAGCCAGGGAGCCAGCTGGCAGCACTCACTCCGTCTGCAGTTCACTTTATCCCATAAAGTGTTTCAAATGCATTTTTTCTCCCCCCTCTCTCTCCTTGCTTTTTAACAGATGGCATTGAAGGACTTTTGCCGGTTTTTCCTCTGGCCTTTTTTAGGCTCTCCCTGCCTCTCACCATGCCACGGGTGATGCCCCTGACAGCTGACCACTGACTTCTGCACCAGCAAGCTTTTTTCTCGCCCAGAAACCAATCTGTTACAAGGCTGCCTAATAGCCCCCTCCTCCTGCCTCAGACACCAAGCCCTCACCCCACCCTGAGTGTCTGCTCCATCCTTCTGCTGGAGGCAGCAGGGATGGGACCACGGAGACTCTGGGAGCAGCAGTCGCTGCCTCCCCGCTCAGCTCCTGCCTTGCTGCCTCTGCCAAGCCAGCAGCACAGCAATCAGGGCTAAATTACCGAAGCAAAAGGCAGCTGAAGCAGGGCAGTGTTACCCTCCTCAGAGCCCGGCTGCTCTCACCTGGCGTCTCGCAGCAAATCATATTGACAGGAGCCATTGTTTATTTTCTCCTGTCCTTGTCTTCCTTGTTTTATGGTAAATTAGAGCAGGCAGGCAAGCCATCCATCAGGCTATGAATGCTGACGAGCATTTTGGCTTTGTGCTAAATAATTGTGCATTTTATTGCTATTTACACATTCGTTTTCCTTGGCAATATAATGCAAACTGCAGTCCCCAATACTTTTTTAATTTTGTATCTGTATTGTGGCAGCCACACAGGCTTCAGCTGCAGCCTGCTGCCATAAATTCACTCTTATTTTAGTAGGTCTAACATTTATTTATAATTAATGTCAGGGACCTTATGCAGCAATACCAATTATTGATTTTTTATATTTTTAAGAAAAAGAAATTACTTTTTTTCTTAGCACTGCCATAGCAACACAATCAAGTTTCAGTGGTTAATCTTGTCCAGAGCAGCAGAAGAAAAGGCCCTTAAAAACTGGCTTGGTGGTAAAGTTATAAAAAGCAGCATGTGAACCCTTAACTCTAGGGTTCATATAGATGGGGCTTCTTGTATGGGAGGCAGGGGTCAATGACTCAAATTAGCAGCTCTGTTGGTGTCAACAAAGGTGGATGGGGATGGGAAAGCTCTACAGAGGAGCTGTTGTAGCCACTGCAAAATGAGTGCCTTTGGAAGTGGTGACAGGACTCTGGATGGTTCCCCAAACCACCATCATTAATGGTGGAGGAGTGACTGCTGGGACTGCGGGTCGTGCACTGCCTGTGAACAGTGAACAGAAGCGACACTCAGCTTGGGTTACCACAAACACAGGCACAAGGGTGTGAATTGGACCAAAGAAGCCTTAAAATACATTTTTATACTTTGAATCTCCTTCTTGGTCTTAGAATAGCTAGCCATGCTTTTGCAAGCTAAATTGCCCTTATCAGTAGCCCTTGAATTGCTTGTGCTTCTTTTTTAGTTCAATTGTGGCCCATTATGGCAGAAAATTTGCTGAGGGCCATATCAGACTTGGCAAAGAGCACTGGAAACAGCAGCCAACTCCATCTTAAACTAATTTTTACCCCTGCCAGGGACGGCTGCCTAATAAGAGCTCGGAGGACCCAGGCTGAACCAGCCCTGAAAAAGCTACAGGTTGGAGGCGTGGAGGGAGCTGCTGAGGGCAAAGTAACGTTTCTGTTACAGCTCCAGCTTCCTACTTCTAATGATTTACCTTCAAAATGCTGAGCAGCAGTGAGAGAGGGAAGGAGTGGAGTCAGGAGCTGGGGAGGGATGTTACATTTCTGCCTCCACCCTGTTAAGGGTAGGAATGAGAAGGATGCTGCAGGTTTGCTTGCCACCTCCCCGTCTCTAAAGCAGAGCTGGCAACAGCAGGTCTTGTGCACAGCGGTATTTGGAGGGATCAGGGCAAAAAAAGGCTTGTGGTGAAGAGTTGTCATGGGAATTGAATAAGTGGCTCTGTGTGCCACCTCCTTCTCTGAGGATCTAGGACCAGCTCAATCCTTCCATAGCAAACCAGCCTGGATGGGTTGGGAAATGAAAACACAGGATAAGTCCTTTTTTGTGACACCTTTCCTATGTGCTTCAAAACCAGTAGTGAAGCCTTGTCTCACCTGGGGTGTGTGCAGTGTCTGTGTATGAGCACGGGAAGAGCATGTGTCTGTGTATGAGCATGTTGGACCAAAGCTGGATGTTGCTGGAAACGGGCAAATCGGGAGTTTCTCAGTTTGAGGAACAACAATCCTGAGGGATTCTGCTCTGGCTTCTTGGCAGTGTTGAGTGGCTAAAATTGTGGAAACCAGTGAGGGGTGAAGTCTCAGCATCTCTGGAAACTTGGCCCCCAAACATGTTAGGTGGAGTGCCCAAAATGAAATCAGTGAGTGCTTTGACCATTACTTGTTCACCATCGTGCAGCCATAAATGCCACTTTGATTTTGTCACTTCAAGTCTGGCACTGTGAGGGATTTATTTTTATTTTTGTCTAGGACTATTAGGGTTTTTCTTTTCTCACTTGCTCATCAGGTAGACAGCTCTATTTTCTTTTCCTAATTAGCTTGGTATTTCTACAGTCATTTGATGTCAAAGATATTTGGCCAACTTGAAGTAATGTGCAACACCTGTCAAGCCAAGGGCTTTATACAATCAGGACTAGATAGTCTGGAGTTAGAGGACATGTACATGCCATGTGTGCTCTCACAAAGCCATATTGGCTGGGCTTGGGGCAGATACCGCCTTCAGGAACCCCGCTGGCATGCGTGACAACATTGCTGATGGGCATCTGGACAGTAAAGGGGCTTTATTCCTCCCCAGTAGCACTGGTTGAACTGTAAAAACCTCTTCATTCCCACCATCTCTTGTGGAGATGCCATGCAGCTCAGCCACCAAATGTGTAGGTCACCTCCATGGTTTTTGTACGGCTTTATTTGAAAGTAAATCCCATTTCTATCCTGCCTGTGTTGAGCATGTTGAACTGTAAATCATGTTTCACCCCATTAGTGCTTTGCAGAGCATGAGCTGGAGAGAGTGCCAGTAATACACCAGGACCTGTAGTGATAGGATAAGGGTTAAAGGGCAACTAAAAGAAGGGACATTCAGGTTAAATATGAGGAAGAAACATTTTTACGATGAGGGTGGTGAAACACTGAAACAGGTTGCCCGGAGAACTTATAGATGCCACATCCCTGGAAACATTCAAGATCAGATTGGACGAGGCTTTGAGCAACCTCATCTAGTTGAAGATGTCCCTGATCACTGCAGGGGGTTGGAACTAGACAACCTTTAAAAGTCCCATCCAACCCAAACTAGTCTAGGATTCTAATACGAGCCAAAGGCAGGAGGAGGGATGATGTCCCTCTCATTTGTTTCAGCCTTTGCTGTGGAACAGGCTTTTTATCCATGTGGGAGGTTGGTTTGGTTCACACCACCAGGAATTTTGACAGTGGCTATATCCTTGCATGCCACCCACCCACCCTGCATGCAGCATTATGACCCACAGAAGGGTTAATTCCACCTGTAAGGCCTGTCAGCCAGGCAGGAACCTGCTCCCAGATCCTTACTGCTCCCATCTAATCCAGGAAAATCCTCTTTCCTTCTACCTTCTCCTCTTTCTTCCACTATCTTGGGAGAAAAAGTTGAGGATGAAGGAAAGGTATGGAAGCACAATTTACCTATTTGGGTATGTACATGACAGCAAAATCAGTCTCTCTCAGGTACAGCACAGCCCTGCTGTCCCTGTGGACTACATGCATACGGCTGTGTGCAGCCTGCACAGCCCACATGGTCCTCCCCACTTGGCCACCCAGCCCGCAGCATCCCCTTGGAATTTTCCCTATCATTCCCAGCACAGTGTCATGTCCTGTAAGTGAGGGGTGGAATCACAGGCTGAAACTGTTTCCCAAGACACCTGGGAAGAAAGGGACATTTCTCCTGAGGTTGTTAAGTCTGCAGAAAATGAGGCTCAGGAGACACCTTCTTGCTCTCTACAACTCCCTCAAAGAGGGTTGTAGCGAGGTGGGTGTTGGTCTCTTCTCTCAAGTAACAAGAAAGAGACTAAGAGTAAATCTTGTGCCAGGGGAGGTTTAGATTGGACATTAGGAAAAACTGCATTGGAACAGGTTGTCCGGGGCTGTGGTTGAGTCACCATCCCTGGAGGTATTTGAAAGATGTATAAAAGTTCTGCTTGGTTTAATGGTGGATTCAATGCTAGGTTTATGGTTGGACTCAATGATCTTAAAGGTCTTTTCCAACCTAAATGATTCTGTGATTCTTGCCCCCCTGCATCGCTGTGCCAGGCAGAGTGCAGCTTCAGCAGCAGGTGGATGCTCACAGCGGCTATAGGGCAATGCTCTGAGATGTTCCCAAAGAGTTTGGAAAGGTTTGCAGTGTTGTGTTTCATCTGAAGGCTGGACTTGTTTCAGTTTCTTACTTTAAGACAATTCACTCAATTGGGAGTCTGAGGATGGGCTTTTCTTGCTGTTGTCTGAGCCAGGGATGGTGTTGTACTGAACAAATTGCTCAGAGAGGCATGGGAATTTCCACTACTGGCTGTTTTCAGAAGGAGTTAGACAAACTTCTATTAAAATAGTCATGTGTAAGTGGTTGGTGCCGCCTTTGCATGGGAGGAGATCTCTCAGCACCTCATCCATCTGAGCCTCCTACGTGTCCAGTATGAATGAATGTCCAGACTTAAAGCCAAACTGTCTCAGTTTTGGGTGTCAGCCAGGAGCTGCACCTCTCCTGAGTGGCTGCAAGGGGTATGCAGTCTTCTCCTCAGATGCCTTTCTGGATGGTATCTCTGTGAACAGAAATGATTGCATGTATTTGTAAAACTCAGACAAGATAATTTTGCCTTCGTACACCACGTGCTGTCACTGTGAGCCCCGTCGCCGTCTGTCTCCCACACTTCCCTCGCTGTTTCTCATACAAATCAGCGATGCACCAAATCTGCCGTGCACATAATTCAGAGCAGGGTCAATGAAATTCAGAAGTAAGAAATATAGGAGGCTGTAAAATGAGAACCATTTCCACCAGCTGCATGTTTAGAAATGTCTCTTCAGCAGCGATGCTGGTCACTGGAAACTTCCATCCTTTAGACGAACATCTAGGAGTGATCTGGCAATCTGCTGGGGCAATGGATCTCCTGGTATCCCCTATCTTTTCCTAGGGATGGGAACACCCCAGCAACAATGACTACTACATACTGGATCAACCCCTTATAGCTGAGTGTGACAACGCCTCTGGGGCTGGGGACTCTTGTCATCTTTTAGAGCAATTTAAAAGCAATGATGCCTCTCAGCTGATGGTACATCTTCTCCATAAGAGTCATAGGTCAGTTCTCCTCTGGGAACCTTTAAGTTCTATTTGTAATGACTTCCCTTTGGATGCAGTCATTATTTTTCAGCATTCACTTTTTTTGTTTTTGAGCAAGAGAGTCATAATAAAAGAGATTGAAAATTTATCTTACCATGTTTAAAGTGAAGCCGGGCAGAACAGCATGTTTTCAAGTTTCTCGGTATACAGTTCCCAGCAAATCCTTGAGAGGTTTTAATTAAAGGTGAAATGACTTTTCTTTTTCCTTTACTTAATAAAGGCAAAACAGAAATAAAAATCCTGTGGCACCCACTTGCAAAGCAAACCTTTTGACACAAATTGGTGGCTTATTAAAAAAACCCCCAAAGCTCCAGTGCTCTGCTGCTTGTGATCATTGGGGACTGTTAGTTTTTAACATTATGCCCATTAAAACTTACCAGGAGCTTTATTGCTAGAGCAAGCATTTTTGTAAGCCCTGTTTTAAAAGTTACCATGAAACTTTTTATCTGAGTGAGAACAGGATGCCACATTCATTGCAATAGTAATAAATTAATAGTAATAAATAGCAATAAATAAAAGCTGGCAACCGAAAGGAAAAGCTTCCATATTCCACAGAAAATGGAGGGATGTTTTAGATGGGGAAAGGATATTACAATGAATGTGGGATCCTGTCCTCAGTGTTTGAATGGGAGACGTGATCTTGAACCCAAAGACAGGATTTAGCTTTAGATGTTGCTCCTGTGTGAGGTTTATGCTGACATGGTGCTGATACAGTTACAGCCACTTAAGGATAGTGACCCTAAGGCTGAAGATGGGGTTTTTGACCAGCACCAAACCAGTCCATGTAGGACTGGTCATTGATGCTGGAAAAAAAGCTCTTGGTTTTCTAATGCACAACCAGCATAGCAGATGTTGGAAATGGTCATTGGGGGAAAGTAAGAAACAGCAGCTTGCCTGTCCTGATTCGATAATCAGAGCCAAAGGACAGAGGTCTTCCCTCTTCCACTCTTTATCATTGGGAAAAGAGTAAATCCAGGCTGATATTTCCAGTATCTGGCCTACTATGGCCTAGAAAGGTATAATATGGTTGGCAGCACTACAGAGGACAGGACCAAATCAGTGCTGAATTGATCACCACTTTCTTGTGTTAAAATTTGTTCTTTTACAAAATCAATGGATGATGGTATGCTGCCGTTTTAGAATTGAAAATTTTAATACTAAAGAAATTAAATCTTCCTCTGCTAATTATTTCGGTACGGGTAAGTGAAACTTTGAATTTTACTTTGAACCAGAAAGCCCTGAAATATTCAAGGATTGCTGCCTACCTTAGCTATCTCTCTTTTTATGTTTTAACCAACTAGATAAGGCAAGTGGAAAAGATGCCGCGGTTTTGTGAGTGTCTGTGTGTGTTTCTCCATCATTCAATTATCAGTATCCACTTAATTCAGTATTAGAATTTTTAATGCAGTTCAGGATGCCCAGTCGAGTGGCTGTATGTGCAGCTCTGATGTATGCAAATCCATTTTGCATGCAGCTCTTGACATATTTTCATATTCAGGATTATGGGAAGCTTTTCCTGTGCCACTCTGATGTATGCTAATCTTTGTTTCTCTAAAAACACTTTAAAAGTCCAGACAAAAAGACTAAATTTCTTCTTAGCTGAAATCCTGTTGTTTTTCTGTACCCAGGGTACCGCAAAGTCCAAAGCAAAGCTTCCATTGATAGAATACCAAAGGGCCATATTCATACTACCTACTCTGGCAGCTGCTTCTCCCCATCAGGTGTTAGACACAACCTGAGATCTGGCAGTCCTCTGGATAAAAGGCAGTCTGAATCATTCATTTCTTTCTCAACTGTCAACACTGTTGCAGAGGTAAGGTGAAAACTGGAATGGGACCATCACCATATGCACAGAGGCTGGATGATGCCTGGGCTTGGAAGTGTGTTTGGATCCCAGTAGGTCAATACTCCTATTAGGGATGTATAAATGATCAATCAATTAAGGTAGCTGCCTAACAGCTTTGTAATTCTGGCTTGTAACACAGTATATTAATTATATCTGTGTTATCCCTTTAATGTATTATTTATTGACCCCTTGTAAACTTACTATGGCTGCCAAACTCTCAGAAGTGTGCACAGTAAATGGAAAACTCAAAGTATTGTTTTGTACTTGCCATAGCTTGCATTGCCTGCCAGGTCCAGACTACGCACAGATGCTAAAACACCTCTGAATTTAATTGTGGGCAGCTCGACACCTTTGTAGAACAAGAAAGACTGAACGTAAATCCCAGGTTAATGAAGGAGAAAATCCCTGTGGTATCATTAAGCCTTCTCCAGAGTGAATTCAGCCTGTCTGATGACTAAATGTTTAATGTAGAGCCGTATCAGTTGGTGTCATTGATTGTAAGAGAAACGCTGTTGGTTTAACGAGGAGCCCATCAGTGTGAACATGAGTTAACAACCTCACAGTGCCAACAACTGCTTGGTATTGCTTCAGGGCAGGGATCCCAGCAAAGAGCCAGAGATGCTCACATGGGCATGGAAACATTTCCTAGATTCTAGGGATTATTGACAATACCGTCAATATTATCATTATCATTTAATCTTTCTCTGCATTTAGAATTATAATACCATGAGGTTCCCTGTGGTGTGTTAATGACTCTCTTAATATCAGAAAGCAGAGTTCCTCACAACATGTTCTTTGAGCTCTGTTCCACATGAACAGCTGTATTTATAGTCACATGCGTTTCCCTACAGTTTTAACCAAGAAATAGATGGAAGATTTTTGAGCTGGATACTCATAGACAGTCTAGGAAAACACCTACTGTCAATGTGATTGAGTTCCACCTTTAGTTTAGAGTGTCCCATAATCTGAAATAATCCTATATCCTCTCCTGTAATCCTATAAAACTGAAACTAATGCATGTACAGGAATTTGCTTCTACAGTACTTTTACCTTGCCTCTATTTCTACTACTGCTGTTGCCATCGTTAATTTGTCTTTCTGTATTTGGATTACCTGAAAGTAGCATTCTTACTGTCTCTAGGGAATTAGCAAGATTTAACCTCCCCCCCTCCTTAGTCAACCCAATACGAAGAAGCAGCTCAAAAAGAAGAGGTGATAATTTTTTTCACCCCTCTCTTAGAAGGAGGGAAAATAGAGCTTTTAAAATTTTATTTTACCTTGAACCTCTAAATATTTTGCTTTCCTGTAATTACCATAAATGACACCTTTTCTAGAAGAAGCTTTTTTTTCGACATGAAATCTGGATTTTTTCACTTAAAATGCCAAAGATCCTTCTTTTTTGAAAGTTTCTAGAAGAAAAAATCAAACTGAAAAATAATTTTATCCACAGAAAGATTCCGTTTTGACAAATTGATTAAAAAAAAAGAAAGAAAGGTAGAAAAATAAACTGTGCTTGAAATACTCCTTGCCATGTCCAGCTGTGGGATTGTCCTCTCATGAACCATAAAAAATTATGCTAGGTGCAAATACACGTAGGTGTCCTGGAAATCCCTTTGATAGCTTATTTTTTCCAAGCAAAGGGTGGCAGATTGTCTGGTGTTTTCAGCCAACAAATCACCTAATGGCATGAGAAGGCTGTGAGAGTACAATGGCACTCTGTCCACCATGGACTCTCTGCCATCAAATGTTGTCAAGAGGAATCAAACAGCAATTTTTATGAGCCTGTTGTCTGCTTGGATGTTTTTGAAGAACTCTTTGAAGTAGAGCAATTCACAAAGATAGAGTGAATGGATTTTAGTGGATGAGTTAATTTCAGTTTAGGATTTTCACCAGAGAGTTGTTGTTTTCTTTGCCCCAGCTTTGGGCTCTTGGAGTGCTGGCCTATATTAAGACAACACAGAAGTCCCATCTGAATTTATCAGTGGATATTGGCCCACCACAGAAAAGGTCTCATAGCCTGGCAGGTTAAACTTATGTATCTGTCCAGCATTGCAAACTACAGGATGAGGAAGGAAAAGAATATATTTTCAAGAGCTTGTAGAGATATATTTGCTATTTAAAACATCAATGTATCTGTGGGGAAGTGAATTTAGAATATATGAAAGAAAATGAAGTGCCATCAGAGAAGCAGAGGTGCCATTTCTTGATTAACAGAATGTGTGCAAGGAGCTAGGGCTCTTCCAAAATCACTTTCTAGCAACACAGGGGCCCTTTCCAGCAGCTTATTTTTCCACTATTGGTTTTCAGCATATACCTGGTGAAACCTGACAGCCTCCAGCCTCTCGGCCATAATCACTACTTTTCACAGCTTGGCTGGACAGTGCTCTCATTCTGGTGCTCCTATTTTGTCCTGAAAATACTTGATCTGAGGGTCGAGCCAAACGAATGGACCATAAAGATATCATCAGTTAAGTTTCAAATTAAAATTGAATTAATTGCCCTTTTGACTGGCCTCTCCCATTTTATCTGATAAATAAAACACCAAGGGGCCAGTTTGCAAGGATTGGTTGCTTCATGGTTTGCAGATGTGGATGAGTGCTCCCTTGGCACCATAATAACCTGGAAATGTTAAGACTAGGTTTATATTGGCGAGTTTTGGTACATTATCAGTGGGCTTTTTCATCAAGCCTGGTGTGATATCAGGCCTGGTCACAGTAACAAAGGTCTATTATATAACCTTATTTACATCATAACTCCTACTGGAAATAAATTGGTCACAGTCATGCACGTGTTTGATACCCAGGTGAATGTCATCATGCTTGCATAGGTGGTGTCACCAGGGGAGGGAGCTGGGCTTGGTTACACTCAAGGCTGAAGATCAGGTGCTGTATGAAGAAATGGCAGTAGCGGAAACAGCATTTATCACAAAGATGCCAGTTTGCTTGAGGTCCTGGAATGATTTTACAGCATCAGCATTTTTTACTCATAGAATCATACAGGACATGACACTGTGCTGGGAATGATAGGGAAAATTCCAAGGGGATGCTGCGGGCTGGGTGGCCAAGTGGGGAGGACCATGTGGGCTGTGCAGGCTGCACACAGCCGTATGCATGTAGTCCACAGGGACAGCAGGGCTGTGCTGTACCTGAGAGAGACTGATTTTGCTGTCATGTACATACCCAAATAGGTAAATTGTGCTTCCATACCTTTCCTTCATCCACACCTTTTTCCCCCAAGGTAGTGGAAGAAAGAGGATTTTCCTGGATTAGCCTCTTCCTCAGCAAGGGCTGAAACAAATGAGAGGGACATCACCCCTCTTCCTGCCTGTGGCTTGTATTAGAATCTTAGACTGGTTTGGGTTGGAAGGGACTTTTAAAGGTCATCTAGTTCCAGCCCCCCTGCAGTGATCAGGGACATCGTCAACTAGATGAGGTTGCTCAAAGCCTCATCCAATCTAACCGTGAATGTTTCCAGGGATGGGACATGTATAATTTCTCTGGGCAACCTGTAGCCCAGGGTTATCCTGTAGCCCCACAGGAGAGGTGGTTGGAGCATTCATGCTCAGCTACTATGACTCTGACATAGACATGGTGGACAGGCAAGGGCAGAGACTTTGAAGCCAGACCATCTCTCATGGCACTTCCAGCCCATTTCAAAGCAAAAATTACCACTTGGCCTGGAAACATGAGTAGGAATTGTAACCCATGAAGGACAATACAATTAATCCTGGATATTAACACTGTGATTTCTCTAGATGAAACACCCTTTGCAGGAATTAACTCTTGGTATGTGAAGAAGGAGGAGGTGGTGGAGGACAAAATGTCTTCACCCCACTGGGAGGAGGCAGGGATGGCAGCTTTCAGCATCCAAGGGTAGGGGCAGGCTCGTGACCCTTTCCGAGCCAGAGCCTCAAGCCCTTTCTTCAAGTATTACAAGAGAGTTTTAATTTCCTGATCGCACAGCAACATGCCTGATAAAGTGTGCCAAGATAAAGATTTATTTTGAGGCAACAGAATGCAAATTCCCCGCCCAAGTTTCTGTTAAGCTTATACACATCTTGCACAAAAAGCTGTTTGCTTACCCTCACTGCACAGACCTGTTATGCACATAGGCAGGGCATGCTGTAGTAGAGTACCAGGGAGATCTCCTGTCTACCTGACCAGCCCGAGCCTGCCAGCAAACCTGCTCACTGATACCTACAGAAGTAGATAATGAACTTTTTTTTCAGATCACTGGCACCTAAATTTCCATTCAGTTATGCTCTGTGAACCATCTCGAGTTTCTCTTCTGTTCACTGATGGATGAAACACTGCCCACTACCTGGCTCCAAATTTAAGAAGCATGGAGGAGTTGCTGCCTTCAAATTTGTCTAAACCTACTTTTTCCTCATGGCTTAAATGTTCCTGAAAGGTTTTGTTTTCTAGGCATTGTTGATACAATTAGTTGGAGTTGCTTGGGGTGAGCAGTTTAATAAATCCAAGAGCAATGTACCAACAAGCGTGCCCGACTTCAGTGCTGTGACCCTTTTTGACAGTGGCAATCAAGCAGATTTATGCCTTACAGTGTGGTCAGGGATGGGGCAGAATAGTTATAGGTAATTTTATTCTTCATTAAATGGCAAGTGAGACTTGGGGCTGCTTTTCTGTGGCTGTGGGCACATGGAACAGCAGCACCTATGTCATCCCTATATGTGATGTAATGGTGGACAGGAGGGAGGAGCCAGTGAGCTCTCAGAAACAAAACACAATCTGATTTTAATTGTGTTAAGGATGGAAAAGTGGAAAGTCGTGTGTCAGCTCTTCCAAAATCACATCCTGTGGTGGCTTCTTGTGTCTGAGAAGCATGGGGCTCATCTTTGCCTGACAGTGCCATGCAGCCAGCTGCATGTAGGAAGTCACAGGATGAACAGAAGTCACAGAAGCTGTACAGAAGACACAAGCAGCACTCCCTTGTGTCTTCAGCCCTCATGTGGCCTTCAGTGCTTGGTGAGGCTGATCTCAAGGAGACGAACCAGAAGTCTTGCACAAGCTCCCAGTGTCATCTGGTTGAGGGAGATTCGCGATTTGCCCTGTGTTTAATTCTGACAGGCTGCCAGGATGTCTCATAATTGCACAATCTATCTCACGTAACAAAAGCCTCATGCTCAGAGGTCTCTGGCAAGGTGTCAGACCAATGAAGTGTTTCTTTCTAAATGTCAGCCAGCTCTGGGAAGTGGGAAGCAGCCAGCGATGAGCCGGGGCAGGGCAGACAAGTCTGTGGTTTTGAGTGGAACAGTCCCCTCCGTTGTTCCTCTCTGGGCTGGAGCACAGACCTGGGGCAGAAATTTATGTGTATTTTTCCAGGAACAGGCTTTTTGCTGCCCAGGGATAGCATCTCCCAAGACTACTCTGGGCCTTTGTGTGTGCAGTAAAGCAAGATTTAAACTTCCATCCTGTCCCAGGCCAGGGCTTTGAGACCAGAGGTTGCTCAAGTAATTACTCACAAGGAGTGCAGCTAGGAAGCAAGTTCCAAAACAGCAGGAAGGATGCTTGAGGACTTTTTGTTTGTGTTGCCAAAAGGCTCTATAACAATATATCTGTCAGTGGCTTAGCTGGGAAGCTAATTCATCTTTGGAGGTTTTGCAGTGTGGGGATCTGAGCTGTGCTTCTGAAAATGGGCACTTGCAGTTCTGCCACCAAGACCTTTCTAGCACAGCACAGCCTCTTGAAGTCAAATTGCAGCAAATCTTTACTCCTTGAAATATACAGTTCCCAGCTGTAAAATACTGTGGGCCATAGAAGGATTGTATGATGGCCACCATCAGTCACGAGAGAGCTGCAGCAGATTGTGTTGTCCTTCCCCAGCTTCCATCAAGGCAGGTGGGTATGTGAGTCTAAGGGACTTTGAGATCTTTGAACTATTCAAGCAGTGAATGGAAAGCTGGAAACATCTCTGTACAGAGATGCTGTTCCCTGTTGCCTTTGTGCTCTTCTACCTGACACGCTGAGTCTTGAAAGCACTGGCAACTTCAAACTAGAGAAGTGCATTTCACACCAGGGTTTTAATGTGAGTTATGGACAAGAAGGCAAAAGCTGGATATTGAAGCATGAGCATCTAATGCGAGCTAACAAAGATCTCTCTCAAAGTGATGCTGGTACAAAGTACTTCTTTGCCATAAAAGCAGCAAAAAGGGGTCAAACTCTACCTTGGTGTCATGGGACATTTACTACTTAGGGGGATGAGAAGAAGTGCAGTGATTTTTTTCCACATATTTTTTCATTATTATTTTCTACATTTTTTTTGTTTAAGACCCATCTAAAAAAAAAAAAAAGAAGAAGAAATGAAGCATTCTGCTAATATTGTGTGGCTGACCACATAGATCTTGAGCAATCCCCAAATGCTCTTCCCTCCTATAACCATGTCCCATGTCCCCAGGCAGCAACCCATCTCAGTCCCAGAGGTGCTCTGATGTTGACTCATCTGGGTGAGTTTCATGCCTGGGGCTGAGGCTGTCCTGGGCCAGCCCTGGGAGGGACCCAGACTGGGTGTCCATTCTTCTGAGTCCTTATTTCAGGTTCCCACCCCCTTTGTGCCCCTGTGCTTCTTTGGGCTGATGCAGACTGGCCTTTGATGGGTTGATGTTCTTGTGGGATGGGCCTTCAACCAGCTGGGGCAAGGTACTATTTGGGCTACCCCTCCTGCCATTGTCTCTGTGTGCAGAGACACAAAGGTGTATGTGTGCAGATGAGCTCTTATAACATAACCTAACAAGCAGAGTGAGAATATCTTGTATTTGTAGGTGGATTTATAAAAAAAAATAAATTCCTGAAGGTGTTAAGAATTGCTTTATGTTAGTCCTTGTCTGTTAATTGCCAAATTGGCAAGGGACCAGGGACATTTTTTAGATTGTGAGTTTACAATGCAAAAAAAGATCTACCCTAGAGGGAAAAAAAAAAAAGCAAAAAAAGAAAAAGCTCTTTCTGTTCTTTCTAAAATATGAGAAGACAATGAAGACAAACAATTGCAACAAATTATTCCTGGTATATTTTATAATGTAAAACATAGACAGAAGATTAGCTCTGCTCTCCTTTATGACCACTTAATCCCACTGGACCCACTCCTACGCTCAGGCCAGAGCTTGGGAACCTGCCCCTTCTTCTGAACCTGCCCCTCTCTGCTCCTGCCTGAGACACATTTCACATCTTCCCTGCACTGTATGTTAGTGGGATGTTGGCAGCATAAATTAATTATCCCGGGATGTGCAGGTGTGTCTTACATGGGGAAAAGGGCATATGTAGGAAGGGGGAGGAGGTGAGAAGGTAGCAGGAGAAATCCAATCCACAAATAAGACTTTAAGCACCCAATCACTTAAGGTAGCTTAACCTGCTGCTTTTATGAGCCGAGCTGGGATAGCTGCCCACAGGCACAGCCGCACGCACCCTGTACTTAAACTCTGTTTAACTCCCTGGAGACTGTAGCTGGCACGAGAGCTGGGCACGTCATTTAAATCTCCGTACCTGAAGTCCCCACAAAGTGTTTCTGGGTCTGAGGCCAAAATAGCCTGTTCACAGATGTACTGATGCCAAGGTCACACCAAGGTATGTTGATAAGGACCATGGCTGGTATCACACTACTTACTTGTAATGGCTTAAATTAACTATCACAAATAGTATCAGGAGGTAAAACATTCCCAGCAGCTGGGACTGGCAGCCCTGCCTGCCTTCCCACAGCAGCTGTTGCTTCGGCATCATCCCTGCCCTTCCTGTTTCCTGGCACTCTGACAAATCCTATGGAAATCCTTTTGAGAAGATTTACGAATATTTGTGAGCAGTAGGAGACACAGGGATGGTCTGAAATGCAGCTCCAGATGCTGGGAAGAATGGAAGTATTAGTGTCTGAGTGGGTTCTAACGTGTGTTTTAAGAAAGGAAGAAAATGATCCCAGTCCAAGTCACAGCGAACTTGATGAAAGCATTTTCCCTTCATGTCAGCCCTCCTTTACCTCAAGCTCTAAATCATATTTATAGTCCCCAGAGCCTTTCTGTCAGCTTTTTTATATATATATATCTCATGAGTATCCATAGGAAACATGAGCATTCATAGGAAATAAGTAGCAAGAATTAAAATAGCATATCCGGTGTTTATTTCTACACTGGAAAAGGGCCTTGGGAGTTCTGGTTTCTCACTTTCCCATCATATGCTATAAAAGACAGGATGATTAGGAGTTTGGAGACACTTCAGTCCACTGTATAAACACTCGTTTGGTGGTTGGCTTTTTTAATTTCAAATTCTAAATATAAGTTTAACCTTAGCTCAGTCACAAAAAAAAAAATAATCTGGTGAAATGGGTGTTTGTTTTGGAGGTTAGAACTGGTTTTTTTGTGAACAATACTCAATTTTATGTTTTTTTCCAAGAAAGGCTGGATAATCCCCCTTCCTCCTTCACTTAAAATAATAATAAAAGAGAGCTGTGTTTACAAATACTGAACTGGCCCAGCACTAACAGCAGTAGGGATTCAACCTGCCAGCATTGCAGCTCTTGAATTAACCTCTCCATGAGAATCAGTCTGCTTCTGGCATTTGGCATATTTTTGGTGAGTTTAGAGGCTGTGTTTCTGTTTAGACTAATAACTACATCCGGGCTAGTAAAGCTGGAGCTGCTCTCTGGCACAGAAACCGCTGGTGTGGATGGGGCTGTGATGGGGGCCGTGCTCTTAAATTCCCTTTCCAACTCTCCAAGGCACAGCAGCAGCATCCCCACTGCCTTCTGGGCTGCAAATCCCAAATTGTACCCAGGAATAGTTTGGAAAATTTCTGATCAGCTCCAAAACTTCCCTCTAAAAAGTTAAATCCCGCAATTGTTCCCTGATGTTTGATTTACTGGTGCAGGGGAGCCCGAGCAGCCAGGGTTAATAAAGCCTTTTGTTATCCTGCCTGACCCACTTGTCAGCCCTTGAGCTCCTCTAAATACATTTGTAAGGGCCAGACTTAAAATAAATCTCGAGGCATTTGGCAAACAGCAGCTAATTGAGCGGCACATACAACCCATCATTGCAGATGAGAAACCTGAAGCAAAGCTGAGGTTTAAGACCATGATCTGAGGCTCCTGCCTTTGGATTTGCCTTTATGGGACTCAGTAAATATTTACACACCACCTCTAAACACCAGGCCTGTGCTGTCTCCAGGACACCATGTCAAACCCCTTGGAAAAGTGGTTTGGCCTCAGGCAGTTCCTCACGGGTCTCCAGGAGAAAAGCTAGAAGCACAGCTGGAGGCACTGACCCAGCCCAGAACTGTGGCCACCACATGCACTTCCCCCATGTCTGGATAAGCATCGGATTTGGGTGATGAAATGAGGGGGATCCTGCATTGGTGTGGCACACAGAATGGGTTAAAATGTTAGGTTTTTTTAGCAGTAACAGTTGTGGGTTTGCTCTTTGTCTGCTGGCCCGCAGCAGACTTCTCTTGCTGAGCTTCTGCTTGTTCATAAATTGAACATATTCTGACACAGCTGCTGCTCTGGGGTTTTTTATATACTTTTTTTTTTTAATAAAAAGACTGTTATTTAAGCAGTGGCACTTCTGGGGCTTTTTGCAAATATCCGAAGTTTTAAAAAACACAACATGTTTTTCTTCCCACAAAACAATGGCATCATGGGAGGAAGGGATGATCCACTTTTTGACTTTTAAAAAGTCACTTAAATCACTGCTGCCAGTCAGGGGACACCAGGAAGGGAACAGAGAGCAACTTCAGGTCACTCTGCATCCCTGCTCTCCAGGTCTCTCTGCATCCCTCAACTTGCCAAGGTGAAGCAGTTCCCTGTCTCTCTGCTGGCTCGGTGTCTCAAGGGACATTGCTGAGACCCCAGACTGCCCTCACCTACTCTTTCTTGACAGTAAAAAAAGCTATAATCCTCACAGAACAAAGACCATTTATACTTTGATTTCCCCCATCTGTCCTAGCATGTATGATCTGTTCTTGCTTGGCTTTCTCTGAACCACAAGTTCAGCCCCAATCCTTAAGAAATTAAGCTAGTTGAGGGGAGGAAGAGAAGGAAATGATTCCTTTTCCTCCCTGTCGTTCCTTTCTCTTCCTCCCTGTCCCATTCCTCCCTCCTTTGCCGAGTCCTTTTTGTTCAACTGCTTTGAGTTATGAATACTTTGCTGGGTGTCTTGTGGCCATCAAGGGCAGCCTAAGGGAAGGAGGTGAGTCATTGCCATTCAAATGGCTACAAACTATAATTCAAATAAGGCCAGAGCACCGGGGCTGATTCAATGCAAAGGGACTCAATGTCTTCAGGTCGATGCTCTGCCCTTTCAGAAATTTCACCCTGAAACTTCTTGATGTGCAAATAAATACTGCAGCAGAAATTGCAGCCGGTGCTTCTGTGTCAAGGGCTCTGAGCTGATCAGAAGTTTTGGCATGGGAAGAGAAGAGGAGAGAAATTAGGTTGGGAAGAATGAAAAAAACTTTCTGACAATAATTTTCTTCCTTTTTTTGTGTGTTTTTGTCTCCAGGCCGCAAACTGTTCTTCATGGCTTAAACAGACATCAAATGGACATGTCTCTCTGCTGGAATGTACATCCCTGGATGATCTGATCTGATCCTTTGTGAACTAACTTCCAAGAAAAAAAAAACAACAAACCTTCGCTTTCTATTTGCTTGCTTTTATTTATGACTTGCTCCCACACAGAACACCTAAATTTTTATGCTGATATTTCTCTTCTCTAAATCTTCTGGTACGTGGAAGGACAAGGGTCCATCTTTGTTGGACCCTCATCTGGAGAGGTTAGCAGCAGGTCACAAAGACGTGGAAAAGACTTGAAAACACTGTGAGAAGGTGGAAAGAAATACCCAGCTTTACCTTCTTTAAGCTCATCAGGGGAAACAAAGCTTCTTCACATATGGATGGAGGTAGTGGAGTCAGTATGTTGAGCCTAAACCCAGCGTGGTAACTGGCAGATGCCTGCAGCATCCTTTCCTTTTTGCCTTACATTGGACCCTACATTGGACTTGGTCAGTGGTGGCAGCAGAATCTGAGTAGGAAAGATGGTTGTTGTAAGGAGGAGGAACGTGAAAGTGTTTACCTTTGCCTTTTTGCTCATCACGGCAACGTCGTTTCTGCTGAATTACACACATCAGGTGACCACGACCACCTGGGATCTGAGACATCTCATAATGCAGTTTTCAGAGCAAGTCCAAAAACTCTTCAAGTACCCCAGGAGACCGTGCAGCTGTCGCACATGCATTTCTGAGCTAGGACAGTCCCTCTGGTTTGACCAGAGATTTAATTCAACTATGCAACCTTTCCTGACCTCACAAAATGCCTTGATCCCAGAAGACAGCTACAGGTGGTGGCTGGTAAGTGGGAGGTGTGGATGTGGCCCAGTGTTCTTGTGATGGTTGTGGTGTCAGGCTTTGAGCAATGCTGAGCAGACATCAGGAGAGGGTTCCTGCCAAAAGCATTTGCTATCTCAGCTGACAAGGCAGGCAGAGGTGGAAGAAGGCAGGTGTTCATGGTGGTTTCAGGCAGTCAGGGCACACGTTCACTTGCTCTCAGCTAGAAAAGTCCCTGGCAGAGTTAGGTGGTGTATCCAGACTTTGAAGAAGTCAACATTGCCTTTTCCTCCCTCTTCTTCGAAAGACTAGATTTCATAAACCACCTTGTTTTGCTTCAGATGGTCAAAAGAGCTTTTGCCATCCATCGAGGTAGCAAATCAAACATGTGATGTGTGTAATTCCCCTGGGGCTCTCCCTACTGTAAGACATGTAAATAATTAGCAGGTTTAAATGGAAAAGTATTAAATCCATGTGTATGAGAACAGTCTTCATTGTGGCCAATGAAGTAAAAAGGGTCTGTAAAGTGCACCAGCAACTGCAGGTCACTGGGAAGGGGCAGCCCCTGTGTATCCTTCGGCAGGGTGGTCCAATAAGGCCCATCCAAGCGTCATGAAAGCTATTGAATAACTGTTCAAAAAACACAGAAGGGAAGATGGCATGTCCTGATGTTTTGCCTGGTTAAAGCTCCTTTTATGTTCTCTTGAAACAAGACATTGATTAAATGAATTGTTCGTGGCCTGCATTGCCAAGCTGCTAAAGCGCAGGTTCGGCTGCAGTGGCTCCAGTCAAATTACAGTTTCGTTATGAGTTGCTTTCACGCTTTTCAGAAAGAACAGTCTCCGTGTGCCTTTCTTTGGACCCACAACAGCCTGCAACCTGGTGTCCTGCGGCGAACACAACCTTTGATGTTGAATTTGGGATCCCTCCAGCAGGCACCCACTTCCGCAGTGGAGGCATTTTGGTTTTGGAAGGGTTGTGAACTGTGGGAATGAGGCTGTGTCTGGTTTATCACTTTTCATTCTGCTGGCTGTTGCATTTACTGGTGAAAGGAGATGCTGCTGAACTCCAATGTCTTTAATCGTTGCATAAATGATAACCTTGTTTTATGATGAGAGCCTGCTTTTTGCTATGAGTCTCATATATACCAGGTGTTTCCTCCTTTCACCTGCCCCTGGGGCATGACTCTGATTTCCCATGCTTGTGTTTTTTCTTGCAGCCTCCAAAGATTTCCTTCTAGTCTCCACATTTCTTAGTTGGACTTTGCTGGAGGCATGAGAAGGGAAGATGGCAAGCTCAGGTCCTAATTCCCTTTGCCCTGGGGTGAAGTTTCACCAGAGAGCTGAGCTTATCTAACAACTGGCAGTTTTTGGAGGGGAGATACCCCAAATCAGGCTCAGTAGATGAGAGGATGAGATTGTCCATGGACACCACCAGTGTCCATGAGGCTGGTTTTGAAGTGCCTTCTGATTGCCTTTGAATACAGTGTGGGAGCACTCCACACCTCAAAGAGGTTTCAAGGAGAGGGTGGGATGATCAGTCTTAACTCCTGGCATTGGTATGGGGTCTGTGCTCCTGCAGCACCTGGACTGAGGAGGAGTCCTGCAAGGCATGGCCAGGTGAGCGAGGCACCTCTGCTAAAGGAGCTCTACCCCCAAGGGCTTGCACGTCACCTCTGAGCAAAGCTGCTCTGCATTCTGCACTGACACCCCACTTTGATTTAAACATGAGGTTTGAATATGTTCTCTCTTTAAAAAATAATTTAAAAAAAAAAAAAGAAGAAAATGTTCAAGACTCTTAGTACAGAAGTCTGAATCTTCTCGTAGAGAAACTGAAAAATAAAACAACCACCTAATATCTCACTTCAGCTCAACCTGAAACAAGTATTTTTGGGGAAGGGCTGTTTCTTTTTCAGTTAAATTAAAAAATAATGACTTTCAGGACAGCCAAACGTCTTCTTTTTCTTCCTCTCCCAGACAAAATAAAAGTGTCCGTTAATTTTCAGGGCTGTCTAACCCTATTTTTAGTGGTTTTATTCTTTCTTTTTTTGAATTCAGGTCAAGTTCAAAGGGAATACACCACTTCAGAACGCAAAATCAAAGCAGGTTTTTCTTAGATGGTAAAAATAAATCTTCTAAGATTTCTATATTTTTTACATCATATTTTTTTTCAGCCAGGAGTTACCTTCAACCAGAACATGTGGAATATTTTGATGTCCCTCAAAACTGCATTATGTATTGAAAGTCAGTTACTTACTGAAAATATTTGCCCTAATCTATGTTAGATGGTGCCCTGACTCCTCTGGAAGATGCTTCTGGGTAAACCCAGGCATGACATGACCTCGGTCAGCCAGTTTGCAACCACTTCCCTACATACATGTTGCTCTGGGTAAGCCTTTCCAACAGAGTCAGTGTCATTTCTACAGTAATTTGCAGGTGCATCCTGTCTCCACTCCCTTTCCTCTGTTCATTTTTAGGCTTGTCTTCGAAGTGATTTGGAGATTTCAGCCAGTCTTAAAGAAAACATTGCTCGTGGCCATGTTTTACTCTCAATTGCTTTGCCAGCTCAATAATTTGTGACTTTTTACTCTATTTGTGCTTAAAAGATGAGGTATGAGAAGACCTGAGATTGCTTAAACTTCATTTGAGGGGTGAAATGACTGTGTTCACTCTCAGCAACTGACTTCAGATAGTGTGGTGGTTTTGTTATGCTGTAACTGAGACAACCGTGGCTGCACTGGAGATATTTATTATAAGGCTGTGACTTTCCTGTCACAAGGAGACCCATGTGATGTGCTTGGACTAAACACAGACAGAGCCCTTGCTGGAGAGCTGTCTGTTCACCATGCTCAGCCTGCTTTTCCTTCTTGTTAACCTTGCCATGTATGCAAATAAGGATTATTCATCCAAATAGTCCTGTAGCATTAGTATCCCTCTACTTCTAGGAAATCTAGGACTGATTTCAGAGCCTAATGACCACTATTTGAGATAAAGTGACATTTGGGGCCAAAGAACAGGCTGATTTCCCTTGCTTACAGCTCTTCACATGGCTGCCAGGCTGGTTCATGATCTATTTGGAGAATGTATGGTTTAAGCTCTTCCAGCTTGGTAGGATGTAGCATTTTGGAAGGAAATCTTTCTGGCTGTTGTGAATAAAATTGGGTTGTCCATACTGGAGTTACCAGTACCACCCATGTGGGTGGGAAGGAGCAGAGAACAGAAGGCCTGCAGTGGCTCATGGTGCTGCATGGGGCAGGACTGCTTCTGGAGAAGGCACCTTAAAATGTACCTGGCTGTTCCCGTGTTCATGGAAACAAGGGGGCTGGACTCTTGCTTGCATTTCATTTGCTTAAATCTACCCAGCTGATAAACTCTCCCTTGGTTACTTTAGTTGGGTAACAAATAACGGCCCAAATTCTCCTGCGCACATCCCTGCAGCTGCTCTGGGCTTTCTGTGGCTTAAAGTTGAATTGGAGTCCTGCCTTCCCTCATCTTACCCTCAGGAATTGTGAGAGTCTCAGTGTTTTGGAAGTTGGCACCTTATGTGATAAATGTTATGTGATAAATTCCTTTCTGTTTATATTTTCTTTCTCACCTCCCTGAGCTGGTTCACCTGCAAGTTTTTCATTGTTGTTCCATGACACAAATGCTGTGGACATTTCTACTGAATTAGTAACCTGTACAAAGGAAACAGGGCAAGAATTATAGGCTGTAACTCAGCACAGCATTTATTTATAGTTCTGTTATTTCATTCTCAGGGGTTTTTGGCATTGTTTTTGGTGGTCAGAAAGTATTAAAAATATGAGATCAGAACCTGCTGTTCTAAATCCAAAATAACCCTGTTGAGGTTGATGGATTAAAGCTGTAATAAGTAAAATCAGGCTTAGAGTTCCCCGGCAATCTTATCTATAGCACACTGTTCATAAACTACCGTGTTATAACAATTTTTGTCTCAAGTCTCATAATATTTGAGGGGTTTGCTTTCTTTTTTTTTGGGAAGAAAGCTCAGGTCTTGGGACCATGTGATTAATGTATCTGAAAGAAAATGTTAGCTTTTAGTCATTATGTTTGCAGGAAAAAATGTAATATCCTGCTGAAAGATTTGCTGGCCAGACGGCAAACAAAAGGGCATCCTCAACACATGTGCTGGGGAAAGTCGTGGAAGCTGCACTTATTTTGAAGACAGCAGCAGAGCTACTTGGCACCCGAGTCATGCATTTTGAATGCTCTTTGTAGAAAATTTGCCCAAATACTTTGATCACCAGAAGTCTTCTTTAAAACTGGGACACTGTCTGTGATGCTTTGAAAGCAGTATAAAGGGTTCAGCGCTCTGGAGGTAGCATGTTTACAGTAGAAGGTGGTACCAAATCCAGCCCTGGTCCCAGCCTCTAGTCCCAGCACTTGCTACATGCCCAGTCCCAGCTGGTGTTGTGCTGCTTGGGTACAAGCATGACACTTAGACCAGCCTTGGATATACTGGGAGAACCTGACCCTGGGCTACCTCTCATCCCTGCTGGCAGCCCCCACATACCTCCAGTTGGGTTGCAGCTCCAGGGTCTCCTACAGCAAGGACAAATGGATCTGAAGGTGCTCCAAGCTCATGGTTCCTTTGAAGAACTACAATGAGCTCAAATGAGCTGCAGGCATCCTGCAGCCTGAAAGGAGGGCACGCAGTGCTGGTGGAGGCAAGGTCTTTGCTCCTTAGAGTATCATAGAGGTGAACCATACCAGTCATGGAAGTCAGAAATCATACAAATTGCCATATGCATATTATTGTGCGTTATTTACATAATATATGCACATTACATTCATGTTTGAGAATGACAGACACAAATCATTAAACGAAGCCTGAGCTCTTGAAAGCCCCTATATTCTTCCCCTTAATCTCTTTGATGCATGGTAGTTGCAGGACATTAAATATAACAATAACAATGCCATATTTTCCAGACCAAGGAGTAATTTTTAAAATTTATGGTTTCCTTTTAACCTCTCCTTCAGTCTGCAAAATGGAGATTACCTGGATTTGCCCCACCAGGCTGTTGCTAGGATTAATCTTTGTGCAATGTCTTATAGTTGGGAAGTGCCATGTAAGTATTAATGCCTCCGAACTGCTGCAATGAGGCAATTAGTAGCTGTGCAAAAGGGATTCTCATGGGGCTTTATTCCCTCTTTATCTTTCAAAAACAGTTTAAAAAAAAATTAGAGAAGCCACAAACCTCAGTATTGCTACACCAACTTCCCCGGGCTGCCTGGCTTCCCACAGCTATACCTGCCTGTCCACCATGAGGGTGGTGTCTCAGTCCATGCTCTATCTGCATCCTTATCCCACCAATGATTACAGGTAAAGCAGGATATTCTCTACCTACTAATAAATCGCTATTTTGAAGGTGTATTTATTATGCTGCCAACCTTGTCCATGGATGCAATATGCACAGGCACCAGGAGAGCTTTCCTTTGAGGCTCTCCTGACTGCAGCTGTGTCCTCACCACTCCCAATATATAAGCTCTGAGCAGCCTTGGCTGAATTCACACCCTCCTTTTCCATTCCCTTAGCTGAGTTTTGGGTATTGCTTCTTGGCAATTAGTGACAACGTGATGAGAGCCCAGGGAAGCCTTCCAAGAAAGTTATAAAAGCAACCAAGCCCCTTGTCATCCTTAAAGGAGGCGTACACACATGATGAGAGAAGGAGCAACAAGTTCTTCCTTGGAAGGCCATTCAAGGATAAAAAAAGGAGGTGCATAAACTTTAAGGATTCTTTTTTCTTGCCTTTTAAAATGAGAAAATGCAAAATCAGGTACTAAATTTCTGTATGTGAAATGGGGAGTTTCTAAGGATGGGAGGACAGGATAGTTTGTCCTCACTGTGAAGATGGTTACGAAACTTCTCAATCTGGATTTCCAATTATAGTTTTTAACAACTGAAGGTGAAAAGTTGACTCTCAAGTGCCAGACAAATATGTTATGGAGGGGAGCTGGAGTGTTAAGTGACCTAATGATATTTTACATGTGGACACAAGGTGTGTTAAGATGCTTTTTGGCCTTGGGCAAGAGGTTAAACTGCACCTTCCGACACGGCTGCCGCTTGCACAGACTTCTGAGAAAAGCAGCCACTTCACTCAGGACACAAGGTGATCTAATTATATTTTATATGTGGACACAAGGTGGGTTAAGATGCTTTTTGGTCTTGGGCAAGAGATTAAACTGCACCTTTAGACACAGCTACTGCTTGCACAAACTTCTGAGAAAAACAACCACTTCACATAGGACACAGGGGACAGGTATTTTAGTATATTTAAGCCCACTTCTAGCAGGTATATCCCTACACATATCCCTGGCACTCATCTTGGGATGCAGGAAGGAGGACGGGTGGGAAACTCATAGCAGAGCCACATGGCACTGCTACAGCTCTGGTTGCACGGCATGGACAGACTTTCACCCAGTGCTTTTGCTGATACATGGGAAAGGCCAGGCTGGTGGGAGCTCACTAAAAAAAAAAGACATTACTCAAAATACAGAACAAAAATTTGGTGTGGGAAAGTGAACTATAACTGGCTTGTAATTGTAATGTTATTAAAATGGTCTTTTTCAAGAAGTTGAGTAAATATTGTGCAATCATAAATTGGCTGTACATGAAGTCTGAACTTGTAAAAGCTGTATCTTCCTTGAAGTTAAGCAGCTTCATTGCCTACTTTGCTCTGTTTTGCTGAAATGTCAAAGACTAACCAGTGCTGATTGAAGATAAGGCCTGAAAAGCAGAGTCCAATCAGATAATCACTGAGGAAATGAAAGCAGAGCACTTTTAATGAGTTAAGGATGGATGTCTTGTTGTATGGATTTCAGCACACAGTGCCATATGGTCATCATCCTATTTGAGGTCATTGAGGGAATCTCTAACACAAGTAATAATCTCTGCTGTGGATGATGCGTACAACTGAGGGATCATAGGATGGTGGTGTCCTGCTTTCAGGCAGGTGTTGGTGCCCACGTTTTAGCTTGGTTGCAATAGAGTTACTCTAGACCGACAGAAAGAAAAGGCAGATCTCTGTCCTGTGCAAATGGAGGTGCCTCTCCCAGAAGTCAATACTCCAGGTCCTTTCCTGCTATCATTCTGGCTGAAAAGGCAATTTAACTTAAAAAGGGGGCTCAGATACTTAGAATTTTCTGAAAATTACCTTCCTCAACTGAATTTTCTCAGGCAAAATCAGCTCAAAAATAGGTTTTTTGTTTGGGTTTGTTTTTTTTTCCCCAGAATAACTATGTTCTTAAAATTCTTTGATGTATGTTTGGTGGTTTTACCTTTGATTTCTTAAAGGCAGTTAAAATCAGCTCACCTTTACAGAGAGGGATTATCCACGGGTGTATGCACATATATGTGTATGTATTTCCAAATAAGTTTCCTTTTAAGAAAACGTTGGATTTTTTCTATATTATACACCTGATACTACACTATAAGACATCTATGAAGTCCCCATTTATTTTGAAGTCTGCAGGCATTCTAACATTAGAGTGGTTTTCATATGTTCACAGTAAAAACAGATTAGATTGGATTCATAAAGAATACACAAGAGGTTAGATATGTGAACGTGTGTTTGTAGCATCACACACAAATTTAGAAGAAGAATGTAGAGAGGCTCTACAAAGGGATCTGGACAGGCTGGGTCGATGGGCTGAGGTTAGCGGTATGAGGTTCAATAAGGCCAAGTGCTGGGTCCTGCACTTGTGTCACAACACCACCATGCACTGTTACAGGCTCAGGCAAGAGCAGCTGGAAAGGTGCTCAGTGGAAAAAGAACCTGGGGGTGTTGGTCGATAGCGGCCAGAATATGAGCCAGCAGTATGCCCAGGTGGCCAAGAACGCCACCAGCATCCTGGCTTGTATCAGCACTAGTGTGGCCAGCAGGACTAGGGCAGGGATCGTTACCCTATACTCAGTACTGGTGAGACCACACCTCAAATATGGGGTTCAGTTTTGGGCCCCTCGCTACAAGGACATTGAGGGGCTGGAGCATCTCCAAAGAAGGCCAATGAAGTTGGTGAAGGGTCTAGAGCACAAATCTTATGAGGAGTGCCTGAGGGAACTGAGGTTGTTTAGTCTGGAGAAAAGGAGGCTCAGGAGAGACCTTATTGCTCTCTACAACTACCTGAAAGGAGGTTGGAGCCAGGTGGGTGATAGAAGGAGAGGAAACGGCCTCAGGTTGTGTCAGGGGAAGTTCAGATTGGATATTAGGAAAAGAATTCTTCACCCAAAGTTTTGCAAAGCACTGGAACAGGCTGCCCAGGGAAGTGGTTAAGTCACCATCCCTGGAAGTATTTATAAAAGACATGTAAATGTGATGCTTAGGCACATGGTTTAGTGGTGACCTGGCGGTGCTGAGCTAACAGCTGGCCTCTTCCAACTGATTCTATGATAACCTTTCTTGCTTAAATATTTGAGCCATCCAGTGAAGAGTGACATATGACAATAATCACAGTGCTTGTCTGGTCATCCTAATTACCTTGCATCCTAATCACCTTGTACACTGTATACATGAGTATATAAACTAACAAGGATTAGTAAGAAGATTAAGTCATGTATACAGCGTTTGTCTTCTTTGTTTCAATTTCTTGGCCCCAGTGTTGTCTTGCAGCTCTGAGCTCCACAGACCTGTTGTTCAATTCAGGGCAAATAAGGTTCCTTTACATAGTTCTGCAAAGAGACAGTGTGGAATTTAAACAAAAATTACTGTAATACATCTGTTTGTGTGTGAGAGCGAGCTGGCAGGACAAATTAACAATTCCTGGTGCAGTCGAGGGAAACGTGTTGGAAACTAAAGCCAAATTACCCCAGGCCATTGCTGGGAGTCGTGGGAAAAGGTGTTTCTCCTCTCTCCTTCCCTGTCTCTCCTTGGCCTGGGCTGACAGAGCGAGGGCAGAGCCTGTCGGCAGATTTTGTGTTCGGAGCCGTTCTCCCTTTGTGAGCTTGCTTGCAAGCAAGGAAATGGCACCATGAAGGTGGGTGATGTCTTCTGTGAGCCTGCCAGCACTCCTCACCTTTTTAGTAGCCCTCAGAGAGCAGAACCCCAGAAAGGGAGTGTCTGACCATCACCTGCCCTGCACCTTGCCTATACCTTCCCAGTCCAGCCATTGTTTCCACCATGCACCACAGAACTGCTACAAAGGAGTTTTCCTCCATGGCAACAAATACAATGACCAAGGTCCGGGTGGTTTTCTTCACGCTGGAGAATTATTTAGATGATTTTACATCTCCAACCCTCAGGGCTAGTTGTACTTTACTGTAGTTTTCTATTGCACTTACAGCTGGTTCCTCTAGAATCCAGAATAGCAGCGGTGAGATTTCCCACTCCCACTTCAGGCATATGCCAAAATTTGTGAAAGGGGTGTCAGCCACTTCGGTGTTCCATCAGGTTCTCTGAGATTCTTCTATCCTTCCTAGGATGGTTGAAATCTTATACATGTCCTAACAGAAGATATCTGGCCCAAGGTGGCATTAGGCTTATAGAAACCAGAGGAACATTTATTCTGCTAAGGTCAGTCGTGGGGAGAACACATGATCTGCTCCACCAGGGCTAGATAGAGATTGAGGAGGTATGGAAATCCAAGCAGAAGGAGGGGAAAAGGAGAACCAAGTTAGAAAAAGTCAATGGAAAGGGATTTTCCACATTTTTTTCTACACTTTTACTCCAAACCCAAAGCCATGTAAAGCATACTGCAGGAGACAGTGTCTGCAGGTGACAGTGTCTGCAGGTATATGCAGAATGGTCTTTGAGAAAACATTTGAAGCTATGTCTTGCTCACAGAAAAGTGAGCTAGATTGGTAACCTGGTGTGATTTTTCTTCCTAACAGAAATTGCAAGGAGAGAAAACTCCGAAGGATATTAATGCTACTCTCAAGGAATTGTTTGGGATCATTCCCGGGGATGGGGATCCTCTGCAGGAGCGAGGTACTTACACATGCAGACGATGCGCTGTCGTGGGCAACTCTGGGAACCTTCGGCAGTCTCAGTATGGCCAAGATATTGACTCCCATGACTTTGTGCTCAGGTGAGTAGGCACTACCCCGGCCCCAGTTGTCTCTGTTGTTTAAGGTTCACTGGTATTTTGGGAGACAAGTGAACAAATGATTTCAGGGGCTATCTAGTGAAATCTGGTACTTATACCAGATTTAAGTTTCAGGGATGTAAACTCTGTATGTTGGAGATACAACCTCATGTTTTAGCTTGGTAAAAACCCGTGAGTAGGTGTTGATACTTGTTCTGCATAGTACTCACAAGTGATCTTTTACACACTTAATTGACTGTATCAGATTTTACTTTCTTGCCCCAGTTCACTCTTAAGCAACATTGGGGTGGGAAAGCCAAAGTCACTTTGCAATGGACAGGAGACAACTGGTTGGCTGCAGCTACTTTGTAGAGGGTTGCGTCACCTCTTCCTTTCAAGACAGTGAAGATTGGCTATTTTGTCCCACTGAAACGGAAGCAGGAACTAGGTAAGCAGAGTTAATCACCCAGACAACAGCCAAGATATCTGGGCTAAGTTCATCCCCAACACATTTTACAGCTTTCATATCACAACTGCCAGTTCAGCACAACTTGGGGCGTAATGGCAGGCAGGTCTGAGGGCCTGGAAGGGGGGGATTACTAATTGAAAATAGCATTTATGGGATTACACTCTCGGAAATAACATAACTTTTAGTAGGAAGCTGTGCACTGAAGTCAACAATTAATCAGCAGAAAATCAACACTATTTGAACTGTTAAGCCACCTTAGGCCACTTGGCTTCCAGTGTGGCTCAGACATGCTGTAGAGTCTTCTGATGACATCTAAATGTTCATGATAAGTCGTTTCAGGAGTTGCTTCCTTCAGTTCTGTCAAAAGTATCTCCCCAAAGGCAGAGGCAGCCAACCTGGTCTTCATATCCACAAAGGGAAGTGAAGAGCCCTTGATATTAGCCCTGCAGGTTGGGAATGTGAGGCAGCTGAGGTACATTTGTGCTTAACTCCATGTCCCTTGCTATGGAGGCAGCCCCATTCCTGTGTGGGCTTTCTTATCCTGCCTGGCCTACATTTTCAGATTCATGCAGAAAGGCTTTGCTAGGCTCAAAAGCTATTTTTTGGAGTAATAACTAAAGAGTAACACACTCAGATGCATGTTTTTGTTCTGAGACCTTGCCCTTCCTGTGGCCATGCATCCCTGGCAAGGGAGAAACATGACTTGGAATTGAACCTTCCAGTCTCAGATCAATAGTTTAGCAATCTCAAGCCAGATCTGAAGGGATGGCACAAGGTCTTAGGATTCACTGTGGAAACGTGTGCAGAGAAGGTAACCCCTCTGTGTGTAATCCAACAAACAAAATCTCTCGTGACTGATACTCACTTGCACAAGCTCTGGCAATATAACCAAGCGTGGGAAAGAGCCAGAGTCTGAGGGAACACCTTTCTTTCCAAACACTGTCTTCCAGCTCTATTCTATTTGTTTAACTATCTACTTTCATGACAGAAGGAAATTCCTGTCAGTCCTTCCCGCTGAGACTGGGTGTGAACGCTGCCTTCTGCCATGTCACACAGGCAACCCCACCACAGATGGTGGTGAAGGTACATAGACCTGAGGGCAGACTGTGAGATAACCAAGATACCACCACCCTTGACTTTGTCCTGACAGAAGAAAAAACCCCATATTTTATATGTTACACTGACTAATCTCAAGATAAAACATAGTAAGTGTCATGCTTTACTAGTATTTCTACAACATACAATGTGGGTTTCTGGCAGGGAAGAGGCCAACTCAGTAGCAAGTCCACACAGGCTGGCAGGCTATTCTGCCTGTGCTAATAACTCCCTTTGAGGGAGTTAGAGGAAATTAAACAAATTCACCTGGGGGAACACTGCAATAACACAGCCTGGCATAGCCTTGATAAACAGATTTTACCTCCCCCATTATCAGTGACCAGGGCAGCATGTTGTCTGGCAATGTACGATGCTCCTCATCACCTTGTCAGCTACCCCCTTGCTTGTACTCCCTGAAGTTCTGTCAGGAGCTGAGCAATTGTCTCTGCAGAAGACTCCACTGGGCTGCAGAAAAATCCCTTTCTGCTCAGAGCCAGCTTGGGGGTTTCTCCATGGTGTTGCACAGCACCATGGATTCATGCAAGGTTAGTCAGGGCCACTTTGAAGATCTCTCATCTGCATTACGCTGCACCACGGAAACATGTGGGGAGCTAATGCATCAGGGAAGGAACTGCTGGTGTGTCTCCAGATATACAGAAACATTCCCTCCGGTACAGAAGCATTTCTGCAGTCCTGGGTTGGAAACCCTTACTCTGTTCTCTGATACACCCAACATAAGGTAGCCCCGTTTGGCCAACATATTTTGACTGTGCCCTGAAGAGATCTCCATGCACTGACCCCAGGGTTACCTAAAGCACACCACATATGTGTGGAGTGACCATAAGTAGATGTATCAGAAGTTGGAGGACATGCTATGAAGTAAGGTTTGAGTAAATTGTCAGCAGCAAGTCCTGGATTTGTCAGTGTGGCTTTTTATGGCAGGACCAGAAGAAATATTTGCTGCTTCTCATCACATATAACATGATTTGTTACACTGGTTCTAGACATCCAGATACACCTGTGCAGATGTGAGGGAATGACACTGCAAGAAGTCAAGCTGATGGACCTCATGGTGATGTTTTTCTCACCTACTGGAGGCTTCAGTTTTAGGGCGAAAGGAGATGTGTCATTGTGGGCTGACTACTCTTTTGACTAGCTCTCTGTTGACTGTAAAGGGAACACAGGATGTGCTCAGAGATACATCTGCTTGGTGTCTACTCTCATTGAGGCCAAGCAATCCTGCACTAAAGCTGAGCTTTCATTTACTGCTAATTTATCTACATGGGTGATGGTCATTTCAGCCTGCTTGAGGACCCCTACACTCTGTCAAGGGTGTGAAGAGCCTGCATACTAAGGAGCCACTCTCCTTAACCATGGGACCGTTTTCCTGCCACCTCAGGCAAATGATCTGGGGAAGATTCACAGTGTTTGTAACTACCTAATTCCTCTCTTGCTTCTTCACTCTCTCACTTCTTACTTTTGGGCTGCAGAATGAACCGTGCCCCCACCGCTGGCTATGAATCAGATGTTGGGAGCAAGACCACTCACCACTTCATTTACCCTGAGAGCTACAAAGAGCTGGCAGAGAATGTGAGCATGATCCTGATCCCCTTCAAAACCCTGGACCTGCGCTGGGTTGTCACTGCTCTCACCACAGGCACCATCAACTTGTGAGTAAGGGCAGGCTGAAGGGGTGGAAGCTCCTGCATCTCATGTTGCTGTAGGAGATTAAGCCTGGGCAAATCTCTGCTTCTGTTAAGGCTTAGGGGACTTTTACATACCCTCTCATGCAAGGGTTCAGTCCTGAGTACTTACTTGCTTTCTAGGGAAAGCCTAATGTTATGGTGGAGCTTTTGAGGTGAAGATCCAGATCCAGCTCTTCACAGCCCCACACAGTGGTCTCAGAGGGGAGATTTTGGGGCTGGAGGTGGACAGTTTGAGCAGTGGCTACCTGAGCTTTGGGGTTCAGTGCCTCATTTTGGGCTTCTGCTCATCCTTTCTCCTCTCTAGTCTCCTGGGAGTACAGTGAGTGCAGCCAGCATGCCCATACCCAAACATGCCCATAAGAAAGCCTCGTGCAGAATGAGGTGCTTTATGGGTTATTCATTTAGCGGTGGTCCTAGACACCTGGATTCTCCCACCTGAGACCTTTCACTGGCCAAGTGGTCCTCGAGCATCTATTATCCCACTTGCAGAAGAGGACAAGGAAGGCAGAGAGGGATATGGAGGTTGCTCACACAAGGCAGTGAGAGCAGAAGCAGACTGCAGCACTGAGTCCCCATCCACAGCATCCTCCCCTGGACAGGTTGGCCAGGAGTTAGGTCTGTCTTTCATGGTGGAACATGATCAAGAGCTGTGCAGAAGAGACATTATTGTTTTCTGTATTTTGTGTGTCATCTGTGTGCCTTAGCCTTAAATTCACATGTTCTACCTGGCAATAATGTGCCACGCAAGTGTTTATTTTCCATTTCTTCTTCATGAGTGCTTTCAGATGTAAATGTTGTCTCACTTGATACGTTTATGGCAGCACTAGAACTAGAAATGTGAACAAAACATATGTTTCTTCTGTTTGCCTGCTAACAGATTCTCTCCCTTCCTGTAAGCTGGCTTTTCCTAATCCAGAGAATGAAATACTTAAGATTTATATGCATGAGAGGTTATTTGCTGGATGTAAAACCACAGCCTTGTGCAATTGCTCCGTGGCACCCTGCTACACATAGACAGCAAGAGCAGATCAGATTACTTTATTCCAGAGATAAGTATTTCAAGGCATTTCCATTTTTTTCCAAATTTCAGAGTCTCAGATGATTAAAAACTTGGAAAAGTACGTTCCTGTTGACTGGGCAGAATACCTGCTTAGCATTTTTAAGGAAAACTTTTTGATAGGACAAATGGAGTTTTATTTCTTCTTTTCTCTCTTTGCAAATGCATTTTAGATTGTTTTCACTTCTTATTAAGGTATTCTTAACTTGTAACAAGTCTGGTTTAGTCTCTTTCAACCTTTTATTTGCCACCAGCATTTGGAACATACAGTCATAAGTTGTCTTGAAAAAAATCCATCTTCAGGGCACAATTGTAACTTGGAAAAATCAGCCCATGTAGAAAATTGGCTAAAAAATATCACCTTTTTTTGTAAGGCTGAGGTTTTTTTCTTTTAGAAGCTATATTGATAAAAAAGGTTGAGAACTTCTGCCCTTAAGCCTGGATCCAAATCCTATCAGAAGCAATGGAAAGCTCTTAACTGCCTTCCAAGGGCCTTTGAACGAAGCCCCTTGCTGCATCTTTGTCATGCCCATGCCTCTACTAGAAGAGGAGCCCACAGAGGGCCAGTTGCTTCCACTGTCACCCATCCATGTTCCCATCACTGTCACTGCTCTGTGCCCTCGTTGCAAAGCTGTTCACTACTTTTTGTCAAGTATTTACCTTCAGAAGTGGCAGCAGGTGGATTGTAGCAATAGAGTGAGTGAGACCTTAGCCTATCAGGAAGACATAACTGGTTTCTATAAAAGAAAAAACATTTTTGCTTAATAAATTACAGAATGTATCATATATTTATAATTACATTGTATACATGGGCTTGGTAAGCATCTGATATAAATCAGTGTGTATTTAACCACATGAAAGAAATATCAGGATTTTAATATTTTTGCCATACTCAAAGCAGGAAAATTACATAATTAATAAGCTGGTACATGCTGGAATAATAAAAACAGAAAATCATAAGCATGCAAACCATAACGATATATGTAACATAATTTTAGGCTAGCAGAATAAACCTATAAGCACACATTAAACACACAGTGTCAGATACAGTGTAGAAGGAAATTGTTGACTATACATTTGTAAAGGAGAGAAGGTATGAAATAAAAATAAAACCCATTTAGTATTTTAGAAGAGAAGAAATACCTCCTTACCCCAACCTACATGGCCACCATGCCTTGTGCACGGGCTGCATGGTATCAGCTGAGGTCAGGTTAACAAGAACATAAGTGCACACATGGTTAAAAAGGATAAGCATCCTGTATTGGTTAAATTTTTATACAATGTTTAATTTTCTATATCCCATTCAAATTAAGTAATGATTTCCTAAGACTCAAAACCTGTGAATTAATCATATTCTTCTCCCAGTAGTATTATAATTCAAGCAATTTTTATGGTTCAAAGCAAAAGCCAAGCTGCAGATGGCCTTAATATTAGATTGAATTGATGATAGCTGAAAGATTCTCTCAGACATGTCCCGTTTGACTGATAGATGCCCCATTTCAAAGCTCTCTTAAGACTGAGCATTGTCCCAGAAAAGACCAAGAAAAGACTTCTGGGACAGAAAACTTTCAGTCCCTCCTCAGTCATATATTTAGCCTATCTGCCTTAATGTGCCTTTTGCAAGTCTTTTAGGAATCTCCATAGTGAAAAAAGCTCCATGTATCTCCTCTTGGTTTGGCAAAGACCAATTTTTGTTTTCCTTAAAATGTTCCACATCTTCCACTCAGGTAAATGTCCTCTACAAGGTGATGATGGCAGACTTCACTGGAGCCCTGCAAAGTGACTAATAGGAAGTGTTTTCCAAATTATATGTATTCCACCTTATATGTAGCCACCTTCATCAGAGGCTTTACTCTTTGTCCCACTCCTGTGTGGTACTTACTGGGTCACTAACTCTCTGGCTGCTGTGTAGCCCAGGATTTACGTGATTATTTCAGCATAGGTCTCCATAGGTCTCTTAATCAGCCTGCCAATACTTCCTGTGTGGTATTATGAAATTCTGCAGCCAAGTGACAGTAGGACTTGGGTATTGCTTCTGAAATGAAGTGATTAAAGTGAATAACGTGTGATCTGACAAGAGCTACAGTAGTCTCCTGGCTGGATCAGAGCTTTCTGCAAATACTGTCTTGAACACTGCACACCATTCTCTTTCATCTTATACTGTACTTAGCTAGATGTCCATGAAATATGTCCCACTTGTGTCCTCCACATCACCTTTATAGGAAGGACTGGCTGTTTAGAATAATAAGCAGATTTTAGCAGCAAGTAAGCCCTTTTTGTCTTTATAACTATGAAAAGGACATGGGATCACCAAGTCTACTTCTACTGACTTTGCTAATCAAGGTCAGGCGTGGGAAGCAGATGCAAGGGCAGATTGTCTGAGAGCAGATCAAGAAGTCTGCATGGGTGTCCCTTTCCTCATTAGCATCTTCTGTCACATCTCAGGAAGGCTGGAACCCACCCATCACCTCTCCCACGGCATCCAGCCCAGAGCAGGGATAGCAGACCAGGGATGCCCAGAAGTACCTAAAGAGATGAGGATATTGCCAGGTCACCACTGGTTTGGGGAGATTAAGAGTAGTGTTTCAAAGTGCTGATGATCCATGAACCACAGAAATAAAACCTTAATGATAGAAATCATTGTTACCAAAAATTAAGCAAAAACATTTAGACTGAATTAATGGAAGGCTTTGGTGGTTTTCCACAACCCATCTAAAAAGCACACAGGGTATATTTTGGGACATACTCCAATTACAGGGCCAGTTCACCAGCTTTTCTTCACTTGAATCAAACTCAGGGAGATTATTTTTTTTACAGTGCTCATGAGCTGCCAGTGTGCTCTCACATGTGTGTGCTCTCAATGCCAGTGTGCACTGTGCATGAGATATGGGGAAGAAAAGTTTTTGGTTTTAAGACATGAGCTGTGATTTTGACCAAGTCATAAGGTATGACTTGCAGGTTTTATGCTGGGAACTGCAGGAAGCCTTCAACATCCCCCTGGGGAGGTGGGGAGTAGCTTGCTGGTGATGAGCAGTGTACTGGGAATGCCCGAGTTGCACATAACCACAGAAGTTAATTGACTCTACTACCACCTACTCTGAAAATCATGCAGTAGCTGCAAGTGTTAGGAGGGGAAAAGTCTCCCCCTAGTGGGAAAAGGTTTTTCTTCCATGAAATTAAATGTAAAGCCCTTCCCATCATCAAAGTGCAGACTGCAGCAATCATGACCCAAGATTTAGAAGTCATGGGCTCTACATAATCGTGACTCTACAGTATATTGTCAGCTGAATCTTTGGTGTCCTACTGTTAATAATTAACTTGAAAATTAAAAAATGTAATTTCTTCCTATAAACTTGCTTCAGTGACAGCTCAGTTCTTTTCATGCTGTATTATTTAGTTGCAGCCTCATCTTCCAACAACTTCTTGAACTTATTACTTTCAAATTATTTGAATTTATTACTTTACATGAAGAATATTCTTTCTTTCTTTGAAAATACATGAAAATATTAATATTTAGGGCTTTTATTAATCTTGGTGTTATTCTTTTTTTCTTTTAACAGCACATATGTTCCAGTTCCACGGAAAATCAAAGTCAAAAAAGAAAAGGTGAGCAACGCTGCTTTGTGCTAATCCACTTGTAGATCTTTTGCCTCTTTGGGAGACTGCAAGAATCCAAGGAACCCCTTGACATTCATAAAAACTGCAGCCAAAACACACACACTTTACAAGGCTCAGCTAAGCTAAAGGTTTAGCTCCTGTGTGCCATTCAGGCCATAGATCAACCACTAAAGAACTGAGGTTGGAAAGAAACTTCCCTTGTGACTATGCCATTGCATTACCATTGTTCTGAAGGTTGCATTGCTTCCTCTGGTATGGCTCAGGGAGATTTAAGGTGAACAGTTGGCCAACACTTCTTGCTCTCCACAGTAGTTGCTCTGTTCCCATCTGTTGCAGTCATTTGGATGTAACAACACTTTGGGCTGTGGAGAGCCTATGGAGGTTTTTTAATATTTTGACTATTTGAGCAGCAAGGATGTTTCTCACTCCTAGGTCAGTTCCTTGTAATAAGGAGCTTAGTGAACTCTGAAAAATTATAACGGTGTGTTTTCAAGTCAGTGGAGAATTCATGATGGTATCAATGGCTCTTCAGGAAGGCTCTTAGCCCACAGCTGTAATAACTACCTGTACCCAATTAAACAAGTTTGAAGACTGGGCTCAGGCCAAGTCTATGCTGGTTTTGTCCCAGGTGCATTAGTACTCTCCCAAGCAATATTCACGCAAGGTTTGGAGGATAGCACAGACCGGGGAATATTCCCTGTTTTGCACAGGGACAGAATTGAACACTGTGGACATGATCTGTGCCATGCCTCTTCCTTCAAGGCTAACAAAACACCTCTGACCCATTTTGTTTCATAGCCTGGATATGTAAAAGGCAATCAGTGAGGGGACCTCACTTCTCTGAGAAGGCTGAAGAAAGATAGACAAACCTGATTCCCAACCTGCAGCAGTCAGAATAGAGCCCATCCCATGCATACTAACTCATTGCCCAGATGTGCTGTGGGCACATAATAGCCATGCCCTGCTGCTGGAGGTAGGATTTCCCATGAGACAGAATGATCATTCCCATGTTGGACCTTCAGCCACGATGCAAAGTCTTTTTTTTGTTGTACATGCATGGTTTGAGGACATAACCAAGGCAAGTTATGTAGGGAGAGGAAAAACATTTTCTCTTCCATAGACCTTCCAGCAAAATAAAAATCTCATTGTCTCAGCCTTTGAAGAGATTGCTCTCAAAGGACCTCAGGCTCCTAATGACTCAAGGGCTGGTAAAGTATGACATTAGCCACAGAGCATTAGAATTACAGATTAAAGCACATGTCCTTCATTCAGGAGGCCAGGTTTTGCCAAAGGCTTCAATGAGACCTTTAACCAGTATCAGTTTATATCCCTGTGCTTCAAACTGTGGACCTCTAGGGGGTATTAGGTAATCACTTAGCTCATCCCTACCTGTTGTGAGGCACACAATAACCTCTGCAAAACCCTTGTGAGATGCACTGCTGTAGGTTGTTAAACTCACGTCACAGATGAGTAGCACCAGCCCAGAGTATGGCTGGCAATATGCAGCAGCTTCCCCGAACAGGGAGATGAGAAGCTTGTATTTCTTCCCCCACTGTGCAATGCAAAACACCCTGTGAGAAACGATTACACACACAGATACAGTATCAGCAATTAACCTCTGACTCTGCAAAAGGAAAAGCCCTGCAGCTAACCAGATAGCACGGAGACACTGTCACCCTAATGACAAATGCAGCATGGAGGGAGAAGCCTCTCTGCCTGATTCGGGGAAATAGGTTGAAGCCAAGGGCTTGCACCAGTCCTTGGATTTACCACTGAGGTCTGATCTTATGTGCTCTGTCTCCATTAGATGGCCCCATAATTTCTCCACGAGAAAACCAAGGGCAATTTATGTCTTATTAAAAAAAAAAAAAAAAGTAAAAAGAAAGAAAAGAAAAAGCAGCATGTTTGGGAAGCAAGAGAAATGCAGCTGATGCAACCTGATACACAATACACCTGAAAATCTGGTTTCCTTAGATCTGTAGACCTACAGAGATACCAAGACATGGTTGGCATGTTGTGTGGAAGATGCCTTTGCTCCTATGTTCCCACTCAAATTACAGTTGAACTCAATGATCTCAAGGGTCTTTTCCAACCTAAATGGTTTTATGATTCTATGAAATCTGACATGGCATCTTGCTCAGGCCTCCACTCCCCAGAGCTCACCTGCATTACAGGATTTGCATTAGGGTGAGCAGGTGAGATATCAAGACCAAGGAAGGAATATTCATATGTAATTGCACATGGGAAATGTTCTTGAATGCAGCTAACTATGGGATTTTTTTTTCCCTTTCACCTGCCCACAGGGAATAACTATTATTCCTTTCTCCCCCTCTCCCTTACCTCAGTGTCCTTTAGGGATCACATGCTACTGTTGGGTTTTTTCCAAGGGTATTTTACTAATAAGTCTTCCTCTCTAATGTTGCATAGATCCTGGTTTATAACCCAGCTTTTATGAAATATGTCTACGAAAACTGGCTCCAGAATCATGGGAGATACCCCTCCACGGGCCTTCTGTCTTTGATGTTTGCACTCCACGTATGTGATGAGGTAAATGGATAAAAAATCAGGACATTCCACACTGAAGTGCCAGGAACATGCCCTGGCCACTCACTCCACCTTTATTTCCACCTCTCCATCTTCTCTACCAATTACTTCTTCAGACAGATGCGGAGTCTTTAGTAACATGCAGATACGCTCAACTGACAGTGATGGATTTTTTTAACATCAGCAAATGATAGGGTTTAAGATGCATTCCAGGAGAATATAATTAAACATACATAGTGGGATTCCACATGGTATCAAAAGACATCTAAATATGGATAGCTGCTGTGCCCATCTTGTTAGTGGAAGTGTCAGTTATATTTGTCTCACTGTAAAGGCACCAAGAGCCATTGGCGTTGCCCTGGACATGCCCTCTCCCTCCAGCTGCCAGGCCAGAAAAGTATGAATCTCTTGGCCTTGTGTGAAATCTGCCTGCCTTGAGTAGATATATTGAGTACTCGGGGACATCTCAAATGGCACTCATGTTTGGACAACTGCACTAAGGTCTTATCTGGGTAATCGGTGGAGCCAAAGGCTGATTCAGCAAACCATCCTCCTGGTAAGACATTATGGGATTGCTCCCTGGTTTCCAGTGACTGTGCTGCCTGAATCACCACTGACTGTAATGGATGCTCAGGTACCTCCATCTGGATATCTAAATCTTAAACATAATTCCACCTGAAGAACTTTGATGACCAGCTCTTATATAAGCCAATCTGGGGAATGTAGATGGTCTATTTTCAAGCCCAAGCTTGTGGGTTTATACAATAGGTTATGGTAAATGTCTCTGCTCCAGCAGTTACTTGAGGAAATTCTCTGTCTTGAGTGATGTGAGGTGCTCTTAGGAGACTGGAGACTTAGCTAGTTAGTGTAAGGACAGGTCAGGTCTACAAAATCCTGCAAGCATGGGCTTGTCAGGATGGGCGATAAAAATCACTATACTGGCAAAATCCCTGGCCTGGACACAGATCTGCTGTTGAACGAGAGCTTTTGTCACCTAGGCCATGTTGCTTGGAGAGGTGATGGAAACATTTGTAGAAACTCTGCCAGAGTCAAGGCAGATAGGATGGGCAGCTTGGGTGGAGCCTGTTTTCTGGTAAGCAGGCAATGAGCAAAGTTCTGACTTTACCAAAAATAGCTTAAAACCAGCTTTTATTTGGGTGGGTCCAGGTGTGGGTGGTTTAGGGTGCTTGTTATGTGGGCTATGACCCATTCAAACCCAGCCATATTGCCAAGTGGAGGTTAACATAGATCAGCATTCAGAAGATGAGGAGCAAAACCAAAGGCTTTCTATTCTTTGTGGCCTTAAATCAGCTAAAGAGAGATTCCTATCCCAAGCTCTTGTGTTAAAAGGAATAATTTCAATATTTGTCTGTCGGAGTCCCAGGACTTCCACTAATCTGTTTATCAGAGTCCCAGCAAAGGACTTGCACTGAGTCAGAGTCACAAAAATTTGAAATTAGTCATTTATTGAGAGCAACAGAACAGATTCGAAATTGCCATTGATAAATTCACTTACTACAATAGCACTACTAATTAAGATTAATATTGCTAGCAGAAATAGTAAGAATACCACAACCCAGGGTTACCATTCACCATAGTGAAAGGTTTGGCGCTTACCCAGAGAGACATCCCTGCCTGGGGTGGAGGAAGAGAAAGCAGCCCACCAACTATTCCATCAGGTACTGGTGTTCTTCTCTGCCAATTTAACAATCACTTTCTCCCTTTTATCCCCAAAATTATGAGGTGTTCCCCCCCACCACCATGTAGTATGATTTGGATGGAGAGACAAGTGCTACAGTCATACATGTTTAGCATAATCTCATGAGCGTATGCAAGGGTGTCAGCTGGAATATGTATTTCATAGGTAATGAGGCAAGGTTAGCTATCAGCCTTTTCTTGGAAACAAAGAACTAAGCAGGTTCCTGTTATCTTGTCCTCACTCTCCCAGATTGCACTGGAGATAGCAAGGCCAGTCTTCATTATTCTTTCAGCACAGAGGACCCCACCTCATTATCCTAATACCACAGAAGCCACTGACCTCCTGAGGTCAGACATCATGCTTACGCAACAGGAATGTGGTTTTCATATTGCTAAACAAGAATTCATGGATAGAAATTTCCTTTTCTGGATGAGTTTAGGTATGGTGGTGATCTCAGCATAGCTTAGGATGTAATGTTCCTTGAGTAGGGATATCGTGCAGCAGAATAGCTGGGCACACCACCAATGTCCTCAGATGCTGCTGCCTATAGATAAACTGAGAATCAACATTGTTTCTTCAACATTTCAGAGGAAGGCCAATTTCTTTTCAGGCCATATCACCAGTTCTCTTTTACTTCCTAGGTGAATGTGTATGGGTTTGGAGCAGACAGCAAAGGACACTGGCATCATTACTGGGAAAACAACGCTTCAGCTGGGGCTTTCCGGAAGACAGGTGTCCATGACGGGGACTTTGAGTTCAATATAACTTTGACTCTTGCCTCCATTGAAAAAATAAACTTTTTCAAGGGCAGATGACCCTGGCCATGGGGAGAAGTGGGGGCTGCGATTTCCAACGTGCAGCAGAACAAAGGTCAGTGAAGATGATCTGGGCACCAGCCAGGTTTGAATGTGTGTATCTGCGGTGGATTCAGAGCTCTCACTGCTTCAGTGCTCACCACAGGGAGCTCGGCCGAGGACCAGCTTCCATGCTGCACGTGATTTCCTATCTACAGATAGCTGGGAACTACCAATCAGTTGTGGGAATAAATGAATCTCTGCTTAGGCTCTATGGCTTGATTCTTGAATTACTGATGGAAGATCTGCCTGTTGTAATTAGGGGAAACCTGGGCACAGGAACTGCTGTTTGTGTGTCTCGTTCTTTCCTCAAGTAATGCAGGAGATCCTTGAAGAAGAGTGAAAATGGATTCTGGGACTTGAGACCCACACAGGCAGCTGTGAACATCATAGTCAGGATTACCTCAAAGAAATGGATTCACTTCTGCTGTTGATCTTCTTTTTGAACTCTCTTCTGTTTCCTCTATTACTTCTGGTTTCACGCTGTATTAAGGAAAAACATGATGAAGTTGCCTGGAGTAGTAAATATTTCAAACATTGGCTCATTCTGCATTGATAGTGTCTAGAAAATATGGATCAAATCATCTCTGATCATATATTATTTAATATTGCATCCTATACAGCCATAATGAGAGAGAGAACAATACTGAAAACTCCAGCAAAAAAAAAATGGCCTTTTTAGCCACTTGTTTGTCTTGTTTGGTTATATATATTTTATTTTATTTTTTAATGAAAAGTACTCTGGAATGCTTATTTTTATTTAACCAGTTTAAGGTTGGAAAGTGGACCTTTTTCTTTCAGTCATTTCTATGTGCCTTTTATAATTGTGCAACAGATGTGATTTTTTTTTTTTAAGATGACAAACACTAAATTAAACTTTTTTATAAAAGGGGGAAAAATAACCAAAGTTGAGCCTCCATGTGGTATACTTTTGTAGTCAAAACCAATAATAACGGCTCCTATACTGTATTGGAGCAAATACAAACAAGACGTTTTTAAAGGTAACTTTCACCTTTTTCTATGGGAAAATATCCAAAAGTTCTGAGGAAACTTTTCTTCTTATTTTTTTATAAATTTAGAAAATGGTATCTCTTTACAAGGTCTCTATTTGAAATGGAAGAAATATCATGGGTTGGGGCATCAGCTGGTAATACAATAGGAATCATTTGCTCTGTAGCAACATCTACACAAGCTATGCAGCTGATTCTACAGTGTAAGCCAGACTTCAAAATTATGTGCATCTCTGGAGGAATCACGGAGCCATAGAATGTATTGGGTTGGGAGGGACCTCTAAAGGTCATCTAGCCCAAAGCCCCGACAACATGAGTGTATCGATGTCAGTATCTTTAGGCAGTGAAAGGAGGGAAGTGACAGTGGAGATTTTATATCCACTAAACTTTGCTGGAATCAACACATTTAATCCTAAAGAACAGATAGATAAAGTATGAATCCAAGAACAAAGTTCAGGTAATGAAGAATAGAGAACAGTGGCTTTTTCTTCCCAATATCATGAAAACAGGATTCATGGATTACTGACCCATTTTCAGCTCTGGTGAAGCCAATAGAATTTGTGCCACACACCTCAAGGTACCTTAGATAAGGCTTGGAAAAATGGCATATTTAATTTTTAATGTATTATGATGGTTGGGGTTTGTGGCAATTTAGAAATCTTCTAAAGGACTTGTCTTTCATGCATCAGTAGTGGCAGCATGTCCAAGCAGGTAAGTGTTTGAGCTTAGTGAAAGTCTAGCCCAGTGATGTGGTTCAGTCCAAGATTTAGACTCTTGTCTTTCCATGCCAGTTGTTAACGGTGAGCTCCCCTCCAAGGCAGCAATTCATGGGTCAACTGGAATATCTCTATTTTGGGCCAAAGCACCACTCACCAACGTGAACTGCTTTAGCCAGTAAGTATTACTGGACTCACAGCATATAAAGAGACAAGGAGGTCAAACATCTGCAGGGAACAGAGCTGCCTTTGCTGTACACTCATGATCCTCCAGTTTAGCAGTATGAAAAGGGCAGGATTTTCAAATCCTGTCTATGATCCTCTTGTCAAGAAGCCCTTCCCCAAGAAGCCCATGGTGATCAGCAGAACTATTCACCTGCATGTCACAGACAGAGCAAATTGAATGGGCTTACTGTCTTCTACATATCCTTTGTTAAAGAATGAAATGCTTCTACCTGAACCACGTTTGTTTGTTTGTTTGTTTTAAGCATTCCTATTGTTTAAATTGCTGTTAATCAATATTCTTCTGGTGGGATGTCACAGTAATAAGAGCAAAGCAACTTTAAGAAAGAGGAAAAAGACTCCATGGAAGTCCCCAATGGTATCTTCACCCTGTGGCTGGATTTTGGAGATACTTTCTTCATTGTGAGCTTCAAGTAATGTATATGAATAGTATAATGCAATATTTGAAATTTTTTTCTCATGACATTTGTCAGTAATTGAGAAATATTTCATTACTGTTTCTGTCATTTTTAGAAAGACTTGGAAGAAAACTCATGGTGGTTTAGTACCGAAATCTCATTGATCTTATTCTTATCAGAGGTGGCAGTTTGGGATTGAAGAAAGTGGTAAAAAAAATCAGCTATCTTCTAGCCTGTGTTGTTCTGAAAGTTTCATTTTGGCGTCCAAATTAAATTTCCAATTTTCCCCTCAATATTCTGCCTCTGACAGCACATATGAAACTTTGTGGCTCATACTATTGTTGATAGATTTAGTGTCTTCATTGTGGAACAAGCTGCAATTCCCATTTAATTTTCTTGCCAACAGCAAGCAGTAGCTGTGTACCACTGATATCCATTTTTCAGAGCATGAGGAGAGCAGAGAGTGGACCTTTCTAGCTGTAGGATGAGGGATAGTCTGCGGCACCACATTTCTGTTCCAGAGGAACTTTAGAATTTCTAGAATCCTTTAGGCAGCTGACTGTTGTGTTTGATTTTTATCTCAGTTTCTCCACAATTTTGCTGCTCTTTCAAATGCCCTCAGAATAAGGAGATACCAACAGATGATGCTGAGGGAAGAATTAATTCCCACCACCAATGCTGAAAGCTGTCTGTGTTCTTGTTAGAAACTTTCTGAGTTTATTTTGTTTAAAAGAACAAAGGAAAACATTTAGCAAAATGTCAAGGCTTCAAACTCTTGGGCTGTATTTGCCACCACTGCAATGTCTCTGAAGCACTCCTTGAGTGTGTGTTATGTTTTTTACCAAAGCCAAATCTCTTGAGCACTTTTTTTTCTCCCATGACCAGATTTTCTTCCTATTTTTCTTTGACTACACGATTGATTATGATAATTTTTTTTTCTCTCTGATGGTGGGGAGTCTCAATCATTCTTTGTCATTTTATTTATTTAATTTTTCAGTATCATATGAATCAAAATAAATTTTTTATTGTAATCAAATCAAAGGTGTTTCTCTCTGTGCACTCTTCTTCTCGTTATATTTCCATTAGCTCCTAGAATCTCCTCTGTCACGTAACAGTGTAATAAAGCCTTAATCCACTTCCCTCCCATCCATCCCTCAGGTGACGGCAGCAGAGGAATGCATGCTTCAGACTGCTGGAAAGCTTGTGGCCATGGGCATCACACTGTTTAGCTTATGGCAGCTGTAGACCTCCCTGGAGAACATACTTTTAACTTTATAAGCCTATGGTCTCCTGATAGATCGATACTGTATTTAGGTGATATATAAGGGAAATTAAGGCAGACTCAGAAATACGTGACTTGAGATTCAACTCTCCTATTCTCTGGGACAGGCAGACCTGACTCCCTCCATAGGAGTGATGCTGAGGATCAACACCAGATCCTATTTTAAGAGCCTAATTTAGCTGCTGTGATCATGCAGGCATTTTAGTCATGGATGGCCTAGGCTGTCCATTAGAACCCAACCTAGGAGATGGACACCTTTGATGTTACAAACCCAGCCCTCAGTGGGTGCTGGTATCAGCAGATGTCACTTCAGCATGCCACACCACCTCATCTGTGTGACCATGGCTTTACTTGGGGAGACTCCACCTTAACTATTTCTTGTGGACATCATAAGCTGCTCAGTTTCCTTATGCACCATTTCCATTCATTCTTCAAGGGAGCGAGTGGGGTACACAGATCAGCAACAATGCAAATGCCCATTGAAATGCAGCCAACCTGTTGCTTAGTGGTAGGAGCTCAAGAAGCCATCGCAGGAAGCTCCTGTTTGGATATAGTCAATGGTCTGATGGTCACAGTAAAGAGCTGCTCTCCAGTGAGACCTTCAGAGGACCAAACTCTCAGGTGTTTCATCATACTTTGCTTTTCAACCCAGGCTCTAAACAAGCTTCATCAATGAGATATTAACTACCACTGATGGATACAGCCCAGTCTGCATCACACTTGTTGAAAATGAGTAAGAAGTGGAGGCATAGAGATCTGAGGAGCTACCTGAGTCACTTCAGGTCCCCAAGCCTGGTTGCTGCCCAGAGCTTCTATAACCAGTCTGGTCACAGAGTTGTTCCAGAGAAAGTAAAACTGCTAACCTGGGATGGTTATGGAACTGGCCTGTACTTCACAATGGCTCTGTACCTTCATACTTGCCACTGTGCAGAGGAAATGCAAAGCATTTGCTCTTCTGTCATCCTCAGCAAAGCAAAATAACGCTGAGGAACAGCTTGCTCTTGAAAGCTATTTTCCATTATGCTTCATGTCCAGTCACAAGAAGTGCACTGAAATGGAGCTTCCAGGTCTGAAATTATTTCATCAGGAAATTAATTTGCATAAAATCACAATCTAAAGACCCCTTGGGACCACTAAGACATGCAGCAGCCACAACAGCAACACCCAGACAGATGGACCAACCACAGGAGTTGGACAAAGGACTTTGCTTGTACCATCAAATGAAGAAAGAAAGTACCCACAGGGGAACAATATGGCTTCCATTCATGGCATGGGTTCGTTTGATGGCTTATGTTCAGGGTAGCAATTAAACCCAACAAATGAAAAGGCAAGGGATTCCCTTGCCACCTTTAAAATCTCTGTTTTCACTTGCCTTTCCTACAGACTTTCAGGGAGCAGATCTCATTACACTTTATTATCTTCAGGCAATGTGAAATAAAATGTGGTTCACACAGTGAAAAGTTCTCCAAGGTTAGGTACTTTTATGCTGAGGTAAATCTCTGTGTTTTCAGTTTAATTTTCTCCTACAGGAAATGTAGCATGTTGCTTTACTCCTTAGTTTATAGGCTAACCTTTGGCTGGCAGATTATAAACATATCCATATAGGAATTTGTCCTTGTCTGACATTAACACTCCTACAGGACATTTCCCAGAATAGTTACTTTTTCCACGTAATCAGACACTACAGACTTACACAGCATCTACCAGCTGCCTCCCTGGCCACCCAGACACTAAATCAGTACAAAAAGCATCCTGGCCTATGCTACTAATGCTGCATCCTGCAGCATCATGATGTTCCCCCAAGGATGCCCCAACCAAGCCTCCAAATCAAGTGTTATATCAAGGATCCCCTTACGATGCTTTCTCCCCATGTGGATTTTCATGTTGCTCTCCTCGCTTTCCTGGAGCTGGCCCACGAGAGCTGTCACCATCCATGGGAGCTGCACATTGCTCCCCAACCCAAACCCACAGTCTGAGGATGGGTGTTTCAACAGGTTGGTGGTCCTTGAGCTGTGCTTTGAATCATGTCCAGCTTGCAGCCACATAACATGTTCCATCTACACACAAGCCTGAGTGGGTTTCATATGGTAGAAAATATTGGAAAGAGTGATTTCCACACCTATGTCTCCTTTGAGCGTTGAAGGATTTTGTGTAACACATCCTTATGTTCAGATCTCAGAGGGGGGGGGTGTGAGCAAGTTCCCCAAGATGTTGATGAGGCACTGAGCTTCTGCCTGCAGTGGTGGAGTCACAGTCAGGATCATGAGTGTGACTGATGACCCATGGTTCATCGCTGGGGATGTCAAAGAGTTGGCTGTGGGGAGGAGTTCTGCAAGCTGACAGGCTCTGTCATTTCAGGGTTTGATTTGAATAGGTAGGTAAGGAAATAGAAATGAACAGAAATAAAGGTCAAGACAGGCTAAAAAAGAATAAAGTCAATAGATCTTCCAGAAAAAAATTGGAAGCAAAGTAGCATTTTAACCATTTGTTTGGTCCAGGATTGAATTAGGCTGGTGATGCTTTTGGGCAGTACATGTTATGATTTGACGTCGGCCAGCAGCAAAGCACCCACACAGCCACTTGGCTCACTTCTGTCCCCTCTCCCACCCCCTACCTCCATGGGACAGGGAAGAGAATAGGAAGAACAAAAGCAAGAAAACCTGTTGTTTGAGATACAGTTTAATCAGAAAAGGAAGGAGAAAAACCAAGCTATGTAAAGGCAATCAATTACTCACCACTTCCCACCAGCAAACCAATGTCCAGCCTGTGTCTGAGCAACTGCCACCTTGGAAGACAACACCCTATCTCCTTCTCCCTCCATCCCAGTTTCTTGCCAAGTTTGGTGCTACATGGGATGGAATAACCTTCTGAACAATTTGGTTCAGTTGTCCTGGCTGTGTCCCGTCCAACTTCTTGCTCACCCTAACCAAGTTGCTGGGGGGGAACAAAATGAAAAACAGAGAAGACCTAGACATGGTGCAAACACTGTTCAGCAACAGCCAAAACTCTATTGTGTTATCAATAGTGTTTTAATCACCAGTCCAAAACACAGTGCTCTGGAAGCTGCTATGAAGAAAGTTAACTTCATTCCAGCCAGACTAAAATAAACTAGAGACCCGAAGAAGTCTATGAACCCAAGGGGTGCTAAGACATTCCATGAAGTCTGAGTTCAGGTAATACCAACAACACCTGAGATAAAACTTTAGGTCAAAGTTACATCAAACTACCTCAGTTACTAGTTGTTCTCAATTACCCACACCACAGATAATCCACTGGAATCAGGTGAGATTACTATCACCACTAGCAGGAACGACATGATCCCAACTGAAAAACCTAGAAGCTGCTTCAGGAGTGCAGCCAGGGACACTGGTGACAGTTCAATTCTTGTTACTGTAGGAGCTGGATTAATATTTTAAATCAACAGCAAGGGGCAATGAGAAATCACTGTTTCATGTGTCTGTGTGCAGTGTTTGTTTCCCTCCCTCAGTCAGGGCACAACGCTTCCTTCCCTGAAGGTATGTGCCATTCCACCAGTGACAGTCCTCTCTGTGATGGCTTCCTGGGGGCCCAAGAGAACTTCATCCCTTGTCACCAGTTGCAAGCCTGGCGCACAGCTACATGGCTTTACAGCTGAGCAGAGAGATCCAGCAGATGCAAGTAAATGAAGCTGGAACAATGTTTTTATTTCCTCTAATAAGCCCAGGAATGGAAACATCAGCATGCACACAGATTAATGAGTCTCTGAGCAGTAAGATGTGATTAACTCATTTCAGTCAGTGCTGGCTATCTCAGCACCTCATTAGCTTTTTCATTAATGGTTACAACTAATATCTGATTAGTGTCTCTGTTTCACCAATAATGAGTTCTTCTTGATGGAGACGGAGTTTTCCACTTAGTGACAGTGAAAGGGAGAGAGAGGGAAGGAGCCCTTTAATTACTGTGCTAACAGGGCACCTTGCCATCACTGTCACTGACCCAACTGTCCTCCCTACACCCTTGTAAATGGCCTGGCCACACTTGCACGGGCAAATGTGCAATGTGCCAAATGCCTTTAGCAAGCCAGAGGGAGAGGACCCAGTTCTGGTTCCCGAAAAAGGAGTCAGCACAAGCTGCATGACAGTAGGTGGAACAGCCTTGGAGGTGCCATCTGCCTCCCCGGGCTAATGTGTATGAGGGGTAACAAGGGACTGGAGATGCACAGGGAAGGAATCATAGAATCATAGAATGTATTGGATTGGAAGGGACATCTAAAGGTCATCTAGTCCAACCGCCCTACAATAAGCGGGGACATCTCTAACCAGGTCAGGTTGCTCAGAGCCCCATCAAGCCTGGCCTTGAATGTCTCCAGGGGTGGGGCCTCCACGACCTCCCTGGGCAGCCTGTTCCAGTGATCAATTACCCTTATATTAAAGAACTTTTTCCTAATATCCAACCTAAATCTACCTTTTTCTAGCTTAAAACCGTTGCCCCTTGTCCTATCGCCACAAACCCTTGTGAGTAGATCGTCCCCCACCTTCCCATAGCCCCCTTTTAGGTATTGGAACGGTCTTCTCAGAGCCTTCTCTTCTCCAGACTGAACAACCCCAACTCTCTCAGCCTTTCTTCATAGGAGAGGTGCTCCAGCCCTCTGATCATTTTCGTGGCTCTCCTGGAAAAAGAAATACTGGGTAGAGATATGAAGCAAAGGCTGTTTTCTCATGGAAAGCAGCACAGTGATGTGTTTCTAATAAGTTTCAATATTTTCCCCACTAGAGCGTGCTGTTCTCCTGTTCCCGATGGCTTCGGGAGCCACAGCTCTTACAGCACTGTGTGTGTCACATCGTGGGCTCACAGCTCGTTCCCTCCTGACACTACTGTCTTCACAGCTATAACGCTTAGGATTTATTTGCTAAATCTACCCATTTTGGCCTCTGGATGAGAACTAAATGCAGAAGCCAACTGGCCATGAAAGGAATGGGGAGCATGAGATAGGAGAAGTCCTGCAAGGCTTCACACCCTGAGGGTTTATATCAGTGATGTTATCTGTGCGGTTTTCCTTTCCTGCTTTGAGAGGGGATGACAATCCCAGCTATGCATGTGTTGTCTTTTGTACTGACCCTTTAGAAATGGTCATAACTAGGAAAAAAAAAATTTTCACTTGCATCTTAATTCCCTGACCAGGGACAAATATCTGGGACTGCTGTTTATGTGGTAATGCTCAAGTCTTTTTAGTTGGGGATGTAAAAGGCTTTAGTTAGTTATAGCAGATCAAAATGCCCTTGGTGGACCATGAAGTCAACTCAGTTGTTTCTAACAGGACTTGTATGTTATGCCATCAATATAATCAATTTGTGTGGGTTTGGATTTATTTGTTCTCAGCTGCAGTACCCAGATGTTAAATAAGAGACATATATATTGTAGAAAGCAATCAATGCTGCAAATTAATTAGCTGGGTTCAATGAAAGCAGAAGCCCTGTGTGGCTGCTGACTGCCAGCAGCATGTATGCTCATGCCACAGTTGTGCCCCACAGCCGAGGCAGAGGGGAATGTTCCATGGGGAGCAGTGAGGATCACTTGGAAAAGCACTGGACAGGGACCCTGGGGCCCTGGATCCTGCCTTAGTTCTCTGGGATGGTTCTGCTGTGTGAGCACACCAAGACTGTCCACTGCAGGAGGAAAGTGCACCCATCCCAGGCACTCCTGGGGATGGCTCTGGCTGGAGCGCACTGATATCACCCATTATCTCCCCACGTGGATTCAGAGCTGCTTCCCACCCATCTCATGGAAGGAGATGCTTGTGCCAAGCCCAAGAGACCAACAAAAGAGACTGACCCAGTGCAGTGCATTCAGCCCATATGGGAGATACACCACCCATGGCAATGCTGGGCCCTCCCCATGGCCTCTGGCAGTAAGTGCCACTGTTTAAAACTCTGCTATTTGGAAAGCTACTGCTTTCAGTTTTAAATTTCCTGTCCAAATACTCCATTAGGCCCCAGGGTTTTCAATATTGTGATATCAATACAGTGAACAATTGTTCCACTTCATCTCTTCTGCTGAATACTTCCATAGTCCACTCATCATTTTGAGCTGAAGAGTTTTTATTTGCTATTCTCATTCTCTTACCATCTCTGAAATCCATCTGAGGTCCTCCACCAAGCCCAGGAACTCCCATTCATTGGCCAGATCCTCACAACTGACCACAGGCAATGCAGGATTACAGCCCAGGGCAAAACCAGCCAGCCCATCTTGCAGCTGCTCAAGCCACTATTGCTTTGTTCAGCTTTCAATTGCCTCCAGCAGCGTGGTGGCTCATCCTTACTCATAGCCCTTGAGTAGCAAAATTGTGGAGCAGGTAAGGAAAAAATGCACTGAGGTTTTTAGTAGGACTTTCCCCTTCTGAGTGTAAGCCTCATTGAGAATAATCCTACCCTGGCTAACCTGCATTTAGGGGCTGCTAGGGTGCATTATGGTGACCTGTATTTACAAGAGCAAAGCTGAGCTGTTTGCCCAACTCTTCCTTCATGATAATGGGAAGCACAGTAGGGCTCAATTCACTGGTTCTAGACATCTGTCCTTGAATAACCCACTGTTCATTCCTGTGGCTACATCAGCACTGCTGATACTTCATGTCCTGGAGGTGGCCTCACCCACAGTGCTGAGGGCTAGGTCCCTCCAGCTGACCACACCATAGCACCTGACCCTGCATCTCATGTCTGCCCCAGGTATTGTCCCAGTGACCAAAAGAAGAATTATCAGTAAAAACATAGCATATTTTAAGTAAAAGTATGTAAAATAACATGAGAGTGCTGCAGCAGCAGAGTGGGATTCTTCTGACACAAAGCTGAATGTTTCTGTTGTCTTCCCAGAGGTGGCATGAAGGGAGAGCTGGAGAGTACAAAGGTGAACTGGCAGCTGGCAGTTAAGAGTAGGCACGTTTTTGGAAATGTTTATGTATGCAAATATATACACATAAAAATAAGATTAAATAGGTTGAGTCCCATTCTTGTGACCGAAGGCACAGAGGTACCACGGAGCATGTCTGTACAGCTAAACAGCTGTGTCTTTTAAATACTGGAAGTCTTCATCCGTACTTCCTTTTGGGAACAGCCCTTGGCTCGTGTTGTGCCCCAGGCTGAGCCTGGGCAGTCTCTGGGAGGGGATGAGAAGCCATAAGCTATAACGGTGCCAGGGAACAGACAATAGACTAAACAGTGTGGATGATCTCAGGACACATCTTGGTCCTAGTTAGTCCCTAGCCTGCAATTGTGCTCTATGCCTTCTTTTCCACAATAAAAACAAGCACTATAAAAAGATGCTGAGAAGTACTGCCAGGCTTTGATGTCCTTGCCCTTGTGTTAAGGAGAGGTGAAGATGGCTGAGGCAAGTTCATTTCAGTAGTATCAAATGGCAGTAGCAGCAACAAAGGCAACTCATTGCATCTTGGGAGGTTCAGAGTGGACTTTAGGAAAAATGTCTTTCTCACTAGGAGAGTGAGGAAGTAATAGGTCAGCCAAGAGAAGAAATGGGACCTGTGTCCTTGGAAGATGTCAAGACCTAGCTAAACAGAGGCATGGCTGATCTGATACAGCACTGGGGTTTCCCACTTGGATCAGAGACCTTCAGAGAGCCCTTTCAGCCAAAGCTTCTAAGAATCCCTGATGAACTGCAGATCTGCAGCATTTTTGCTGTCGATTTGCAAGGCTGGGGTTATGTCTGGGTAGCATCCCTCTCGGGAGTGGAATGGCTCTGGTGAACCAGCTGAAATTGCAAACTTTTGAAAAGAAGACAGGAAGATTTCTTCAAACCCATCAGCAAAGATTTCCTGGCATCCAGCTGCTTTGGGAGAGGCTGTATTTTGCAGGAAGGGCAGAAACATTACTGTGCTTACAACAGCCAGGGTTTGCCTCACGGCTGGTACAGAACAGCTTTAGCTCTTTGTCTTTCAGATATTCACTTCCTTTGGTAGCAGCACCCTTCAGGCCTTCCTCTCCTGTGCAAACACAAAGCGTGTCTATATCAACCCCCAAACAAACCAAACTCACCAGCTCTGCAAACCTGCTTAGCGCAGAGCTCAAGTTAGCACGTTACTACTTGGCCATGTTCTCAGTGGATGTAGATGAGCTCCACTTGCTGGAGTTCAAAGCTACATCTGTTTACACCAGTCAGCAGGATTCTCCACTATATCACAGAAGAAAAAAAAAAAAAGCCATTTTTGTCATCACCTGAACACTCTCTCTGTGAATTTAACTTTCTGGATCTTATGTTTTGGATTTATGGAGATGCCATATGGCATTTATAGATATGCCTTACCCTGGCATCCTTTCCCTTCAACTCTTTGAGCTTGTCTTTTGTCACACCTCTGTCTAGTGCTTAGCACAGGAGGATGTCTTGATCAGAGAGTTTTGATCTGCTCAGTAGCCACGTAAAAAATTGCTCAGCAAAACCTGTCTGCCTCTTTGCTGCACCTCAAGAGGTTCTTAAAAGTCATTCCACTTAACAGCATGCAGCAGGGTCACGAGTTATTACTGAGATGATCGTGACATGGTGAGTCCTCACTGCTGTAGCACAAGTGTCCAGGAGCATCAGTAATGTCGTGCCTGTCCTCAGTACCAGGAGATGTGCAAACTCAGAACAAAAAATGGTTCCTATCCCCAAGATATAAAGGCTAGGTAAGTACTTACTATGTCCTTTGTGTTACCAAGAATAATTAAGAAAAGGCACTTATGACAAGATAATTTTCAAAATTATCTTACACCTAATGTATATAGAGAGTGAGATATAGACATATATATGTATTTATGTGTCAAATATCATCTTATCATTTGGGCTTGATTTTTTTTACATGTTTTCCCAATCTTTTTTCCCCCTTCCAAATTTTTAGGAGTTGTGGAAGTATTTTGAAAGTCAGGGAAAATAAAAGGCACATAACAAAAGACACTGGAACAAAGTGAAAATTTTCTTTGGAAAAATGAATGATTTATGAAGCCCCATTCCCTCTTGAAAGAATCCTAATCTGTGGAGGGAGAGTATAGCAAAGCTGCTTTAAGCATGGGGTTAACAGGTTTTACGCTACAATAATCTATTCTTGCTTGTAGGTCAATCATTAACCATCATCCAGGCCATGTTTCTAAAACTTACCTTGACTGGACTGTGTCATGCTGACAGTTATAAACTCATGGACCTGACATAGGACGTGCAGACTTGGTTTTCAGGAAGCCTTCACCCTGCAATGTTAACCCCACTATTGAAAATTCATATCAGCAGCTCCACTGACATCAGTCTAAAGCTGCTTATGTGAAGTTGGTCTGATCCTGTGTTGGCCTGAATTCAATTTAGGACATGACACAGAGGCTACTGAAGCCACCAGGGGATGTTTGGGGTTTTTTTAGTGGGTTTGGATCAGGACTGCAGGTGATGTCCATGCCAGTGAACAGAAGTCGTGGACCTTTCCCTGGTGTTGATGCTACAACTCAGCACAACTCACATCCACCCAGCCAGATGCATTTTGATCCACATACCAAGTGTTGTCTCATAGGAATGGCCCCCAAAACTAGGCCAGCAAATGTGCAAGCAACTAAGCAGAAAAGACAGCTGTGGGACAGGGTTTCAGTCTGTGCTTTATTTTATTTATTGGTATGGGCTGGGTTTGAGACAGCTCAAACCCGAATCCCCCAAGTTTACTCCTGAGCAGTGGGAAAGGCCATTCTGCCAGGGGCAGGTAGAGCCTCCCCCATGTTCTTGGCATTACCATCACCATTCCTCCCCACTGCAGAGCAGGTGTTGGCCATCTACTATTAGCTTTGGCTGAGAGACCAGGTTTCACATTTCTCCTTTACTAGCAAGAGAGATGAAAATCAAAGCCCATGCATGTTTGCTTTTCCACTGGGTGGCTGGACTGGAACAATGGAAAGCAATTTGAGCTGGAAAATAGTTGAAGAAAGAAAAAGATACCACAGATGCAGTCCCTACCAAAATAGGAATGGGTAAGGGAAGGGAGTTCACAGTACACAGATTAGTAAAGCAGCTTGTCCAGGTTCAATGGTTAGTTGAGGTATGGGTCTTAATGCTGTATTTAGGGACAGAAATGCCATTTCATGGTTTCATTCAGTTTTTTCTATGGAAAGGACTACTTCTCTTGGAAAATTGTCTGTTCATTCCATAGGACATTTAGCTGTAGTAAGACACCCCTGAACGGGCCTGGGGAAGTGAAAGAGAGGTCAAGTCCTCCATCCTACTCATGACACGATCCCCATTTAAGTCCATGGCTGATATCAGCCTGACATCAGAAGGAGGTGACAGGTCCACCATCCCCTCCCCATATCTTTTCTTCCCCATCATCTCCAGTGTTGTTGGCTCAGCCTAGCAGTCCTGCACGGTTGCTGCCAGGTTCAGAGGGCAGCAATCCCAGTGGGTGGCCCTGCTAAGTCAGCCCTTTGCTCCACCTGATTTTGGGTTGTTACTGGCCTTGTGTAGACAGGAGGTACTGAACTGAAAGCTGGAAAGCTCCCTGTTCTATTCCTCATCCCCTGCTCCATGCAGTAGCCTCAGGAAACGCTCTTGCTCATCAGTTTGTTATTGACTCATGTTACTTACAGCAGTTGTAATTGCAGAGACCAGAGTTGCAATTAGAGCAGTGGGAACAGCCTAACCTGTGGTGGTTACCAGAAGAGGCAGATCTCCCATGCAAAAGTGGGCAGAGGTGGTCCAGAGACTGCATGGATGGTCAGGAGCAGCATACTTGGCCTCTGATTTCCACTTTGCAAACCTTGCCCACACAGGGTCCATGAATTTTCATCATCCCACATCTCATCATGTGGGTGTCCCACCTCATTCCTCCTGACCTTCACAGAACAGAGAGATCCTTTGAATTCAGGAGGACTGACTGAAAGTCTAGAAGGCAGGACTGAGCATCTCTGATAGTCACCTCACATTTCGACAAGAAGATACTTCTAACACAAGAAGAACGTGTCATACTGTGTCTCTAATCGTAAAATTGGTTTGGTAGTCCATGTGTCCTGCTGTTCTGTGCTGAATAAGAAAGTTCAGTATCCTAAGATCCTCCTTTTTAAGGGATAAAGAAGCAGGTTTTATATCACAACAGTTTTACTGAATAAGAACAGTTTGGGATCTTCACTGTTAGGAGCTGAAGAACCAGGTTTTAACCTGGAACTCTTACTGAGTTCGTTCATTTGTTTGTTTACAGAAGCTGGTATAACCCTGACCACACTGACGCTTATTTTTTCCCCTCCCATCCAAGCAGAGCCAGAGCTGGTGCAAGAGAGCAGGACTGCACTGCTGCAACGATGGGCAAGGAAAGAGGAGAGGTAAAAAGGGAGGGAGCAAGACCTGCTCCTTTCAGCAGACAAGAGATGCCAGACTGGCTGTCTCATTTTGTGTAGTTTCACCCTAACAGCAAGGAAGAGGCTGTGCAGCTGCACAACCACCACATCGTTTGACACAAGGGCAAACAGCAGCAGCCACTGCCCATGAGGAGCCCAAATCCTTTTTTTTTCCCCTGGTAAATCCATGCCAGTGCTGGTGCTGCTCTGGAGCGGCCATCCCATGCAGGTATAGGGGCCAGCAATAACTATACTGGAGTATGGTCACAAACATAATTAACAGATTACATCGTCCTGCTTCTGGCACAGAAACCTCTCCAGCTTTTTATGGTCTTGTCCCAGAAAGATAAACAAAGACACGTGACATATGTACAGCTCCATTTATCCTGTTCCTGACCTGCATTTTGGTCCTGATTCTAGTCTCTTCTCGAACACCTAATGAATTCCCAATGTGTGCTTGTTCTGATTTCTCCAACCCTCCTCGCTCCCATTTCTGATTTCTGGGATGTCCTGAAAATAATTCTGTTAGCAGGAAAATAAACAGGACATTGCTCTTGATGGCTTCCAATTGTATTTTCTCTTTCCCTGATGTCAGCCCCTGGCAGAGGGGGATAAAGAGGAACTCAGGGCCATCAGAGAAGCTTTTCTGGCACAGAGAAGGAACCTGCACGCTGCCAAACTCTTCACTATTGTTCTGTGTGCACCCTGCTGTGTTCCTGGGACCTGGAAAATAGAGCCTTACTGTGAAACAGTTAAAGAAAAAAATTAAAGCTGAGCATAGCAAAGGCAGGTCAAGCAGCAAAATTAGCTGCTCCCAGCACATGGGCATTTTTTGCCTTCTGTGACAGCTGATGGTGATGAACAAGAGTTGGTATTTTTAATGGCTATTGTTGTTTTTGGCTTAGTAATGAGGAGTGTTATTAGAGACCGAGCGGAAGTAAGACAGAGCTCAAATCAGTCATGCATCCTTTCAGGCTCCACTCACAGGGCAGCCTTTATCCCCAGAGGCACAGCTAGGCCCTCCTTGGCTCAGCTGACCATGGTCTGTGATCCACTCACAGTTCACTAGGTCCCTGGCTCCCATCAGTGCTGGACATCCTGCTCATCCAGCCAGGCTGTGTCCATCCACACTGATGGTGCTGAGTGCTTCTGCTCATTTCCTCAAACTTACCTCCTCTGAGTGAAGCAAAGATTGGGGTGTTGCAGAATCAGTTCCTTGCCACAAGCTGTATTAGTTAAAAGCACAGTGATTAAACTTTGGAAGGGCTTCCTCTGAACCACAGGGCAAAGCTGTCCCTTCTCAGGAACACACGTCTTCAGGAGTTTCCTTACACACCTCTAAGAGCTCAAGATGCTCTGGTCAGCCATCATAAGAGAGAAACAGCTTCTGAGGAGGCTCAGCTGAATCCCTAATTGCAGTGACTATTGCAACCTTACCTCCCAGTCTCTCCTGCAGATGGTAAGCAGCATGTTCTCAGTTAAACTAGGTGTCAGGCTGCAATAACAAGTGACATCAAGAATGACAGCAAGGGAGACATGGCTTGAGGTGGCACTCCAAACTGGGTGGAGCTGGTTGGGTGCAAGAGGGCAAACAAGCTGCTTCAGGTTGAAGCCAAAGAAGGTATCTGAAATCACCCTTGTCTTACTCAAAGATGAGCTCCAGCCTGTTTTCCATCCTGCCAGGCGTGCTGCATTGTTCTCACTAACTGTAATTGCCCCTGAAACATCTAAGTCTCCTCTTTCCTTTCCAGCCCAGATTTTACCCTGGGACCATAAGCCTGGTTGTAAGAGTGTCAGACCAAAGGCTCAGCTGCTCTAGTGTCCCATCTGTAACGAATGTCCTGGAGCAGATGTTTGACAATGTGCACACAGAGCAAGTCAATTATTCCTTCTCTTTTCTCTCAACCTCTGGCAGTTGACACACCAAGGAAGAGGTTATATTTTAATCCATCCTGTCCTACATGGATTTCTCTTGCTTTTTTGCACTCCAAGGCTGCAGGCATTGAAACAGGTCTGTATTCTTCCCATCAACAGAGGGCAGTGCTGTCCTCACGTCAAGCATACAAAACATGTGTTGCAAAGAAACACAAAGTGTAGTACTTGTTAAAGGTTGAAGCCTTTTTGGCACAGTTCTGTGTTTTGGTCTCCTAGTAAACCAACTTAAGAACTGCTGGGGCTACAAAAGCCAGGAGTTAATCAGTAACTCCAATGTTTATCACCTGCATGTTTAACTGTTTATTCCTCCCTTGCAATACCTGCCTGTTTTTTTTACCTTCATTTAATGAGTAACTACTGGCAAGGGGATTAAATACACCTGTTCTCTCAATATATTGAAACTTTCTGGTGGTGGGCATTTTGACTGTAAGCAGCTGAATCCTACAATTCATTGAGACATAGAAAGGAAAATTCAAGTTTTCTAGAGAAAAAAATAATTCAGCCCATTCAATGTAGACCAGTCTCTCACACTACCTAACCTGGCATGTTCCCAGCTTCAGTGCTGTTCTGCAGGCATATGTCTCCATGTACACCTGGTATGACTTTACTCCTTGTATGCTCTCTCAACATCTCCTGTTGTCCTTTCCTTTCCACCTGTTCACATAGAGCCACAGAAAAATTTGGATCAGAGGGATCTCTGGAGGTTGTCTGGTCCATATATCTTCCCTCTGCTCTATGCTGGTGCTTCCATTTACTAGCAGAGGAGCAAGGAGGTAAACAAATTTTGTTGTAGAGTGAATTTTGGATTAGGCACTTTCTGCGGGGGAGGATTCAGGGCTGTTGTTCCCAGTTTTGTCATTACTACCTGTGTGAAGGGGGCAAGTCAACAACTCTGCCTGTTCACACGTAATCTGAAGCAATGTGGTCTGTGAGCATTGCCATGGTAAATCACTACACTATGAAGCTTTTGGATGTCTATAAAAGACTGTTACTAAGGCAATATAAAGTGTTACTATCTTTTTATGCAATTCTTCCTGTACAAGGGATATGCTGACCTCTCTGTGTCCCTTCCCCACCCTGTTGCTCTGATTTTTTCTGGTGTTTAATTTCTCCCCTAGTCCTCACTGCATTTGGTTGCTTTTTTCTATGTGTGTTCAAAATACAGCTCTTAAAGCAGCTGTTAAAAAAGTTCATATTGTCAAAGCTCTTGTGCATATTCATAATCTGCTTTTCTCACTACTGATAATGACATGCTTTATCAGGTTTCATTTCTTTTTTTGCCCAGCAGAAGTGCTATAGCTGCTCTCTTTAACTTAAGTTCCATCTTCCTGGTTGGTGCTGTCTTTACCCAAAGCCCCCACTCACCTGCATCATCTCCAGCAGAGAAGCAAGCTGTGAACATGGGACTGAGCACACTCAAAATAAAAGCCAGGGGCATAAAAGTAAATGAGGGCAGCAATGCTCCTGCCTGTCTTTACTCCTGGTGATGTTGGCTGGGCCTGAAAGCACACAGCTGGATGCCAACAGCCCAAGCAGAGTTTAAAGAAGTGGTACTGGGAAAGGAAGGATGGATTGACAGACATATTCTTCCTGTAAACTGAAAAAGTCTGACCACAGACAGCCAGAAACAACAAATCTGGAACTCCACAAGGCAAATTTTGTGGTTGCTTTTGAGAGAAGAAACTCTCTCGACCTGGCAATGATGTTGTTAGCTTCCTAGCATTGATTCTGAAATTCCCCTCTCTCTTTCCAGCCTAAATAAAACACTAATTAAAACCACCTATTACAAAACCAGCCCTATGTTCATAGTAATATTTATTAAGCTGCCTGAAAAGCTCCAGCTCCTCAGTGAGACAAAAGGGAACAATGTTTTTATATGTTATCATTTTTTTATTAACTTTGTCAGTTACATGCAGTAAGGCAAAGAAGGCAAAAGAAACAAGTAACCAGGAGGAAGAGATCCCACCAAAAAAAGGGGTCAATAATTTTCTATTTATCATTTTCTGGAGGTAGAGTAGTAATTTGGTCACAGACAACAGAATAATAAAGAACAAGCAAAGCTCCATGCTCTGCAGCATGAACAGAAATTAGTCTCCACAGAATGTGTCAAGAGAACCTGTGACTACAGTGTTAATCATGTTACATGGATTGGTCTTCCTTAGCATGTCTCCAGTGGAGCACCCAAACGCCATACAAAGTCATTGGTCAGGCTGAAGAACTTCAGATTTAGAAAAAACAAGCTTCACATGAAAGCCAAAGTCATCCCTGAATGCAAAGTTTTCTTCAGCATTTTCCAGAAGGTTTCAGGCAATCAAGAGAACCAGCCTTCTACAGGTGCAAAGTGCTTGACTATAAAATACTGTGTTCTCTGCTGAGGCATTGTCCAGGTGTCAAATGCTGCATGGGCTTTCCAGAGTGCTAAAGCTTAAAAACTTTGTTCTATCTTCAAAGATTTACCAACAGATTTGAATTTATTGTGGTAAAAGACAACAGTGAGGGATTTATCCAAAGTGCAGTATTTTGTATGCCATGGACAACACCACAAAGTTCCTTACATAGCTCAACCATGTTTTCTAATTATATACCCAGGTGACACCTTACTGAACTGAGACATCCAAGCTTGAATTGGCAATTACCTTATTGTTTGCATGTGCCCCAGAACACACCAAAAGGCAGATCTCTTCCCTCACCATGATGGTACAAGTGTCTGCCAGCCACTCTCAGATGGTCCCTGAAAAATGAGGCACAGCAATTGCAGGACAGGACCAAAGGCCATCAAGCACTCCTGGAAGTAGGCTGGGAGGTAGCACACTGACCTGTTTGGGTCAGTCACCTCACTCCTGTGACTACAGTTGTTGTTTAGTAGCAGAAGCTGTGGTTCTTGGGAAGTCACTGGTGCCTGCCTTACGCCCCAACACAGGCTGCTTGCAGCCAACATCCCAAATGGCTGCTGCTCTTAGTGTGTTTACTGTGGAGGCTCCCAGGTCTGTTCTCCTCCCCTTCACTGCAAGGAAATCTACAGAAAATCTGAAGAAAGGGTGATGGTGCACAAGCCACCCTCACAGCACAGCAACTTATATATTCCTCAAGGGCTTGGATGGAGACTGCACTTCTATGCAGTAATGGTGGACAACTCATGACTCATTCTCCTTTCCCATAGTAAAACCTGCTGGAGGAAATGAGAGGGCCAGCAGTGAGGGGGGAGCTCTGTTCAAGGTCAGAGAAACTCCAGGTTGTAACTATGGGGACCCTCCAGCTGCGCAGACCCTAAGCGTGTAGCATCAATCACCCTTATGGCTGGGAAAGGCCAGTGGTTAAACCATCATGTTGCCCTATTCAGTGATTGCTAACAAGCGAGTAATAACTTTGTACATTTCTATCTACATTCAGCTAGTGTTTGTGCAACCAATTCACCTTTCCTGGTCAAGTGCTGATATATCATTATTTCTGGTATACCTTTAGCCAAGTGATTGCAGCTGAGCACATACAGGCTGTGTGCTCTCACTGGAGGTAGGAGAATGGCTGGATGACTCAGACAGCCAAGGGTCAAGACAGTAAATTCCCTGTGTCTTAGTTTCCCCCTAATTTGCCACAAAGTTTTCCCAAATAGATGTTCTTATACTGTAACCTGTTCTGAAATCCTCTGATAAACAGTGTTCATGGCATTACCATGTGTTATGGCCACACATTATCTGCAAATCAGGGAAGCTGATTTGCTGGTTTGGGGAAGTTTTTCTTCATAGCTTGCCTTGCCTGAAGACAGGTACTCTTTTTATCTGCATTTCAAGAAAAGGCATTCTCTTCCAGGAACATATTCATATGTTCACGTGAAAACAAATCTCATCGAGACCTGTAGTCAATGGATATGAGCAGAAACACCTTTTACGGCCACAGACTTAAATTCTCAAAAACAATCAAGCGGAGAAGAAGGAGGCTGGAAGAACAGTTCGTCAGAGGCAATGACATGCTCAGGACTCACACAGGTCGAAACATGCCAAGCAGCATTGTTCTTATTTTAGCACTGAACTCAGAAACATCACATGAAAGGTGTGTGTCCCAGGAAGAGGTACCACCCACTCCACTGAGACATGATGGACGTGCTTGCAGGGACGTTTTAGATGGACGTGTTTGCAGGGATGTGATTTTAGAGACTCGGTTGCTGATTCACCACTGGTGAATTTTTGTCTGGGTTAAAATTTTACTTTACTTTCCTAACACTACACAGCTCAGCCTGGAGCTCACCAAGCCTGAGCAGGGTTTATAATCTGTTAACCTTCAACTTTGCCTGCACTTTTTTGCTTTCTTTCTTTCCTATGGTACTAATCGTTGCTTTATTTCTGGAAAGCTGAAACCAGACGTTGGGAAAACTGATCAATCAAGCAACAAGTTTCCAGTTCCTGCCAATGCCAGACACAGAACTTCCCAAATGTGCATTTACACCTACAAGGACTAGGATTCCAAGAGCAGGAGTCAGGAGATGACTGCTCCTGATAACCACCCGGAGGGCATTTCTAGGTCCAGTTTTCATCCTTTTCCCCAGACGCTCACCAGATCCAAGGCATCCCTAAACCTCTGTTTGGCTTAAGCCAAAGTGAAGTCTCAGCAGAAACGTGGCTTTGGCCCTGCCTTGAACTCCAGACACACCCACAAAGGTCTAATAAAATCTTACTATTTGTACATGTGTCACCTCCTGTGCCTGGTGAGGAGCCCTCGGATTGCTCTGTATATTCAGTGTACCTTTTATCACCATTGCCATTCTGGGAGGTGTACAAGGGAATATGCAACACACACACATGCACATGCATCAACACATCGGACTTTCAGACTACATTTCTGAATTCATCGTTTCTCCTCATGTTTCAGTATAATGAAAAACACAAACTAAGACCCAAAGGAAATAAAAAATTGGGGGCTTCAGGTCATGTCCACCATGACATCAAATTCCCAGATGCCTTTCACCTTCTCTAGTATTAGTTCTTTGTCTTGATAAAACAATGCCCATCTCTTCCCCCTCTTGCTAAGTGGTTCCTATGGATGTCTGTAGGTTCCTTCTCTTTTCTGTTTTAAAACTCCCTGTACTCCCATGAACTTAAGTGGGAGATCTTTCACCCCTCAAACTGCCTTCAGCACACCCAAGGAAAAGACGTGATCATTTCACACTGCCTCGTGTGTGGGTAGAATGAAGTCAATCACAGTTGATGACTCATCTTGCTGCTCAAACCAGGGTGAGACACTCTTTTGTCATCAAGGGTGGCTACAGAGAAAAATCTTGATTTATACATCAGCTTCCTCATACCAGAACCATGCCTATGAGCATGTGATGCACATGTGCTGATACTCAAAGCAGCACAGTACACAGCAACCCAGAGCTAAGAGATTAAGAGAGTTAAGATTATTTGAGACATAAACTCTTTTTAAGTCACTTCTGAAAATCCCTTCCTTGAAGTCTGCAGGCCTGGGGTCAGGGAAGAAAAGAAATCTGTCTGAGCACATGACAAAGTGGAATAGAGGTGATGATCTTCTTAAGGAAATGAGTGTGCACCAGGATATAGGCCTCTTAGTCACATAGAGATTGTACAGGTGCCAGTAGCGAACAAAGAGTATCACCCTTCACATATAGACGTGGCAGTACCATCTTTTGCTGCTATTTATAATATAAAAAAAAAAGATGTTTGTCTTTAATGGCCTGAACACACTTGGTATTAGAATCTAAGCTTGGACGTGCCCAGGATTTGAATGAGAAATCCCTGCTGTGGGTTCACAACGAGGAATTGCAGTTATCACTTAGTAGAAAAACAGTTGAGCAAAACTGAGTAAGCTGAAATGTTTGACAATATCTTCACAGAACAGGAAAAAAAAGAAGGTAATAGTGAGGGAAGACATGACATTCTTAAGCATACAGTGCTTCCTGATGGGTCATAACTAGAAGGAGAGTCTTGCTTTAGCAGCCCAGAGACTGAATATGGCAGAGGAGTAAGGGATTTCTGAAGAGCCTGAGGAATTAGTAATAGATTGTAGATTTGATTTTAGAATAAGTGGGACTCTCTGAGTTTGGGGTGGATTAGTTGTGTTTCCCCATACCAAGAAAATATTTTGGCTTTTCCAAGTCTCAAATATGCTCCATCCCCAAACAGCATAACAAAATTATTGACTCTTTGGACATGGAACAAGAGGATGTGTCTGTTCTCACATCTCCAGCTCTACATATTTGTATGCTGAAAGGAAAACAGATGTTCTCCAGGTGAAACTCATTACCACTCTTGGTGCTGGCCTGCACTAAGACTTTTTCTTACTGAACAGCAGAGATCTTATGTGGGTTGGGATAGGAAGCCTTGGCCTCGTGATCAGACTAGTTAAGTAACTGGATGTTACTGTAATTCAGAAATGACAACATAAAACTGAGCAGCAGTCACTGGGAGCCCAGATTTCCCCTTTGCTGTACAAGTGCCCAAACATAACTACAGCATCGATGAAGAGCTAAACTCAGTAGCACCCAGGACAACTAATTGCATTAATTCAGCTATTGGCATAAAACTTTCGTTTTAACAACTGATGTCTGAGGAGCTTATCAGTTGCCAAGAGTTTCCTTGCCTTTTGTTTCTTCACTAAAGCACTGCAAGGCCCTGACCAGACAAGCCCTACCAAAGGCTGTAAATCAGCAGTTGCACTGGAAGCCAGTGTCAGAAAAGGCACTGTTACACAGCAATCTGATTTCTCTTAAATATGCAAGTAGTTTCAATCTGAATTATGTCTAGAAAAGATCTGTTGAAGAGGAAAAACACTTAACCAGGTTTTGGAGAGCATCGGTCTGTGTCAGCACTGCCAGCCCTGCTTCTGGATGCCAGATTTTCCCAAGACAGCTGCAGATTTAATATCACCTAGCTCCTCACAAAGTACTTTACATACTCCTTCTACCCAGTCCTCCACAAAGTCCTTTTAAGAGGACAGAGTTAGGAAGATCTTTTAGAGGATATCTAGATGAGGTGTCTTTTATACATTCCATATTTCACTGACATGCATACGAGAAATATAATCTTCATCTACAGCAGAATTCGGGAAATATTAGGATGTGAAGTTCTATACATGTAGACTAGGATCCTTTAAAGGACCTATGAATATGGAGGAGCAGATGCTTCAGGGAATTACCATATGAATCCATGGCATGCACAATACCATACAAAAAATGCTACTTATGATGATTATGTCATTTTTGTGGAAACAAAACCTGCAGCAAATGGGCTAGAATAACACTATTCAAATCCTTCAGAAATGTAAAGCTTCCTTAGCGTTAGCTGTTAGAAACCTGACCTTTTTGCAATGTAAATACTCTTTGGGAGGATATAAGATATAAAATATGGCCTAAAGTCTCTCAGTTTGCACTGAGAGTCCCAACTAGGATTAATTAGTGTTCCTGTAAATTGAATTTCAGTGGCAGACAGAGAAACGTTTAACCTTCAATAAGGAAGGCTGCAGGTTACCTGCACTAGATGTTATCTAGCAAATCTATCCTACAGCAGGTTTTCTCATAAGTTTTCTGGCACCCATGCTCATCCCTCCTCAGAGTTCCACTCAAAGAAACTGAAAGGCTGTGTCAGGAGAAGAAGAAATCCTTCTTCCCCACCCTTTTCTGGAGCTTTGCCTTCCATCCAGGCTTTTGGGAGTCCCCCACATCTTGGTCCTACTCAGCACCAGGCAGGCAGGTGCTACCACCCCTTCTACCATGAAGCATCCTAACAAGCCCAGCTGTGACAGAACAAGTCACTTCTGTGGATGCTGCATAGTGCACTAAAACTGAGACCATAATAGGAAATCCTACCCTTTTGTCCTTCCAGCAAAACTCTAAGAGACTTCAAGAGCATTTGATTCTCTGCAGTGAGGCAAGAAAGCAGTACCTTATCCAGCTTTTTGTGAAATACACAGCAAGAAGGTAGATTCCTAGAAGACATTTGAAAACCTCCTTTCCAGTGTATAATTTTCCATCAGCTCTTACAGGATTTATTGACCAAGAGCAATCCTTTGCAATTCAGTACAATGAATGAGAAAGTTGGGGTTGTTCAGTCTGGAGAAGAGAAGGCTCTGAGGGGACCTTATTGTGGCCTTCCAGTATCTTAAGGGGGCTACAAGAAAGCTGGGGAGGGACTTTTTAGGATGTCGGGTAGTGGTAGGACCAGGTGGAATGGGTTAAAACTAGAGGTGGGTAGATTCAGATNGAGTGCATGTGTGCCTGTACTCATGCTGTGGGAAGTGTGCATACACTGCACCTGCAACAGACCTCAGGTACTGTGTGGTTGTGATTACAGCCTGCTGGTAATCTTCTGAGAAATCTTCATCTTTCATGGGAAAATGCAGATGCAAATAAATTCAAAACATATCCTAGAAAGGGTGATTAAAGAATCTGTCATTTCAGACAGAAGTGCCAAGAAAAAAAACCTTAAACATCACCTCAAATGAAAAGTTTTGTTTGCTTTTCCAATGTAAAAAATCAGGATTCCCAGTTCTAAATGACCTTTTCTTTCATAATTCAGAGTTGTTTGGTGGAGCTGGGGTTACTTTGTGCAACACCTGGACAGGAAGCAGCTCTCAAAGATCAAGGGACCAAGGTCTCAGGAGATCCAGGGGCCTGTTCACAGAATCACAGATTGGAAGGGACCTCTGAAGATTTCCCCTGCTGAATTTTGGCTATTGTCTCAGCACTGGTATTTCAGCAGAGACTTTCCAGCCTGAGAGACCTCCGGGCAGAAACTGTGTCAGAAGGGAGAGGAAACGAAGCATTTTGCAGAATGTTAATGTGGAACTAGCATGAGTGAACAGGAACTGATCAGAGCTGGAGGAGAGGCAGAGCCAGGACTGCCACTGGTGTCACAGTGAGGTCCTGTCTCAGCATGCCAGAAGGTGCTTCTGGACTGCATCCCTTTTCCAGGTTGGTATGGTTTACCCAACTGTAGCAGGTAGAAATATAGCCTCGTCATACAGACTTTATCTCACTCACCTTCAGAGACCTGCATGGATGTCATATCACTTTTGAAATGACACTCTGACATTTGAAGCCACAGAAACTCATAGCACTTTCCTTACCTAGCAAGGAACTCTCCAGCATGCCTGCACATGAAGTCTTCAACTGGTTAGTTTGCTTCCCAGGCTCTGGACTTTTTTTAAACTTACTTATATATCTATTTATCTGTTTATTTTTGTCTTTCTAAACTTTAAAATACACCTGAAAAATCAAATGGTAGAGGCACACTTTAAAACATAAAGCTTTCTCCTGGTCCTGTGCTTTTGTGAGAAATAAGGCAAAAGGAGTAATCCTCTGGGACCCAAGGACGACCCATCCATCTGTCCATCAATGCAAGTGTTAATTCTTCTTCTGGAGAAATGAAAAACCTGAAAGCAAGCTGTGACTACAGCTTTGCTGTCCTCGTTTTAGGGGTGTTTTTAAGAGGCAATCAAAAAATCCGCCTAGTAAGTAAAACTTGTGACTTGCTTTCTCCCACTCCCACTTACCAGAGCCAGCACAGGGTACAATAATGGCCATTGTTTTGGTTAAAAATAACATGGGGGAAGTGATGCTTCCTCTTAACTGAGGCAGCCTGAGACAGCTTTTTAAGGAGTGGTGAATCATGTTACAGGACATTTCAGCTTCTGAGAAATGCAATGCAAGGCCTCAATAAATGTGTGTCTGCTCCCAACAGGCCTCTCAGCAAAGGTCGGTGGGCAGGCTGAGCAGCTGTCTAAGGTTTCAAAACACTAGTGTCCTTCAGGAAAGGTTACCTACAGTCAGAATCTAACAGTTTGGACGGGACAATGGAGTCCCTGGAGGCACCACTGTCCCGGTAAATGGTGCAGCTGAGCAGTTTGGTTGGGTAAACAATGTCAGCTACTGTTATTTGTTTGCATTGTGGCAGGGACACTGACCAACATGAAACTGGCTCCTGCTCAGATTTCAGCACATCTGCCCTTGTTTTCTCCCTCGTACCTTCCCAGCTAAGGTCCTGGGGTGACTGGTCAAATTGCAGGACCATCAGCTCAACTGTGGCATTTTAAATCCATCCCAGAGTTTTATTTTTCTGCTCTCTTGTTCATCCCTCTCAGTGTTGCTGCTGCACACAGCTCTATGCAGTATGCAGGGTGGTTACTATTATAGCCATTATTTAAACATAAAGGAGAGATAAAGGCATATGTTTCAAAGCAACAATAAAACAGGGTAGCAGACGCATACAAATAGCTGAGTAGTTACCACGTATTTCTGTATAGGTCGTCTTATCTGGAGTCAAAAATTCATGTTTACATTTTGAACTCTGGTAAACGCCTGCTGAACAAAAAAGCAAAGTACAATAAAGCTGTACTTAACTTCAGGATGGTGCTGACCAAGCTTTGCCACATCCCCAGGCAAATTGCACCAAGTGTGCCAAGAGCTTCCATAGCACAGTAACCTATTACAAATGATAATGAGAATTTAATCAATAACTGATTTTCAGGGGGATTTCAGCAGACATCACAAATCACCACTGATCTTTGCTCAAGCACATGACTGCTCTGAATAAACACATGCCAGAAAGTGAGTCCAAGTGTGCTAGTAAACAATGTCTCCTGAACAGTAGCAAGAACAGTAGTTTTTCTCCTGGCTGGTATCAAGATGGCAGCTCTGATTTTGGAGAAGGGCAAGGTGAAATCAGCAGACATTACTCTCAAAAGGAGGAAGCTCAAATCTGTAGTTATCATTGTCTCTTCCACAGGTTCATTCCTGATCTCGGTCAACTCCTACTCCTTTCACACTAGTCCTTTGAGATGTGGTTACAAACCAGCATCTTGAGAAAGAGAAGCTTTCCTCTCTTAGGTACACATGAGGTACATTTGTTTCCATCAGTTCTGTCGGGTTTCATCATCAATGCAGGCCTGATTGGTTGTTTCCCTTGTGTGGTATTTTTGTTCTACGACCTACCACTCCCACCATGATGCTATTCTAAGTTGCACTCACCATAAACAGGTAATGTTCAATCTTGTTTCCATTTTCATCATGATGCAGTGGAAGGAGCACCAGGCTGGGGTCAAGGAGGCACAGGGAGGTGCTGGAAGCAGCTTGGAGCTGTAACCACATGTGAAAGCCTCAGTAGCTGCAGCTGCTTGTGGAGATGGCTCTACCAATAAAAAATAACAAACATCAAGTAAAAAAGTGTTTAGTCTTACAAATGCTCAAAATAAAAGGAGCTTCAAATATAAGTGGCCTTTTCTCCCCAAAACAAAAATATACTTCCATAATGCTGAAGTGATTTCTTCATTTCTTTACCTTGCATTAAAAAATGAGACAAGGTGTTATGTAAAGGACTTGTTGCATAAACTCCAGTGACTCACCATCTTGGGAACATCACATTTCCAGATATTAGCCTCCAACACCAGGGGGCCTGGTAGGCTGAATAAGATAATTTGCAGCACTACCTTGCTACTTCATTTAAAACATCTCTTGCATAAGGCCGTTTTCATGGGATCTTTACTTTGGAAAAGCAAACAGATGCACATATATATTCTCCTGAGAGCTTGTAGCAGGTTGCTACTGGTTTTACCTGATAGCTTGGGCCAAATGGTGGACGTGCTTCATCACACGGAAGCTGGAACAAGGTATTCATCAGAGCTGATCCTACGTATCAAAGTAAGAGGAGTCAGAAAAGAAGGGGTGCAGACCTGTGTTTGCATTTTGAGCCCAGCACTCTGCCCAAAAGCATCTGTCATAAAATCATAAAATAGTTTGAGTTGGAAGGGACCTTTAAGATCGTCCAACCATCCTACCATGGGCAGGGACACCTCCCGCTAGTTCAGGTTGCTCAAAGCCCCATCCAACCTGGCCTTGAACACTTCCAGGGAGGAGACATCCACAGCTTCTCTGGGCAACACAGTGTCTTACCACCCTCACAGTAAAGAATTTCTTCCTCATATCTAATCTAAATCAGTCTAAAAACATTACCCTTTGTCCTTTCACTACACTCCTTGATAAAGAGTCCCTCCCCATCTTTCCTGTAGGTCTCCTTTAAGTACTGGAAGGCTGCTGTAAGGTCTCCCTGGAGCTTTCTTTTCTCCAGACTGAACAACCCCAACTCTCTCAGACTGTCCTCATAGGAGAAGTGCTCCAGATGTCTCCTCCATTTCCTTTGAGCCACTGTGCTGAGATCTGTATGTCCACTTCTTTTCCATCTTCTCCAGACCTTTCTTTTTCTCTTGTACAGCAGAGACAGAAGAATTCATAAGCATCTTTGCCCTGTGCTACACACATGTCAGCCATGCAGATAGAGGTCCCTGTTTCAGTTGTGTAAGGCCATAGGACAGTATGGTCTTCATGGGACTGCCCTGTCCTGATTTGCAAACCCATATGGAAGAGGCTCAGGTCTCAGGTTGCTGGGAGGAAATTGGGGATATATGAGGAAGGCTGTTTGCTCTTTTCCAAACCTTTATATTTCAACTAATATATTTGGCCTTGAAAGGTCACTGGGAATGGCATTGATGTGAGCTCAAGGGCTGGTGAAGGAATCCCACACTTGCTGTCCTGTAGGAATACAACTGCTTCTTACTTCTATCTTGAATGAGCACTGCCTAGCCCATAACACTACAGATTATCTGAAATATTGGGCCATATCTTGCTCAATTCAAACACCCAGCATAACTCCTCGTGTGAGTGGGTGTTCCTCCTTGGCACAGAGGTCATTCCTGAAGCTATTTAAACACTTTTCACTCCTTTCCCTCACCTCTCCACTCTCCAAGCCAAACAATTTCCCCTTCCCATGCTATACTAAGATCATATGGAGAAAATCCAATACATTATCCTCAGGATTAAGTAGCGTTAGCAGATCGTATTAACAGGTTGCTGCTGTGTTTGTAGCAGGCACACATTTATTCTCCGCAGGCACTAAATGTTTTCAGCGGTTGCCTGCACAGGGAAGATGAGTAGCATACCAAAGCCATGCGTTTAGAGGCTGTGGAACAGTTTAACTACAGATATGTTAAGGAATTTGCCTTAGGAATGTAAACAGACCCAGAAGGTTTTGTGAGCCAAGGCTTAAGAGTTCTCTTGCATGCACACACATGCATGCACACACATACCTGCTCACACCCTTCTGCTGTACCCCTATGTAGATATACAACAACAGCAATATTTCTAAGGCACTAATAATAGCAAATGCTTTTGCCACAGAGATGAAAACTTCATACTTACTTGGGGTGCAGTGGCAGGTCATTCACTGGTCAAAAAAGGAGGTATCCATCATGATGCAATATTAAAGGATGACCTGGACTTGGGTTCAGTGCATGGGGAGTTTACACAAAATGTATCTTTGGGGACGTTAATATGGTTAAATGAATTTGTCATGACAAAGAACAGCTTGACCTCAGGAAAGAAAAATCAAATCTAATCTTGCCAGGCATTTATTGGAGCCTTGGGTCATCTTAATCTTCCAGTGCAAATTGTTTACTCCCTGTAATTTTTGCAGCTCTCAGACACCAAATGAAATAGTTTTGCATGTCCCAGTCAGTCAATTCTAACCTTAAGCTCTGCCATACTCTCCCTTTAGTCTTGGATTAAAACTGCATCTAAAATTTTAGCACAAACTTTGGCCAAAATGGATCAAAGCATATACACTAAGACTTCAGTAACTGTAGATGTTCAACACTCCTTGAGCACCATCCAGTTAAACAATGTACCGATCAGATTCTGAAGATGTCCTTATAAGTCAGAGATGAGGTTTGATCTTAGGTGATTCAAACCAGCAAATGCCAGGACAACATAGGATATTACACCAAGCCTGAGCCTTTAGTGTCATCAAAGGACAGAGTGCTAGGAGCACATCTAACTCCAACGTGTTCATGACGCTCCAGTGTTCTGGTCAAAATGTAAAGATCACTCCCAGAAAGAAAGGTATCTCTGGTTGTGTTTGGTGGAAGACTTGATGCATTATGTGTGCTCTGAGAGTGCCTAATGGACTGGGTTTCACAGGCAAACCTCTGCTGAGCTCCTGGATCCTGACAGATTTAGGAAAGATGTAAACACTGACTAGCCTGAACACCTCTGGATAGGCACATTGGCTATAGGAGGAGAAGACCCAGCAGTACACGCATACAGAGGAGAGGCTGGAGGACACAGCCTCAGCCATAACACCAGATCCAAAGCAAATATGTCACCCCAGCCAGTGCTCTCTGGGTACCTTTAGTCACCAAGAAATTACGCCAGAAAAGTCTAATAAGTTTAAGTACCCCAAAAGTACAAGAATCTTTTGAGTTGATCTTGGAGACTTATCTGTTTCTAGCCCACAGGTCCTTTATTGGATAGAGTGGAATTGGATAGGATTGGGTTGGATTGGATTGGGTAGGATCAATGGCAAATTCTCAATTTATTTTTATATAAACTGGACTGACATCTAAGCAACAACCACAGGGAGGGATGGCACTCATTTATGAAGTTCTGCTCTGGGAATGAACTTTCCAGCTTCAAAGTCTAGCTCAAATCCAATTTTCTTCAGTCTAAGTGTCTGGGGTATGAGGGGTTTTCAAGTGTATTTAAATTAAGACATTCAAATTTCAGGATATTTGCTCTGATGTAAAGATTTCTCTGCTGAAATACAGAGTCAAAATAATTCCATATAGATCCATAATTTTAGATCATGTCTATCTTAAATTTTAATTTGGCCATTTGAATTTCTACCATGCTTTAATTTTACTCCTTTTCACTAGTGGACTAGAGAGTCTTGTGTTTAATACACTTTGAATGAAATAAATTAGCTATTAAAACAAAATGCACTTAAAGACTAGAACTATTGTTAAAAAACAATTGGGTTTTGATAAGAACAGCTTGGAGACTATTGCTAAAATATAACACATCATAAATTACCAAACTGCTATTCTTTGTGGTTCAAATTTGTTCATCTTGTTAAAAGTATTAAGTTAAGAAAGTTCTTGTTTATTCACAACCTGAGATAAGATACAGGAATGTCTTACTCTGATTTGTCCAGTTAAAGGCTTACAATTTTTTCTTTTTTTAAAACTTTACTGAGTTTATAAGCAGCAGTTGGTGTATTTTTATAGGGGTGGCATTGAAAGAAACCCTCATCTCAAGCAAATACCACAGACAGACAGTGGGAGGGGCAGGGAATTCTGTGCTCCCTGCAAAAAGGTGGGGTGGAAAAATGCTTCTGCAGAGCTCTCAGCAGCTTAATTCTAGTCATTTATCTCATGTGACTGTGACAGATTTTCCTTAAGAGACCCCTCCCAGGTGGCACCAGACCAAATTGGAGGCATATGTAGATGTGAGCTGATACTGCAACTCCAGCACCTCCACAGTGACTAGATGGAGACTTTTATCCCATGGTCAATACACAGAAACTCATCTACTTTTTCCTGAGTGGTGGGCAGTACTGCACTTAGAAGAGCAACTGAAATAGGCTGGGGTATTTGAGAGTGAAGTTAAGTTTCCACACAGAGACAAAAAAATCCAAGCACATCCCTGCTGCACAAAGACAAAACAGTCCAACTTCTGGCAACTTCATTCAGGCAAATTCTATTTTGTCTTGGCAGTAGCAATACAGGCAAAAACAAGTATTAGTATCATCACCAAGGCTTTTCTTTTTCCTTTTNCTGTAAAAGCACTGTTTTTTTTTTTTTTTTTAATTTTAAGAAAAAGATGTTTGATTGCTTTATGAGATACTTGGAGCCTGTGGATAACTGGATCCTGATTTTTAATTTGTGCTGAGGCACAGTCCAGGACCTGGGTCTCCCAGTTGTGACAAAAATGCTGAAGGATGGCACCCTTTGGCTGGCACAGTGTGGTTCTTCACCATGTAGATGCAGAGCAGGACCTGGTGGGCCTACTACTCTGTTCTCACCAAGTGGGATGCTCAGACTTTTTAATTCAGAGGAGGCAAAGGCTGTCCTCACATCTCTTAGAAGATGGCTGCTAGGTCTTACTATAATATCTACTCTCATAAAAGGGGTTTCAGATTATCTCTCCCTTTAGTTCATAAAAGGACTTGCAAGGATGGGATTACCTGATTTTGCCTACCTAAACATGTGATATCTAGTCTTATACTCTCCCTCTGTAATGAGTAGAGAAAATAAACACATGGGAGGACAATTCAACTCCTCTTAGACACTCCTTTAAGGATGGGATGGATTATCTTGTGTAGGTGCTTCTGCATTGTCTGCAAATGATTGATGTCGCTCTTAGAAGAGACAAATTCCACTTTTAAATCACACAGGATGAGCTCCAAAAAAGAGAAAATGCCCAACTACTCTTGTTTCTCCCAACTCTGCAACTCAGCTGTCTCAGCAGTATATGGGAAAAACATCTAACTCTGTGTCAGTTGTCAACATTACAACTCCCCCACTCCTGGGAAGGGCTAAGCCCTTTTCCTGTATGTGAAATTTTGCTGAGTGCATATTTATAGCTGTTACTCATTAAATAGATTCACCTGACCAGAGAGCTGCCACAAACAGTTCATTCTTGGTACTGTTTTGTAAAGGGAGGGTTTATAGTCAGCAAAGCTGTTGATTTCATCTACAGTAAAAGCCTGCCTGCAGGATTGTGCAACCACAGTTTAGGATGGGTACTAGTATTTTTTAAAGATTAGATGTCCTTTCAATTTATTGATTATAAACACAAGAGAAAACCACAACACTACTGCCAAGAGACACTGGAAATAATTTTTCTGTCTGAAGACACCTAGAACTTCTGGCATTTCATGCTCTCCATGTTGTATCTGCTGTCCCATTTAAACTTCTGCTCAGAAAGGGGTCAGCGTAATTCCAAGCCTAAGCCCCTTCAAGAATCACAATGTGGGCAACTCTTTGCTTTTCTCGGTTGTGGGGTTTGACCATGCAGATGACAGCCATACATTGGCAGGTTGCGTTGAGACTTATGATGATCCCTGACTGGGATCCCTGGCCTCTCCAGGGTTGATCTTGCTACTTTGCCCTGTGATATTTCTGGAACATTACAGCTTCCTACAGTTTGTCTCAGCCGCTTCCCTGACGTCCATTCCACTTCTTGCTACTTTATTTTGCTCTTCCCTTTATTTCTTTTTTCTGTTTTCCTTCCTTCAAAAAACCATGAATCATCACTTCGAAATGTCTCTCTCCTTTGGCTTACTTGGACTCGATGCCAGACTAAAAATCTGGTCAAACATTGCTGAAATTAATCACATCCAAACTGACACTGCTCTTTAATCAGAAGCTCACTGATTAGTGTGATCTAGTCTTGTGTCCCTGTTTTCTTCAGAAGAGTTCATCCCTGTTCAGAGTGGATTTTAATTAGTAGTCTACAACTGCTGCAATTATGTTTAATCAGCAACACTCTACACATGATAATTAATTAACATTAAAACAGAGAGAGCTTGACATTGTGATTCATTGGTTTGGTTGTCTTTGGTCTGCTATTCAGCTATTTTATCTTCTGTAGTCTATGAAGCAAATCCTTCTGAGAAGCTGGTTCAGTGTGTCCACTTTGACATTGAGCCATTGATCTTAACTCTTTGAGTGTGACCATCCAGCCAATTGCTTATCTGGTAAGTGGTCCATCTGCCTCTCTAGTTTATACTTAAAGATGTTGTGAGGTCAAATACCTTACATAAGTTCAGGTAGATAATGTCAGTTGCTCTTCCCTTAACCACCAACGCTGTAACCCTGTCACAGAAGGCCACAAATTTGTCAAGCACAATTTACCCTTAGTGAAACCGTGTTGGCTGTTACTAACCGCCTCCTTATTTTCCATGGAAACATAGTTTCCAGAAGGATTCGCTCCATGACCTTGCTGGGTAGAGAGGTGAGACTGACAGGCCTGTAGTTCCCCAGGTCTTCCTTTCTTCCCCTCTTAAAAATGGGGGTTATGTTTCCCCTGGGAATTTCACTGGATGTATGTATCAGAGGACAGTTTTGTATCTTGAAAGAAGAAACAGTGTCCAAGGCACCTGTAGTTCACTTTGTCCCTGAAATCTGATATGCTGCAACTCTTCTTCACCATGAACACTCAGTATGTAGTTGGAAGGTAGAACAGAATAATGGGGTTTTGATGTTTTCCAAAGAAAAATTTAATGTGTAATAGGCTTTTTCCCTCTTTCTTTAAAAAGAAAATTTAAACCACATTTTGCCAGCAAAAGTAATTGCAAACCTGTAGGGAGGACTATGATAAAAATAAGCATCTCAGATTCCTTGTGGCCTGGCTAAAACAATATTCTTTCCTTAATCTTCATTATAAACAGTATGAGGAGCAAAATCCAACAGAAACAGAATTACATATTGATGCTTCATGTAACAAATAGATGTGAGTGACTGCTTCCAAGTCATGACATTGCTGCACAAGAGACAGTCTTCTGGTCAATGCTGGATGCTGTCTGGCCTGCTGGGGTCTTTCTCCCAGCTATGTTCTGATGATTGAGGTAAGTTCAAACATTTAGATCTTTTTAAAACATAGAAACAAAGAGCTCATAATGCTTCATGTCCTGTTGCACACATCATTTAGCAAATATTATTGATCTGTTTTTACTCCCTGGTACAGTGATTGAAGTGATATCGATCAAACACTACAACTCCCATTGACACTAGTATTTTTCCCCATGGTGTCTGAAACCTGAAGTCAACATTTGTATTCTTTGTATTGTTAATTCTGAACAGGCAAGGTATTTTGTACTCATTCATATTTCCCCTTTGATGCTCTGAAGGTTCTAGGAAGGTGGGTAATTGTCAAAGGACTGAACAGATTCAACCTGCCAGCAGCAGCCAGCCCTGTCCACACAGCTCTGGTTTACAGATTGATGGGATCCACCATCTTCACTGCATCCATCACATAAATCTAACCTGTTTGCTTGACTAGCCTGAACAGCCCTGGCAATAAACAGCAGTCCCTGTGTCACATTGCTCTTTATGTTTTTCTTCACTCAAATGAGTTTTGTTAGCTTAGACCTTGCTAACTTGCTTTCAGCAGCGCTGACGTAATCATCTGTGAAAAAGCTTAAGTGGACCGCCAGTTTCAATCTTCACAGATATCCTCAGGCTCATCATAAATGCACTATTGTAGGACAGACACAACATAATCCTGATGAGCAAATCTGGCTCCTAGATTTATCTGTATTTTCTATTATGTTTGGTTTAATAATGTCATGAAAAATATTCTTTGAGATTCCAGAATGGAAAATAAGGCATTTTGCTGTTTAAGAAGACAAAACCACTACAAATATTTAATCAAAGACATATGGAAAGGAAGGGGAAAAAAGAGAGGTTTTATGAAATCTTTTCACCGGAAAAAATGTAGTTAGCTTTACTCATAATAATACCTCCACACACATGTGATCCCTTTTCAGGAACCAGCAAAGAGGGGAGAATGGAATAACAGATCAGGAGAACAATCCTGACAAACCTCCCCTCCCTCAGTGGGAAGATTTCTGTGTGATATCAGGTTTGCAATGCCCAGATAGGTCTTGCCATCACTCAGAGCACCAGCTGCCTTCCCCTAAGCACACAGGCAGCCAAGATGTTGCCACTCTTCATGACAATTTGGCAAGAGGAGCTTGGTAGGGAGAGGTTGAATTGTCCTGTTTACTCGTAACCTATTCAGTAGCCTCCTGCCAGCCCTAGGTGAGCTGGCCATATGTGCAATCAGGAGAGGAACTGTTTGCAGCAGCCATGGGTCTCCTTCCACTCACATCTCCAAGCAGAGCATCTCTGCTCACCTTTCAGCACTGATGGATGTTGTCTGAGGTGCCCTGCTTGGTGTACTTCTCTGGTGCCCTCTCCAGCTTTCTCCTGAGTCCTCACACTTTTCCCCTTTTTCTGCAGCTCTCCCACTGTAATCAGCAGTTTTTCTCAGCCTTGATCACCATGCAGAAGGATTTGATGGATCAAAGAACCCATCAAAGGATGCCAAAGGATCCACTGTGGCATGTGGGGGACGGAGCCATGTGGCAAAGCATGTGTAAATGGTTGGTTTATGCAATGGGATTGGTTGGAAGGGGTATATCTCACCTGCAGTACACTGCCCTGGCCTCCCCCCATCTTGGAGAAATTATACCCTGCATGTGATCGTCTACCTGATTAGTCAGGTATGACTCCTTGGGGTGGCTGACAACCTGATTTCAAGCACATGGGATTAAAAGATAGGAATAGGGCACAGTACTGCAATGCATGGTGGAGTATGGGACGTTGTAAGAGTGAAGCCCATAATCTTGGCCCAGGATGTGAGATCTGATCATTTTGATGAAGGATGAGAAAGACTTGAGGACGACCAACATACAAGTGCCTCTACAGTATAGAGCATCTGCTGACAAAACTCCATCTGCACAGTCCTATTTTTACAATGTGTATTATGGACAGACATTTGCTAACAAACCACAGCTGCTTTTTAGACTGACAGTTACTGGTCTGTGGCTCTTGAGGTGTCTTTGCTAGAATCTATGCATTTTAAAATGAAACAGTCCAAGACCTTTTTCTCCTCTTGTGGAAAAATTGTGGTGAAAATGTGCATTAGCATTGAGGCCTGCAGGCAATGTTGCCTGTAAATGGAAGTATTTTTGCCAGTCTTAGTTTAGCAGGATCTGCTTTCCTACTGTGTTCATGCATTTTGTGAAATGTGATCACAATACACGTTCAAGATAAGAAAACGAGCCACTGATGTCCATATTATTGGCTTTGACTGGTTAATAAGTACCTACATGACAAACAGCAAAGTCTGATGGAAAGGACTGTTGCATATGAAAAAAATCGAAGTGAACCATAAGTACAGGATGAGAATGATCAGGTGCTGAAATGAACTGTCACACCTTCTGCTTCAGCTTCCCAAGTAAAACTGGGCAGCTCTGGTGCTGGGTGATCAGACCCAGGAGAGCAGGCATGTCCATCAAACTGCATGGAAACAGAGATGGGTCAAGCTGAGGCCACCTCTGGTGGTCTCACTAATCTGGCATTTTGACTCTAAAACCTTCTTTCCAATTACTGGGAATGCTGCTAAATTTCAGGGCATTGGGCTGAAATTTTCTGTGTTGTTTCCATGCCTTAAATGAGTCTGAACCTTAAGGTTTGAATACTAAGACTTTTTGTTTGTTTTTCTTGTGGTTTTTGGTTCACTTTGAGTTTCTTGTAGAAGTCTTCAGCCAAAATTATTCTCAAAAGCCTCAAAAAGACGAGGAAGGAAAGGAACAGAAAGATAACAGTGAGGGATAGGCCTGCCACCCACAGAAAAGGAAGAGATCATCAAAACACAAAAATAAGGTTGACTGCAGTGAAGTGAAGTGAAGAAGAGGTGGCTGAGAAGAAACATTGAATGTGGTGAAGCAGAGAAAAAGGAGATCCTTCATCCTCCAACTCTGCTTCAACAACAGGAAAGATGAAGTTCATGAAGAAGACAAATGACTGGTCCTGTTTCTTTTAAACAAATCAATATCCAATTGCAACATTCCCTTATAGCAAAGATTGCATTAACATTAGGAAATAAAGCTAACCTACTTAAATTAAGAGGCAAAAGAATGCGTGCCCTGGGCCTACAGTGAAGAGGAGTGGGAATAATAAAACCTCTGTTGTCTGCTCCAGCATGGATGTGTAAGATGATCTTGAGAAAGCTATCTGCAAAAGAAAACCATAACCAAAGTATCTCACAGAAGGGCTGTGAGGCCATATAGTTTTCAGTTACTACCATGTTAAACTCTCTAGGAGAGACTAAACAATCTTTTACTCGCATTTGTTCTATACATTTTTTTGCCAAGAGTGTTTTGAAAGTAGCCTGACGCTATGGCCCTCACAGCACAGCAGCTGTACTATGCTATTTCATATCAGAGGATTGCTTTTGTGAGGGCTGTGGTCTCCTAGTATCTCTGGAGAAGACCTAAAACACTGAGGTGGACTCACTGAAACCCTCACATGGTTTCTTTATTACAAAGCACCCAGTCCTGAACCAGAAAACATTTCCAGTATGTGCAAACTGCTGCTTATTCTGCAGAAACGAAACTTGCTGCAGCACAAAGGTCTGCAACAACTCTGGAGGCTCTTTTCTTGGACCTGTGTGATTTCTGACACTGATCACAGGCTTGAGGCGCTTCACAAGCCCCCTTTTCCCTAGTATAAGGGGATCTAGCAAACAGAAGGACACACAGAGGCAAGTCAACCTGTTTAGGTCTCCTACAGGTGTCCTTTAGCTTTCTGCTCTGCCCAGCAAGCCCTGTCCCCCCAGATACCATTCTAGCTTGCCAGGTCACAGGTGCTTCATCCTGGGACATGCCGAATTGCATATGGGGACACTGCATCTAGACCTCATGTTACGACATCAGTGGTGTAAAGGAACTTCTCAGATGCCCTCTGCACGGGAGTTTGCCTCTCCTTCCTCAGAAGCCTGCTTTAGCTAATGCCTTCCTGCAATATCTGCCTATCCCCTCCCTCCCCCACTGGGGCAGGGCCTGACCCTTCCTTCAAAAGGCATTGTTAGTGATGAGATTTCCAGCTGAAAGTGGGACTCTGATCCTTTGTTTAGGAACAGAAACAAAGCATGCTTCATTGCACCTCATGAATTCTTTCAACATAAGCATCTTCAGTTACATGTTTCAGTAGCTGGACATATGTGTCTGTCACCACCTTAAGGGGGAAAAGAATTTCCACTGATGTGAAAGTGTGCTCCCTTTTATCCTGATCTCATTGTTAAACAAATGAGCTGCCTTTAAAAGTACAATTATTTGTGCCTCCAAAAAGGGCTTTTTTCACCTCTGTTTCAGTTTACGCTTTTAAGAAGTAACCTTCTTTTTACAGGCTCTGTTAATTAAGGGGAATAATCTTAATTTCAGTTAATAAAATCACTTTGTGTGTATGTGGGTGTGTGAAAATAATACAGTATCTTATTTCAAACCTCATGGGGTTTGAGCAATTATGCCCTTAACAGAAAATCTCAAAAGTCTACAGCCTTATAATGCCTAACTCCTGGGAACCAGAGTAAGGGGAAATTAAACATCCATCTTTGAGTTTAACGGTGTAAAAATACACGTGTAGATAACTGCCATTACATGCATAATTCGCTCCTGCTGTAATACAGATCCCAAAAATCTCACCTCGCCCAGACAAGGTGAAACCAGATCCCACAGCTCCTGCTTGCTTGTGTCGTCCTGTAAGGGAATGTCCCGTGTGGGGAGGAGGGTGGGCTGTGCAGTACTGTGCCTGGGCAGACACTTGCAGGTGCAGAGCAGCACGTCCCAGGAGACGAAAACCTCGCCCACTTCTGAACATGCCTTTCTTCTTCTTGGCTGTTCCCTAATCATCTCCCGCCCTTCTTCACCTCCTGGTCCCTTTTTTATTTCGTCTTGATCAAGGATATGTAAATGCTGCTCTGAGTCAGGGCTGCTGCAATAGGAGCTTCACCCCTTCGGTAGCAGCAGTGAGTGTGAGTGTGTGCACTTCTGCTTTACGTGATTGTCTGCACGTCCCTTGGCACACAGCAAGTACATCTCCCAAACCACAGCTCACATGTCTAATCACTTCCACTCCAAACTCCTGAGGCTGAGTTAGGGACAATATAATAACCGGTTTCTTGCAGGCAGCTGGGCAATCATCCAGCCAAAAAGTTCTGTGAATCTGCTGGCTGATATCTAACTCATCTGAAGTTCAGGTCCACAAATAATCTTCTACAGTCTCTCAGCAGAGGTAAAATTCAGAGGGGCCCAATCTTCTCAGGCTCTCCTGCACTTGGCTTTGCAGGAGATCCTGTCCCAGAATTTGGAGGGAGTAGTACTGGCAGCATAGATTAGATGGTAGGAAAGGATATCTTCCCACTTTTGGAGATAGAGGGCTTGTATTTGTAAACCAGACCACCAACATTTTGAAATTCACGATTTGTTGGCAGCAGATAACATTGTGTTCGGGTTGGTAGACATTTCAAATTCTTCCAGTCCTGAATTGCTGTTTGTAAATGTTCACACAGGGCCCAAAATAACATGATCTGACCCCAATTAAGGCCATTTGTAGTGCACATGGTAAATAATATGGGGAAATGACAGCAAGTACCTTTTCAAGAGAGCCACTGAAGTGAAACAGCAGCATGGACGTTGGGACAAAAACTGGTCCCTCAGCCCTGTCTTTACCCACTTGGAGGATCACCAGACAAGGAAGAGGACTAAAATGAACTGAAAGAGAACCAACCCACCCTTCCTTCCTTCCCTCCTTCCTTCCTTCCTTCCTTCTGAAACAGTTTATTGGAGCAGGTAATGTAGGGGTGAGCCCAGTGATTCACTTTCACATTTCCAGTCTCTCCAATATTTTAAATTTCCAACAGTATACTTGAGGCAGGGTGGGTGGGTCAGATATGACACGGTATGTGCTGTACATGATTTGTGACTTTTAGAGCCACTCATTGCTGAATGTTTCTAAGGGGAAGGTGTGGGACAGGACAGACTCTTCAGGCAGTTCAGCAATCTTTCTTTACAGTGCACATGATGAAGCTTCCTCATATTATCCACTATATCAAGTATTACGCAGTTGCACATTATAATGCACTCTAGACTACACCTCTCAACTAGCCTTGAAAAAGCACCTCACCAATCCCATGTGATAAGAGTCCTTAGAGCAATGTCCCTTAATATAAATAACAATTTTGGCCATTTTATGATATTTTTATTCAAAAGTGACTTAGTACTAAAAGTGTTTCTCTTTGATTTTCTGCTTGCTTATCTATTTTGTTGTTTTCTCATTTTAAAGTTATTGCTCACTTAGGAGTAGATCTTGACTTTTTCCCAAATAAATAGAAACAGTCATGCCATAATTTGACTCTTTCAGTAGTGAGGGGATGGAAGAGGAAAGGTTGGGAAAAGACAATATTTTTCATTTTTCTAGGTCACATACTACAATGGTTTGCAATACCCATTTACAGGCAAAACTGGCCAGTTTGCTGGCACATATGAGTCATTACATTCAGATTCCATCCACAGTTGTTAACCAGCACTTAACCCTGACAGAGACAAGAAAAGACAGGAATTGTAAAGTTCTGTTGGCATAAACCTGAGGAACAAGCAAAATTATGATAAAACTCTGTGGGAGTTGTCTATCATTCACCAAGAAGCCCAAAACACTACACAAGAGCTTAGGCTGGAGAAACTGTAGGTTAGAAGGGCTACTTGCTTCAACTTCTCCTAAATGGGGGCAAATAGACTCATGTGTAACTAGTAGACTTGCTATTGATACCCAGACAAGGACATCTTTGGGAGGCCTTATTGCTCTCTACAACTACCTGAAAGGAGGTTGTAGCAAGGCGGATGTTGATCTCTTCTCCCAAGTTACAAGTGATAGCACAAGAGGAAATAGCCTTAAGTTACATCAGGGGCTGTTTAAACTGAACATTGGGAAAAAATTCTTCACTGAAAGGGTTGTCAAACATTGGAATAGGCTGCCCAGGGAAGCAGTGGAGTCACCATCCCTGGAGATATTTAAAAGACATGAAGATGTGGTGCTTAATGCCATGGGTTAGTGGTGGACTTGACAGCACTAGGTTTATGGTTGAACTCAATGATCTTAAAAGTCTTTTCCAACCTAAACAACTCTATGATTCTATGAATGCAGGTGCAGGCTGGCAGAGTAGGACGGAGGTGGGTTAGCAGAGAAATCAACTAATTCGTTTGTCATCTACTAGAAAAAAGGAATGAAATAAGCCCAAAGATTCAGGAAAAGATACTTGAAAATTAGTTGTAAAAGCCTGTAGCTGCTTCTCTGCACTGGGTAGGGGATGTCTATCTCTGGAAGTAATTGCTTAAGGAATTGCTGGACATTACAGTCAAGGAAGTTTCTTTTATAAGATTTATTTTAAAGCATTCTTTAATGGCTGAAGTTGGGATGTCCTTTGAGATGGGGCAGAGAGTGCAAGTGAACTTGGTCAGGGTTACAAACAGGTTTTGCTAGAAGAAGAACCATGATTGGTCTGTGGCAGCACATACAGATGTGGGTCTGTGCATGCATCTCACTCTAGCACCAGGCAGCCCTGGTTTGCTGTGCTGGCACAGATGTCTGTTGTTGAACAGATGTCATCTTGTAAGCTGCCCTAAGCAGCTCCATTTTCCAATCAGAATTGTAACTGGAATTATGTATGGAAGATAATTGCAACATTTATAAAAGGGGAGTCTAAAAAACTGGCCCTGCAGCTCAGAGAATTGAGGTCACCCAACAAGCTGCTGCCCTCCCCTCCTGCTCTTTTTTAAAAAAAGCTGGATGACTTTATTAGAGCCAGCCGCTGCATAGATCCTGTTGGCATTACAAGCCAGGCAAGACAGCTAGGATACTCTTTTGTCACTAACTTACTTTTTGACCAGAGAACAAACCAATGCTTGCTGTATCATCAAACAGGTAACGGTCTCTTGTGCAATTAGAGCAAATTATTATAATAGTTATTATAATAATTTATAGATACTTGTCCCTTAAGCCAGCTCCTTCGTCATGTTTTTCACTGTCTGCTCTGTGACTGTCTTGTTGAGATCATAAACATTTTGGGCAGGGACTGTCTGTATCATATGCAGGGTGGTAACCTTACTCATGCCTAATGAGCAAGGTTCTTCTTTTAGTGATTATATTGTATCACTGAAAGCAGTTATTAGTAACAGGAGAAAAAAAATGTAGCATCTGGATCAGTATATAATAACTGTCAGGAATCACAATATTATTTTCCCTGCTCTTGCTTTCAAGACCTATGCAAATATGTAAATTCATCAGGACTGGATTGTCTATGCAGTTGTCTAATGAGATATTGGCAATTAATTTAGGCCTCAGCTTGTTCAATGCAATGGCCCTGCTAGTCAGCAGGTATAAATCAATATAAAATAGCTGTTGAAAATCTGATCCATAGATTAAAGAGAGCTATATCTGAAGCCAAGAAATAATTTTTGGATATAACGCTGCCCCCCCAAAAAAGTTATTTGGATTAAATCTTCAGTCTGCAATGATAATATAACTTCAGAGAAAGAAAGCATCAACCTTGTTAGACAAACATCTCTGTGGCAGAGAGAACAGAACTTTTAGAGAAAAATCTGTGAGCCAAACAAAATTCTCTTAAGAGGCAATCTAGGCAACTTTTCTTCAAGGTTTCTCTGTATTTCCACTTTTCTTCCATGTTCTAATCATGACAGGGAGATGACTGTCTAATACCAGTATCAGAGCATGGCAAATAGATGAGATATTACACTATAGACATGCTTGTGGTTTGGCTAAGTCCACTGTTTTTGTAAGAGCTTCAGCTCTATGACTTTTGGTATATGAACTTGATTGCAAAACATCTGTAGATGCAAAAGTATATAAAATTCAATGTTAAGATCTAAATGGGGCAACACAGACCCTTGGATAATGGGCCATGTAACTAAAATGTGCAAGCAGAGACTTTGCTTCAGTCTCAGCTGTTCAAAGATCCTGCAGTCGCAGAAATTATGTTCACCTGAATTTCACTGCAATGATCAGATCTGTGCCAATATGGAATGGTAGAAATGCTTCACATTCAAGAAATAGATTTTGTTGTTGCACTCTATGCAGTGAAAATCATCCATGGATATATTTATGGATTTATGTGCATGTATATATAATATATATACACATACACATAGAGGAGATGAAGATTAGACTTGATGATCCTTGAGGTCTTTTCCAACCTAAGTGATTCTATGAGATATATATATGTAATTGTAAGGAACAGTGCTAGGTTGCTAACCTGCATAGTTTGAAAAATAATGCCTTCATCATCTTGGTAACTTTTCAATTTCTCGTAACTATAATTTCAGTGTAAGTCATTTTGACACTATTGACCTTGACCTCATAAGCAGTCAGACCAATGAGGCTAAACCAGTTGATTTTTCTTGTCCACTTTACACAAGCTGGTAAATGATGATGCTGGTAAAAGGGTAAGTGGTATTCCAAAATACCGGGAAGCCAGTGGGATGGTGGATGAGTTGTGAAAGCCCAACACTCCCAACAGAAGCAGGCAGGCTGGCAGGTGAGCAGGAGTCTGTTGAGACAGATCTCTTCAGCTTTCTGTGTGTCCATGGAGCATTTAGGTTGATGCTATACAGCTCTGTGTATCCTACTGCAAGACAGATGTAAGGGATGAGCATCCTTGAAATCCTTGTGAAATTCTCTAAGATCCACAGGTGACATGAGGGATCTTTTTGTCCTAAGATCAGAGGGAGCTGGGACTGGGATTTCACCCAAGTCTGTTGCTGTCACTACAGGCAGTAAGCAGTAAGTCAGAGTAAAAAATGTGAAGTACCAGAAATCACAAAAACTGGTGATAAAAGGAGGCTGTGTTTGTGATGTACAGCAGTTTTGGAAGCACTGAATATTTCAGTTTTATGACAATTCCAACAGTTTCAGAATTGACAAGATCTCCCCTTGACTAGTATGGTGACTCCAGCTTGACAGAGGAGCCCAAGCAAGAACCATCCCTGCCATGCCCCTGCCCCAGAGATGGCACCGGAGGAGGCTGGCTGCCCTTGGCAGAACTGGTTTCCTTCTGCTGAGGTGTCCTGGAAAGTGAAGTGACTTTGGGGAAGGGAGAAGGGAGGTCAGTCCTGCTTGAAATAGAAGAGAGGCCTTCCCTCCCTATGCACATGATCAGCCAAACTGCCTTCTAGATATGTTGGCCAGCTTCAGTTTCCTGAATCAGTGAGGCTGTTGAGATGGCTGTCAGTGAAACTCCACTATGTGCTTCACTGCATTTCTCTCCCAGGAGGATGCTTTAGCATGTTGTGGTGTTGTGTGAAAACCCCTTAAGGTGTATATGACTCTGAAAGCCTGCTCTTGAAGATGAGAGGGCTCAAGAGGAGGCAAAAAGCAAGATATCAAAGAGGAATCAGTCCTGGGCTGACCATCCATAGCCAAAGAGAAAGCCCTGACCTCAGCTCTCAGCCTGAAAATATGTGAAATGTTCTTTTTAACGGCCCAAAGAGGCCTGAGAATTACAGTCCCATAGTTGGGGAATTTGTTGCCCTCCTTATGAAGTCACCCTGGACACAACAAAAGCAGCCTCCTCGCCAGGGCAGCCAAGGCAATTTAGAAGGGTGAAAGCTCTTGAACATTTGCTTTCTGGATTTTGACTGCCAGATCTCTCGGGAGAGGTTGGACTCCTCACAAAAATGCTTGACGGGAAGAAACTCCCAAGGAAGGGATTGTTCTGTTTTGTTTTGAACTTGAAGGCCTCCAGTTGACTTGGGACACTGCCACCAGCCACCTAAGGAAAGCCTGAAGCCTTTCTACAGAGAGTGGGGTAAAGTCCCACTGCTGATGTATAAAAGGCCTTCAGAGGCATGACTTTCTCTGGTACATAATCTTTTTGCCACACTGTATTTTGTGGCTGAACATAAACCAGGTGGTTTGGTGCTTTTAATGACAAAATTCTACTGAGGTTTCCTTTTTGCCTCCCACTTCCCTGTGGCTTTTACTCCAGATTAGAGTGAGGCTTTCCCTGGAATTCATCCTTTATGGGTCCAATGTGCCTGATATACCTATTTTTTTTTTTTCCCCAATAAATCTTTTTAAGAAAATATACAAAAAATGCAAAAAAGGAAACAGAGAACTAGTTTCCCTGCCCAGGGACAGCAGACCTTACTGGCTTAAGCATCTCACACTCTCTCACACTCCCTGTTGTTCCTTGAATCTTGCATTCTAGGCAGTACATCCTCAAGGGAAGTGGAGACTTTTTCTCCTATGCTTTGTTTCCCCCAGTCCTAGCTTTAATGTCTCTTCCCATGAGTATGCCCTTCCCACCAGGGACAGTAGAGTCCTCTTGGGCTAGAGGAGCAGTGGTGCTCATCAGTCCCTCTGCAAGCACCCTGACACTGAGACATTGGGCAAAATGTGGACTTGGATGTGTTCAGCTCAGCACTGATGGCTTGTGGCTGTAGCCATCACAGCAAGGGGTTCATCAACGTTGGTGTAGGAGCAGTGTGCTGTGATGGCCCTGGTGCTTGCTGCCTGCTGCAGACACCCTCAGTGCCATGGTCCACAGGCACTTGAAGGTAATTTCAAGGAAATTCTGTGCTCCTAAGTATCAAAGTTATTTAGTGGCTCTTTTGTGGATATCTCATTGGGTTTAACACCCAACTTCTAAGTTCTCTTTTGGGAAGCTAAGTGCTATTTTGGAATATTGCTGCTCAACTGTCCTTGCCTCAGTTTCCTGAAGTATATAATGGAGGTTACAATATTTTCTGTCTTCACAAGTTTATTGTGATGATGCATATGTTTAAGACACTTAGCCTAAAATGAGATGAAATGAATTTTCTACATGTTTGTGATAAACAACCAGAACCCTGGTTATTTTGGTGATTTACTAAAAGACACTTCTGATCAAAACCCTACTTCCTGAGCAGCATCTGTAGGAGTCTGCAGATGCATTTTGTATCAAGTGCAGTAAAACAGAGCAGGTACAGTGCCGAGGCTGCCAAAACTCTGATCTAAGTACCAGTTTCTTTAAAAACATTTTCATTAAAGATCAAATCTGTGGCAATGTGAGAAATTAGAATATGCTCTGATGAAAATGTCCCCTTTCTGTGGAAGGAATACAGTTGATATGGTTTATTAACCCAGAAATACAAAATAAACACTGACTCCATTGTCTACTATTTGCAACTCCCACAACTCCCAAGGCCACAGCATGAATTGCCCTTAAATTTGACTAGCACTGCAAATTGCAGACACAGAAATAGGCAGAAAAGTGTAAGCAGAGCTTGTCCTTTTTTTGCTTAGTGAGGTGGCAATGGGAAACTGCCTGTAAGATGCACCACAGCAATTCAGCTTCAGTGTAGGGCTGGGAGCTTGACCTCTCCAGGTCACGGTGTACAAACTGTGCCCATGTCCTATTTAATTGATGTTCTGTTTACTACTCTGTTAAGCACCAGATTTGGAAAGTCTCCAGCTGCTGTGGAGGAAGGAACAGTGTCTATTTGCCCCTATTCATTCCTCCACTGCTGTGCAGAAAAAGGTAGGATTTGGCACTGTTTGGGATTTTAATCATTACTCTTCAAAATGAGTACAGAGCATTTATGATTTTCTTCTGCCTGTCACATGCTAAGTGACATTGGGACTGAACTGTGAATGGATCGAGGTAGTGGTGACAGCCCTGCTTGCAGCCCTGGAGTCAGAAACTCACTGGTTTCTCGTTCAGCGATGCTAACCCATTGCAAACCTGCTGCTGACACATTTTTAAATACTATATCAGTGAAAGAATTTGGTTTACTCCACATGAAGCATATCTTCCTTTTCAATTACAGATGTCTTTATTTTCCCCACAGTGTGCCCAAGAGAGATTAGCTTTATATTCTTTAACTGCAGAAAAAATTGGTCCAGTGAGCAAAAATAGTTCTGGTTATCAGTGTTTCAGTTTTAGATAGCAAATACTGTGCTTGCAACCAGCACATATAAAGAAATGTATTGACATACAGAATCAGCCTGCTCATGGGCAGGTTGTGAATGGAAAGAAAAGCTAAGTTTTCTTAATACATCGATGTGCAGATGTTATCTCTATTTACAGATAGACACGCTGAAACTCATAAAGACTGAGTTGCTTGCTAAGAAAAGACAAAAAAAGGCAACGGCAGATCTGGGGAAAGACTTTGGATCTGCTCTTTCCAAATCATCATCTCTATTAAACGACAGTACCTCCCTTTAATGAATAATTCTTTGTTAAATGTTTGGAAACAGCTAAGCAACAAGCATAATACACTAAAAGATGTCTTGTTGGCATCTTTCTGGCTGTGAAGGATATGGCTTAGCACTCTCCATTTTGGCATTGAGAGAACCTGTATATGGTAAAGAGCAGCTGCGTCTGGTCTTCATGAGTGTTTAAAGGTGAACAATTGGTTTATTATTTTTGCTACAGATCTTGTTGGCAACCATGAAAGATGTGAATTGCCTATTTGGTTTTGTGTCAGTAAATATAGTGTTTTCAGCATGATAAATATTTTTATTCACATACTTAGGTCTCTGAGGACCTCTTCTTCTGCCTTAGCTCTGTTATGCTAACCCATCGCCCCCCTTTTTAGCTTTATCTCACAGGGAAAAGTTTCAAACTCCCTTTTTATTCATAAAAAGGAGAGGAAGAAAAAAAACATTTGATTGTTTTTAATTTATATATATCTTCACATCACTGAAAAGCAAACCTGTTGGAGTGTGTCATTAAGCTTTTCCTTTCTGCTGGTAAAGACTCTACCTCCTGCCTCTTGGTATTTGGCTTTAGTGCTGCATGTTCAGACTTTCTTAGGGCAGCTCCTATGAGTTATGGTCTCAGCTGTGTGTCCATCTGAATCTGGCTGTTTCTCTGGGTATGCCAGGTGCCTTCACAGGGATGCTCTTTAGCCATCCAGTATGTGAATGCAGAAGCACTTCCCCAGCAGGAGTTAGAGGCCATCTTCACTGGGGTCTTTAAACTCACCCAAGCAAGGAGAGGAAGTCTTAACATGGCTTCAGGAAGCCTGAGTGTTGCTAACTCTGCTGAGGCACAGGTTTGCTGACAGTCCTGTGGACAGTGTGATGGTCAGATGCTTTTGAGGCCTCCATGTTGATTGAGGTGCCTTGTGCTCACAGTCACCCCTGAAGCAGCTCTTTAAGGAGGACACAATTAGTCCACATCTTGAAAGTTCTTTCCTTCCTGTCTAGCTTATTTGTGTCTATCCTATGCACAAACACCGAGCAAACTGTATCTGCCCATGAGACTTTATCACTTGTTCCTTTGCTTGCATAACACTCTGCTTCAGCAAAACTATTTTGAGCATTTATTTGGTCTAAGTATTATTTGTGTGCCACTTCTTCATCCATTCTGAAGTCTCTGTCCATGAGTCCACTTCCTCTCAGACCTTCCAAAGTCCAAATATCAACCCCTACTCTGCCAGCACAGAAAACATGTCCCTGTGTTGCCCATTGGTGAGATGGCAGCCGCCCAGATTCCTGCACATGTAAAATATCTCCAGGGGTGCACTGCCAGGTACACAGAAAATTGATATGCATTATGTCAATGGACAAAGTTCAAAGGTTTCCTTCTTTTTCACTACCCTCATGTCCCTGTGTTCAGTGCTCTTGCTCCAGTAAAGTTCATTGATCTTGCCAAAGTCTTTCCTACATTTCCTTGCTCAGCTCATGCTTACCTGCTTTTTTTTCTGTGTCCCACCCTTTGCCTCCCAACACCAGTTCCACTGATCTAGAGCCCTTCTGGGAAGCCATCTTGTAGGGCACTGACCAGTAATATGTCATGTCAGCATCATTTTCAGATTGTCAACAAACCTGTCTTTCTTTTTACCTGAGCTTCTTCATCTAGCTGAGCCTCTTCACCAAGGTTTCATCCTTGGCAACTGCAGACAAGATTTCATGCTATAAAAAAGTTGGTGGAAAAGAGGATAAACATCCTCTCACTGGAGTAAATCAGGAGTAACTAAATGTGGTGTGTTGCTGTCCAAGTGGAAAAAAACAGGCCTGTGCATAAAATACTGCAGAGCATGAAAGTTTAGTGTGCTGTGCCACTGTAAAAACCACAAACTGTGCATCTCATGTGATAGCACTGCTAAATGAGCTTTGAAAAGAGAACATTTTTCTAGCGGGCTCTTAAAGAATGTGGGTGGCAAAACAGCGACAGTAATCAGCAACGTTAATTGCAGTCACACATCAGTTCTCATTGGCGTTTACCAACTTTCCATATAAAAGACATTGTTACACTTGAAAGCTGAGGTCAAGTTAGCTAATCATTCACAGACTGTTTACTTTCTCCCAGGACTGTGTAGCAGGAATTGTACCTTGTGTTTTAAAGCTATTTCAAGCAAAGAACCTGTAGTGAAATTGTTTAATTGATTTACAGACCTTTAGAGCTGATCTGCCAATCAAAGCGATTCAGATGATAACTAGCTGGTGTGCTGGCTGTTGAATTAGGCTTGACTCTGCAGTATACTGATCGATGTGCAGAGTATCTCTAATTGATCTGCTTTTTTCCAAAACATTGATTTCAGTGAAATGATGTTACTACGTATTTTAAACCATCTACTATGTCTGTTGCTAAAAATCACGGGATTGTGAGTCAGTCATCCTGGATGACTTATGGTTATGTCACTGATTCACCAAAAAAGAATGTCTATACTGCACCCAGCATGAACTGAATGAAAGTCTGGATGCAAAAAAGCAATCTAATCAACAAGCTAGAGGGTTCGCTACTGCCTAATTAGGGTAAATGAGTAGGCTATAATTTCATAAAGCTGTTTTGTAAGACTATAGTGATTCCAGTTGCCATGTATACTTGTTCAGAAAGGACTAGCTCCTTTATAATCCTGTGTCCAAGGTTATCTAACTGTACAATGGATGAATAATATATTTTCCCAATTGAGAAATGTACAGGCATGGTAAAGTGTTTTGAAAGGAGTATTTTAGTCATTGAGTTAGAGTGAGGGTTTTTTCCTTCAAATTATGGAATATGACTTTAATAGATAAATGGGGAAAAGTAGGCTTTTAGTCACAATATGTCTATTTATAGGACAAATATAGAATAGATTAAAAACCGAACAGACAAGTATAATTTACGTTTAACTATATGGCCTGGTACAAGACTCTACAGTCAAGACAGCTTTGTCAGTAAATGATACCTTTTCCAGCCTCATTAACAACCTGGACTAGCTAATACCACTCTCTGCAGACAAAGGTAACCATCTCCCAAGTTTATCAGCCAGTCATTAACAGTCACTGAAGGCTAGAGAACTCCTGGCCCTGGGACACTTCCAGGAGCTCAGCACCAAAGCCAGCTGCTGCCTCTGTGGAGGGGAGAACTTTAGTTCAGAACATCATCGTAGCCAGGCCTCTCTTCAGGGTCTGCCACCCAAATGCCTGGTTCTGTCTCCCAGCACACCAGTGCAAGAGGGACTCTGCCCTGGCGAAGCTGCCCAGGGCAGGCTGGGGAGCACTGGGCAGCAGCAATAGCAGCAGCACAAGGCAGCTCTACAAAGCTGTGGGAAGCAAACTGGTGCCAGGGATCTCCTGCATCTGCCCCTGCAGCTCCTCCATATCTGGGGCACTTGCTGCTGGCTCTCTCATTACTTTATTTTTTTAGATGAAATGGCATGCTGCCCTGCCTCATACATCCAGCAAAATTAAATTCTTAAGCTCTGTCTTACTTGAACCTCCATATAACTTGCCCTTAGGGAACTGGTTGGTTAGTCCCCTCCATACCTCATGCAACATCACCATTCCAAGCATTCCCTCATGGAAAACAGGGACATAATTTATATGACATTTTGTAAACTCTCTCTTGACAGGACCCAAATAAGGACAATCTTTCTCACCCCTTGAGGAGTTTGTGTCACTTACCATATCTTTGCTTGCTTCCATGGTGCTAACTACCTGTGCTTGTGCTGTCGTCTTTTATGTACCTCCTGTATGGACCACCATGATCTGTGGAGCATGTCCTCCCATGCCACAGAGGAGCAGGGGGCTTTCTGCTAGAGATTTTCTATACTGGAAGTCCCTAATGCAAAGGGAACAGCATTTTGGTTTGGCTGAGATCCAGGAAGGACTGTGTCAAAGTTTAGGTGCACGGCTGAAACTTCACGTGCCTTCTTACTCAATATTGTGATAAGAGCTTTCCTTATATGTTCATGTTTGACCTTCACTGATTTCCACTGCTGATCTCAGGTTTTCCCAAGCCAGGATGCATGTTACTGTCACTGTAGTGTTGGTGTGGGACTGGCNTAAACATTGGAATAGTCTGCCAAGGGAAGTTGTGGATTCTCTTACATTAGATAGTTTTAAGACTCAGCTTGACAGGGTGCTGGGTCATCTCATTTAAATTATATTTTTCTATCTTGGAAGGTTGGACTAGATGATCCTTGAGTTCCCTTCCAACCTGGCATTCTGTGATTCTATAATTTACAGCCTCTGTGCTCACCTGCTATTTCACAAGAATCAGTCACTGAACGAGTTCTATGGTCAGGCTGAGTCAGGAAGCAAAACATTGCTACTACGTGCATCTGTTTGTGTCTGTGTTTGGTGCAGTCTGGAGTCAGCTCTGCCTCCCTGATCTTCTTTTCCACACACCTTATTTTTAATGCATTTTTCTCCTCCTGTCCTGCCCTCTCCTTCCCAAATCTCTGTTATTTCATTTCCAGAGAAAAGCAATCACTCATATTTTGAATTAGAAGGATACATTTCTAATTCCAGTATACTCACCTTGCTCCTTAGCAAAAGCCATTATGAAAATCATGAAGAAGCTGGAGGTTCACAGGATGAACCAAAACATCATGCTGATGCTACAGGAATCTATCACAGGAAGGGAAAGGAAACCTACAGTTCTACCAGCTCTGGAGTTTGGCGGAGAAGATGTCAAGGGCATGCATCTCTGCTCTCATGTATTCCCTTCAGCTTTGCTCAGAAAAGCAAATTATACAGGGCAGTGTCATGGAAGGGTCCCTTGTGCTCACACTGCACTGGGAAATGGACTGCAACCTGAAATGGGAGAGGAGCTGAGGGCTCTTTATGCCTTGTGGTCCCTCTTCTTGAATTATTTTGGCTACAAGGGTAAAAGATTCTTTGCTTTGCTCATAAGAGGAGGGGAAAATCTTTGAAAAAGGCAAGTTTAAGACAACTGTGCTGATTTTAGTACCTGTGTAGTGCAAAAGGCAGGGCTTTGTACAGACTTCAAGGAGAACAGCATATGTGTGTATTTAAATGGGAACTGAAAAGAAATGCTCTGTCAACTGACCAGGAGCTGGGATGTTTAGGGATCAGTTTCCTAAGTGAAAGTAATGACATGAGAGCAATTAGGAGAAGATTAAGACCAACATACAGAGCAAAGCTCTCTGAAAGAGAGGCTTGGACATATGATCTGTAGAGTAGATCTCAACTGAAACAGATCTCTCTGTGAAGTGTGTTTGATAACGAAAGCATAGGCAGGAAAGGATATCTTTTAGGTTTTGGTTCTCCTGGAAACACTCTCTTGTAAGCAGAGGAAAGGTTGATAGAGGCCCAAACAGAGATGTCCCCTAGTTAGACATCCTTCTGGGATGTGCTTGTGTCAGTAGTTACTCCTTCCAGCGTCTTATCACTGCCAATCTACTGGTTTAGCCACTTATGGGAGAATTGTTTGTTTTCCTCATGGAAAATCATCTGGACAACTTTCATTGTTCAACTTGCTGGTCTGAGCCCATGTTCAGCAGCAGATGACTGAAGAGTGCTCCCATAAGTTCCCCTGCCTGCAGGGTGGTTTGCAGTCACTGACAGCCAGCATAGCAAAGGAAGAAAGGTGAGGGCAGCAGACTGCAGCAAGATCTCAAAAAGATGTAAACCCTCCAGCCTAGTTCCCTAGAATCTAGTGTGACAACTTGTGAACCATGAGCCCTGATAATTGGCACAGTGAGGGGAGATTCCTGGGATATAGATAGTAGGTAGGTAGAGAGACACTCCAACTTCAGCTTGAGACAAAGGGGAAAGAAAGATAGGATACACAGACAGAAATTGTCTTCTATAGTTTCATAAATCTACTGCACAATTCTTGCTTGCATCAGCAGAACTGATATATCATGAATAATGGCAGGCACCTTTTAAATGGGAACACCTTTTGTACAGCACACACTCTCCTGTCTGGAAAGTACCAGAAAATAAAAGACAGACATTTTTTAATGGGCCACTGTTCCAGCACTCCTCTCAAAACTGTGTTATGGTACAGCCAAGAGCAGAAGGTGCCGGGTCCAGCAGTGCAGCAAATCCGTACACCTCATGTTTCCTGTGGGGTAGGCAGTTCTTGGTCTGTATGTTTAGATCATGTATATGCACTTTTTAGTGAATAGGGAATCTTATCTCTGGATTTCATTGTGAGGACTGTGTATGTAAAGCCTAGGGCTTGGCATTCCTGAGGTCTGGCCAATGTCTGGCCACAGATCCTCTGAGACTGGTTTTTTGTTGCAGGGTCACCTCTCACTGAATGATGCTTTTGCTGCCTTATGTTCAACACCAGAGATTTTAGACACTGGTCCTACCATGGAGCGTCATGATTTTGATGGGGAAAACACTGGGATTCAACTAAAAGTGGAGCATATCTCAGTGAGTGATTACAGTCAGTTAATTTCCACAGTATTTCCATTGTGTGTAGAGCAGTCTTTGTCCCTGTGCAGCTGAAATATTAAACAGACTAATGAGCCACTCCTACTCTTACATGTAGGCACCTTTGCCCACCACCTCCCCAGCAGTTAACCATTATCAGGGAGGATTGGCTCCTCTGCAGAGAACCCAGCAGAAGAGAGGCCAACACCTTCCCAGCGTGGATGAATGAAGGAACCTGCTCCTTATCCTCTTTGTAGCAACAGGTTGTGTGCATATCAAAAAGAGATAAAAAACTAAGTTGGCAGAAACTGTCTTTCACAATTTCATAACTCTCCTGAGCAATTTGGCTTGCTTGCAACCATCACCAGTCATGCTGAACGAGAATAACCTCTTCTTCCTTTTGCTGCCCACCTCAGGAACTTGTTGGCTCCCTTGCATTGCATGGAACAGTCACAGTCCTGGTGGAAGGAAAGCACTGAGACCACCTGATTGCCAGTGGTGTCCCCCATCTTGTCTTTACACCAACAAATGCTGAGGCCTTTGGGCCATGGTACTGTTGCAGCACTTACCTACTCAGTGGCTACACCACCAGCTAAGGCATCCATGGGAAAGGATATTTTTAAACCCTCTGTCAGGTCTGCTCTTCCTTCCCACATTGATGTGTTGACAATTAAACTGTCTTGAAGAAATGCTGAGAAAAACATGTGTTCTGCTTGTGTATCTAGCAAATAAGCAAAAAAACCATATTACATCTTCTCCCCTATGCCTTTGGAAATCTGACCCTGATTTCCATTAACTTTCTCACAAACTTTTGGAAATCAGGTCAGTTCTCTCAGGTTTCATGGTCACCTAGTTTGAGTAACCTGAGGAGCTAGTGCCAGATCTATAGACCTTGTTAACCTAGCACATAAGGAAGGCCTTTATGAGCTTAACTCCTAAACTCATGTTTAGATTCTTTTTAGAATTTTGAACTTATGTTTGAATGGAAATTTTAGGCTGTTCATTGAAGATTGTGCACCTCAAAGGTGCGTACACACAAAGCCCACACTACCTGCCTGCTCTTGCTTGACTTTTAGACAACCTTATTCCTTGCATCCCTCTATGACAACCTTCTGTAGTTTATAGAAGATGGACAGGATGGTTGATAGGATTTGTCTTTCTGTCCTTAAAATGCTACAGCTTCACTGAAAAGTAGCCCAGGCAAGAGGTAGCCAGCCATGTCACCCTGTGGGGCTGGGCATCATTAAACACTTACCCCCTCTAGGAAGTGATCCTTGGCTCCTATCACAAGGTCCATCAGGGTGGGGATTTTATAACATGAAGCTGAGGGCACATCCCTAGGGGAAAGCACAAGAGCCTGGGTGTTCCAAGAGAGCAGGGATGATGATAAAAACAATGCAAGGCATCTAGTTTGGTTTCACCCTCACTGCCAGTGGGGGAGGTGTCACCCACACTGTGCTAGGGTTTTGTCTTGGACAGAGCTAGTTGGATTGGTCCATAAGAGTTCCTGGGAAAGCAGAAGTGGTTTTGCAGTGTGGGCAGTCAGAGGTTCATTGCTTCCGTTTCTTCCCTGGATGTTTTTATTTAGCAGGGAAGACATAACCCTAGAGCACGGGTGGCAAATCAGACTGTGTAGAGTCTATTTTACAGTCCTCTCTCTCAGGGACACAGTCCCTGGTTTTTGAAAGAGGCTCTCCTGCTTGAAGTAATCACCCCAAGCACCAAGCATGGGGCTTTCAGGCTGCAAAAAAGCCCACCCTGTGTGTTGAAGATGCCCTCCACCAAAAGCTTTTCCTTTCCTCCCTCTTCTGCAGCTGGCTGACAGAAGGCCTGAGAGATTAGCTGCGTTACTGTGAGCTATTTATACTGAAATATTTTGTGCTGAAAGATGTAAGCCCTTTGTTTCCTCTGTATGTACACACTGATCCCTGAGGGCAAGCAAATCCTGCTTTGTTTTGGATCAGATACATTGTGAATTACTGTTGTAAACCAGCCCTGAGTGCACTTTTATGAGTCAGTCTCACCTTTACACTTCCACATGTCACCAGACACTCTTGGATGTGTGTGCAGCTTTCCAATTCCAGACTACCCTCGTTAAAGTAAGTCTAACCCCCACTGGAGATGATGCTTCCAAAATATTTTGTCTGAAACAGTATTTCTTGATAATCATTTTTCCAGGCAGAGGGAGCATTTAGCTCCCTGGTTGAGCAAAAAAGGAAAACCCTCTGGTAACATGGTTGGCCAATTTGGCTGGCTGATGTGTTGGATTAGGCAATCCACATATATAATCTAACCTCATATCCTAAAATAAAATGCATGGGGCTGTATGGTATTCTCTGCTTCTGTGAATGAAAAAGGACGTGCTTCCCACATCCCAGGTGAGAGGATCTGAAAAGGAAACAGAGATGAGAACAGTACAAATATATGGATAGATTTCACCTTAGACATCCCTCCCCTTCTTCCCCGCCCATAGCAGAATAGCTTGTCTGCTGGAGCATAAGGTCAGGCTTGCGTGGGAAAAGCAGGCTCAGAGATGCAACCTCACAAAAAGATCCTGGCACAAGTGCCCAGGTGGGGATTTTTCTCTTCATTGTGGAGAGCACCTGCAAAGCCACAGATCTGAACAACTAACCAGCTCCACACCAAGCCAGCCTGATGGGACTGGAGATCCTCTGACAAAGATCTCCACAGGCTCTCTAGCCCCATAAGCAAAGACTCTGTCATAGGGAAAAATCCAGAAGTATCAAGTCTGAATATTCGGCTTGAAAGAGAAGTCACTTGGCAATACAACACAGCCTTTCTGGTCTCCAAGGCAGGACACTTCTCATCCTCCCTTCAATTTGCAGTGAATCTGACAGGATAAGAGTCAATAGGCACAAACTGAAAGACAGAAGAATTCAACTGAACATCAGGAAAGACTTTTTTACTGTGAGAGCGACTGAGCTTCTGGTACAGGTTGAGCAGGGAGGTGGTGGAGTCTCCCTCCTTAGAGATATCAAAAAACCAACCTAGATAAGTTCCAGGACAACTGGCTCTAGGTAACCCTGCTTAAGCAGGGGGGTTAGAGATCCCTTTCAGTCTCCAGCATTATCTGTGATTCTGTTAATCCACTGGAAAGGTTCCTTCCCCTGAAGCCTCCCACACGCTATGTGGTAGCTGGGAAGCTCAATGTTAGCAGCAACCCTCTGTTACAGTCTCTAACGGAGACAGTTTCATGTGATCCAGTATGAGTCACTGGGGTTGCAGGTCAATGGCCAAATTCTTCTTTTTGTTACATCCATTTAGTCCTGTGGACTTCAGCGGGTGGGAGGGTAATGGAACCGGTCCAGATACATTTTAATAAGCAAACTGCATTTTGGTCCAAGCTGTTTCAAAAGTGCTCAATAAACAAAGAACAATTTAATATGATGCCCTGAAAAGGTCACCTAAATCTTATCCCTTTGGGAAGAGAATTAACTTAAACAAGACTTGATTAAGGAATAATAACATCCTAAAGGGAATCTTCCTTTTTCTTGGGCAGTAAAAGTGGCCATCAGGTGCTGAATCCTTCCTTGATTGCACAATTTAGTTATACAAAACCGAAATGCTGTTATGTACCAGGCATTATTTACACTGCTAGTTCCCCTGAAATGAGGGTTTATGCTAAGTGCTTCCACACTTCACTGGTACTCTGTTTTTAAGAATTTAAATGTGAAGACCTTTCCCTTGACCTTAGCTTTTATTTGAGGATTTTATTTTCTGTTACTTGCAAGTTATCAGTACCACACTTATTAGGCGTGTTGCAACCTTAAAAGGCTTCTTCTCAAAACACCATGAAAATTTTTCCACTTTTTCATTGTATCCTTCAGAGAATCTATGATGATAATTTTCAATTGTGAGACAGCAATATGTACCAAATGCCCCCATTGTTCCTAAACAAAAATCCCAGCCAAACAAAAAGCCTGTCTATAAATGAAGCTTTATGAAATTTTTCTAAGGCCAATACATATAAAGAAAGCTAACAGATGAATCTGGGCTGCAATGTAGTTTTATTCTGCTCTGTAAAGCAGCAGTGCTGTAGGAAGAAATGTCCCTATTGTTACAAATATCATTACAAATTAACAAAAGTTGATTCTAAAAAATAGTTTTGTTATAATTTATTCTTTTGACATGAAACTATTCTAGAGTATTGCTGACTTTTTTTTTTTTTTAACCAAAGATATTTATGGAGAGTAAAACAAAAGATATTTGTGATTTGCAATTTTTATTTTACTAAGTGGATTGTTCACACTCATTAGATTTCCGATTTCTATTACCAAAGGGAAATCCTCCACTTTTAAAGATAATAAAACATCCAGCTGTATTTATACAAAACCTTGACAACAACTCCACATTTTTCCTCTGTTTTTTCTCTGGCTTCTTCCAACTTCATATGCTGCACAGTCTCCTCAGTCTGCCAGCCCTGATTGCTGGTATTGTGCCTGGCAATAAACATTTAACAGAGACCTTTTGTTGCTAACTGCATGGTTATGACAAATGGCAGATTGTTAAAGCAGGAGCTGTGTTATCAAAAGTCAATCAAATGTGTGCCAAATACTCTGGCTCCTTGTGCAGAACTAAAATGTGGAATAGGCATCATCTAGATTGGAGAAAGAGACAACTCATAAACACCGGCCAAATAAAAACCTTAGGAACAAAGAGGAACACAGAGGTGTGCAGCTGGAACCAGCAAGCACATCACCAAGTGTGCTCTTGTTTACTTGCTTTTGTTAGAAAAATCCTTAAAAGAGGGAACCTTTAAAAGTTGGCTGCAGTGAGGTGAGTCCAGAGGACTTACGGAGGGTGAGTGTCCTATGTGCCTTTAAGGAAGTGGAAGCAAAGAAGAGAAACAAATCCAAGGAATTCAGCTGATGTGGAAAGCTACTGGAACAAATTATGAAATGGCCTGTGAGCGCTTGGAAGACGACACAGTGCTAAGAAATGGCCAACACAGTTTTGTCAAGAGTGAAGCATATTAAGGGAATGCAGTTTCTCCTCTGACATGGTAACTCACTGTACAGGGTTCATGTGGCAAAGTTTTGGCAGTGAGGGGACTGCAGGAGTGGATTCTATGAGAAGATGACAGAAGCTGCCCCCCATGTCAGATACAGCCAGTGCCAGCCAGCTCCAAGATGGACCTGCCACTAGCCAAAGCTGAGCCCTTCAGTGATGGTGGCAATGTCTTTGTGATAGCATATTTAGGAAGAGGGAAAAACTGCTGCTGTGCAGCAGCTGGAAGAGAGAAACTACCCTGCAGACACCAAGGTCAATGAAGAAGGAGCAGGAGGAGGTGCTCCAGGTGCTGAAGCAGAGATTCCCCTGCAGCCTGTGGTGAAGATCATGGTGATGCAGGTTGTCCTTCTGCAGCCTATGAAGGTCCACGGTGGAGCAGCCCATGAAGGGCCCCATGCCAGAGCAGGTGGATGTGCCCTGAAGGAAGCTACAGTCTGTGAAGACCCTACATTGGACCTGGCTCCTGGTGGGAGCTGTGGCCCATGGAGAGGAACCCATGCAGAAGTAGGTTTTCTGAGAGGCCCTGGGATCTAAGGGGGACCCACACTGGAGCAATCCACCCCTGAAGGACCGTAGACTATGGAAAGGACCCATGCTGGAGCAGTTCATGAAAGACTGTGTCCCGTGGTTGGGACTCTACAATGGAGCAGGGGAAGAGCATAAGGAGGAAGGAGCAGCAGGGAAAATGTGTGATGAACTGATCGCAACCCTCATTCCCCTGTACTGCTGGAAGGGGAGGAGACAGAGGATGTGGGAGTGAAGTTGAGCCTGGGAAGCAAGGATGAGGAGATGGTGCTTGTAGTTTTGCTTTTATTTCTCACTGTTATAATCTGTTACTAATTGGCAATAAATTAAATTACTCCTCCAAAGCTGAGTCTGTTTTGCCCTTGATGGTAATTGGTGAATGATCTCTCTGTTCTTATCCCAACCAACAAGCTTTTCATCTTCTTTTCTTCTCCTGTCCTTCTAAGAATGGGCAGTGAAAGAGCAGTTTGGTGGGCACCTGGCAGCCAGTCAAGGTCAATCCACCACACTCATGCAGCTGGTAACAGGGAAGCAGCTGGCATAACTGATTGCTTTTGTAATAAAACTTTAGGTAAGATTTTGTTATAACATTCTCATAAGGAAAACAGGGATATATAGTCTACACAATAGAGTAGCCACAAAATTCAGTGGTATGACTCAGAGCAGGGCACAATAATTGCTACCCAACAAGGATGGCACATCAAATAACCCCTTTCAGTTTGTGATTTATATGACTGTAAAATAGAATTACAATTTCATGAGCAATGAGCACCAAGCTGTGCAAGCAGGTTCAACACAAAATGATCTCATTAGGCAGAAGAAATTACCTAAATTAATTCATTTATTAAAACCATAGAAATAAGAAATTATAAACCAAATAGGAAAAGAAAAGAAGCTCACAAGGCGGTAAGAGCCCAGAATAGGATGTACAATCTGATTATGAGTAAGTGTGCTACTCGGGCAACTAAGCAAATATCACCCTGTGACATATTAGCAGTACTACTGTAAGTCAAACAGAGGAGGTAAACTTTGCCATTCATTTAGCCCCGTTTGAGTAACAAATCTATAGAGACACCCTTCAGCACCCCTGAATTCCAGATTTCAGTGCCAGCTTCGATTCCACATGTTAAAAAAGGTGCAAAGAAAACAGATGCTTGAAGAACTATGAACCTAGCGAGCAATTTAGGAAATGAGACTTACGAGGAAACAGTTTACAAATAAAGTTTGTTTTGCTTTTCAAAATACTAAAAGGGAAAGAAAACTAGTAGAAATGCTCCAGAAACACACAGAAAAGGAAAACTCCAAAACTGCTAGCCTTCCTGTTCATGGAAATGTTACCAAGAGTGTTTTATATTAGAAGGAAAATCTGTTCTCCAAGTGCCCTCAGTCTATGATAAGAAAGAACTATCAGGAAGAAAAACCAAAAGATAATTTCTTAAAGTGATGTATCTCAGAAGACATTACCTAGAGAACTCCCAAATTCTATTTCTGAGGGATTTTAAAAGAGGTTAAAAAAACTTGGTAAGGAATGGCTACATCTACCTGATTGTTTTTCCCAAGAAGCAGACAGATACTCATTTTAAGTCCCCTTCAACTCTTATTTTCTATAATTTGATAGGAAAATACACATTCTGTTCTTTCCACTAGAAGCTGCTTGGCAGCCTTCTCACTTTAAAGGGTAAAAAAAAGTAGCATTTGGAAAACGCTGTGAATTTCTTTCCAACTCTGTTTTTTCTGCCAATAAAGGAAAGCCTTGATTCTTACTCAAAGCCTTGAGGCTAGTAGCCTGGTTTTTTAAATGTATACAGTAATTCAGTAATTCCAGTAGTATTTTCATTTAGCTTCTTATTTTAATCTCTTTCTATGCAGCAGTGCAGTGCTTTACATATGTCTTTTTTTAAGTTTTGTTCTGCTCAAATGATGACAAATACAAGAAACTGCTTGAGATTTTTTAATCCTCTTTCTATAGGAAGCTGGCTCAAAACCTTTCTTCTAGTCTCTTGCAGGATCACATCCCCTGTTTTCCAGGATGTCTGCACCAACCTTCTCCACATGTGATGTTTACACTGGTTTTTTTCTTCAAATATTTACATCATCAGTAGATTGAGTGCAAAGCAATAAACAAAAAAAGACACATTCATCTTCCACATTTCCCACTTTGTGTCTACCTTATACAGTGATATATGCCCATGTTGATTCTAAGAACCTTGTTATCTGGGCTATCTACTTCCTCAGTAGAATTTCCTAGACTGAAAACCATCTTAAATGCTGCCATACTTTCTCAAAACCAGCAGCTATCCCTTGTGTTTATCCTTTAAGCGAGAAACAGACTGAAGAACACAAAGTTGACTTTTATGTCAGCTACCAGATCCTCCTCCCAGCAATTTTATTTTTACTTTCTGCTGCTACATCCCTCCCTTTTATGATCATGGAAACAGGGATCTGTCCCCATCCAAAATAGAAAAGTATTGAACAACATACCTGATACAACGTTCAGGTTTTCCTCTTAACTGTAAGCACCTCAAATCTTTGGTCAATCATTCAGGCTAGGATAGATAAGTCTTTCCATTTCCACTTTTATAAGCAAACCTCGTATATTAAGAATCTGATTTAAGTATTTAAACTGAAACTCACATCAATGACAACAAGGAGTCATTATTGTTATTTAACTCCAGGAAGGACTCTAGGTGTCACAGCATGAAGGAAAGTTTATCAGAAAGAGGTGTTTTCAAGCAGTGGCTAATCCTAACCTTAAATATTTACCAGATCTGCAAACTCAGTATCACACCTCCGTGCCTTGGCTCAGCATTTCTGCAGTACCAGGGAACATACTAACTGAGGCCTCTTAAGATTATTCCAGGGAGGTTTGGTACTTCGCCAGGAAAACTCTTGAGTACATAGCTGCTGAATGTTGGCAGTGGGCATGCAGATGATGTGGCTCTAAAAAGGTCTAGTTCAGTACATTGCAGCTGCTGGAAAAAAGAACACTTCCCCTTTGGGTGAAGAAAGTTGTGTTTTGACAAACTTCTAAGAAGAGGCACAGGCAACTGCTGAACCCAGGACACTTTTAGTACCAGCAGTTATCACGAGCCATGTTTGGGTGTTTTTTCCCCCTTGAGCTTTTAGTGTGTTGCTCTGTGTTATTGTAGAATCATAGAATAGTTTTGGTGGGAAAAGACCTTTAAAATAATCAACTCCAGCCATTAACCCAGCACTGCCAGGTCACCCCTAAACCATGTCATTAAGCGCCACATCTACATGCATTTTGAATACTTCCAGGGATGGTGATTCTACCACTTCCCTGGGCAGCCTGTTTCAGGGCTTTACAACCCTTTCTGGGAAGAAATTTTTTCTAATGTCCAATCTAACACTTCCCTGGCACAACTTGAGGCCATTTCCTCTTGTCCTATCACTTGTTAGTTGGGAGAAGAGACCCATCCCCATCTCACTACAACCTCCTTTCAGAGAGTTGTAGAGAGCAATAAGGTCTCCCCTCAGCCTCCTTTTCTCCCACTTAAACAACCCCAGTTCCCTCAGCTGCTCTTCATAATACTTGTTCTCTAGACCCTTGTGCTACTAGCTCTCTTCTTCCTCAGGCCAACATCAAACTCAGCAACATCCCCTCAGCATACCTTCATCTTTTATTCTTCACCTGTTTGCTTTTCTCTGTCTCAAATCAGCCAAGAGAGAACACACCACTGGGAGCTCAGCGAGCTGCCCCCAACAGGAACTCTCTTCCAATTGCTCAACTCCTCATTACTTCCCACAACCTTGTCAGTTCCTGGTTAATATATCTCTAGCCTCACCCATCACCCCAATCACAATCACCTGGGGGCAGGCAGGGTCTCACACAGGTGGGCCAGGTTCTGTCTGTGGGGCCTGAAACCACTTGGGGAACAAAACATTCTGCTGGGTTGTGACTCTCCCATAGGTCAATTCCAACTTCGGGCCCACAGCCCAGGCCCCAGCACTTCAATCATTAACCAGCTTCATTGCCCTTCTTTGGACATACTCCAGCTTCTCAATGTCCTTCTTGTAGTGAGGGGCCCAAAACTGAACACAGCACTTGAGACGTGGCCTCACCAGTGCCAAGTACACCAAGCATATGAAGAGGTGGTAGATCAGAACTGAGTGAGCCTCCTGTCAGTAGCCCAGGAGTCCTTGGGACCCTTCCTGAAAAATCATCACACCAATAGAAGGAAGGCCTGAGGTATGGCTTTCATGTCTGCTTTTGGAACTCTTGGCTTGACCAAGACTGGAGTTAGACTAAAAACACAACCCTATGAAAGGTCAATAAATAACAGGTCCCAGGCAGCTCATCTGCTTTCAGCCTTTGTCTTTGAGTTTCTAATAGTGTCAGGCTAGAAAAACTTTCACCATTGAAAATAAACTGCTGTAAAGTAGCTCCACAGCTGCCTGGGGGACAAGATTTGTCCCTTCTCCCAGCCCGTTTCAAATGCCACAGATAGAACATAAGATTAAAGTTGGCTCCTGTGGGCTTTTGTGTCTTGGAACTAATGACATATCAATGTTTTCCGATAACCCAGTAGGAAGAATCAGATATGTCAATGGTTTTGTAGACAAAGAATCTAGTTAAAGGGTTTTTTATTTTGTCCATGCTACATAATATTATTTTTAAAAGAATGTTACCCAGTTTACCATAATTCACAGTTTTAAATACTGCCCCAGACAGAGTTTATGTTTTTCACATTGTGACAACTAGTTATGGTCAAGGCTTCCTTTCTGAGTTAAGAATTTTTTTCAGGACTTATTTAAGTTTCTAACAAGATGGCTTTGAATTTCTGTCCAAATAAGGCTTGCGATATCATGCTTGAAAATTGACTGTAAAAACTGCAATAGATTTTTGTTCTCTTTTAAATTCTAATAATTTTTAGAGCTGTTTTTGAGACAAAAATAACCTTTGTGGGACAAACAAAGCAATAAATACATTCCATCAGGGAAAGCATGCTAAACAGGAAATCTTACATTTAGTAACAAATGTTCTTCATATCATTCCTTATCAGTTTGCTCAGGGTCTTTCTGAGCTGGAGGGACACAAAGTGTTGTACAGGGAGTCTTTTCAGATATGGGGTCTCAGAACTCAAAATGTGTTGTTTCAGTACATTCATACTATTCTCCCAGGGTGAAGTTGAGATTAATCATCCTGCTCACATTTCTGATCTCATGGCTCAGACGTGTTCATCTCTAAAGGTGAGGCAATCCAGTGAAAGCTTCATGACACAGGGTGATGTTTTCTGGTGGTTAGACTCTCCCTTTTGCAAGGCTGTCCAGTACCACAGACCATGTGTAGGTGGATTACTACATTCGAGCCTTTCTACAAAGTGAACCCGCTCAAAATCTCCTCATCCCACAATACTAATATTTGTGCTCGCTCCAATACCTGTAATTACTAATAACCCTGAAATATTCAAGATTTAAACTCTGTCCTTGGTCCTCTGTCTAGAAGATGATAGGGAATGTCCTCACCATTTCAATAATGAGCATTTTTGCCACAAACTGTCTCTCAAGATTAATTTTTAGTAAACCATAGCAAAGCAGGGTTCCTAACCTTAGCTCTACCCAGCAATATAATATCAATTCTAGTGAATAATAATTGGACATTTTTTTAAAGCTTTGCTAGATGCTATTAAACACCTGTGGCCTTGCATCCTGTATATGTTGTATCTCAGTGTTGGGTTATGAAAATCTAAATTAAATCTTCAGTTATGCCAGCAGACACAGAGTTCAATGAGGCAATGGGGCTAAATGCAAATTTGCTTCCCAGCCTTTCTGAAAAGCTGTTTTTTCAATTTGGTACCACTGGTGATCAGCCCAATGGACTGAGGATACAGAAGCAGCAGCAGCACGTGTGCACATGTATTTCACTACAAACTGTGGGAGCTCAAGCCCACAGAGCTGTGATCACTGCTATGTAGTATGCTATGTAGTAAAGAGAAAATATGTGTCTGAGAACTGTATGTTCTATTTAGGCTATCTTAGGATAGAAATTAGAAGGACCTAGCTAATAAACACAATTAAGCATTTAAGATGCATTTTATTCCAGCTACTGTTAACACTGATTTCAGTTGTTCCTTCTCATGCTGCTTGGCCTGTACCTTTTGTAGAAGTGGCAAACTTTAGGAATTTTTCCTATTTCTGTTCATTGGATACTCTCCAAGACAGCCTTGAGAGTCTTCAATGACTGTGACGTCCTTGTCCTCAGCATATTCACCTGAATTCCTTCCTGCTCCAACTGATGCTCCACAGTTGGGTGCCTCTGAATAAAGTTCTACTCACTTGTGAGTTCTTCCCTCTCCAGTGACAACTGGAGTTGGAAATAGGCTGTGCAGCCACACCCTATCAATAACCTTATTCAAGCTTTTTCAACCTAAAGTCCACTCTTTGCTGTAGTTCTGTGAATGTTGATCACCTATTTATTAAAAAAAAAAATCCCAATATTTGCAAGTTCTAAGTGAGGTTGACCTGCTCACATTAAACCTCAGGTGTTTGCTTTATTAGATACTTGTTTCAAGCATTAAGACATAGGTTGGCAATGACCATTGTTCTTCAAAAATTGCCTTTGATTTTTAATTCTGGAAATTATTCTCTGAGTTTTTTTGGTAGGGTCTAGTTTGTTCAGTGTAGCAATGATATTAAATGTCATATCTATTAGTCTCCTGCAGACAAAATCCACACCCAGTGCTAAACCTAGATCAGTCTGACTACTAAAACTCTGTTTGTTTTTGAAATATATATCTTTCATACTTTTTTAGAAAAGCACTAAGTCCATCTGCCCTTTGGAATTTTAAAACTCTAAGCCTGCATCCCATATCCAGGGGACATGCTGCACTGCAGTATTTCAGATCAGCAACTGGTCATTTTAGCTACTTATATGAAGCCTCCAGAGTTCACCTTTTTAAGCAGTCTTGGTACCTTTCACTGTTTGCTCTGTTACATGGTGGTAATCCCAACGTTGCTTTGATCTACCTTATGCCTTCCTATGTTAGCTTTCCTTTGGACCTCCTGCTTTTACTGAGCAGAACTTATTTTTATTTCCTTAGCTTTATGTTATTGTCTTAAACTTCAAGCTAATCTCAACCTCCCAAGCCACAACTTGTAGATATTGTCCATTATATTCTCTGTACTACTGAAAAGGGTTTGGCTTCATCATTCCTCCTGTTTCCGCTCAAACAGATGTAGGCTATTAGACCACCCCTGAGTCTCCTCTTGCCAAGACTAAATAAGGCAAGCTCCCCTACCTATTCCTTGAAGCTCATGTGCCCTACCCCCCTAGCTATCTTTGCAGCTCTTTTCTGAGCTTTTTAAGGTTCTTGACATCCTGGTAGGTCCAAAACTCATCTCACCAGGGATGAGTAAAGAAGGTAGTGATTTCCTTGGATCTGCTGGGCATACTGCTTCTGATGTAACTCAATGTGCAATTTGCACTAGCTGTAATGAGAGCAGACTATTGCCTCTTACTCACTCTGGCATCAACCACAAGTCCCAGATTTCCTTTCATCAAGTATCAGTCATTCAGTTCCCAACCTGTGCTGATGCGTAGGGTTATTCCACACCAGGCACAGAACTCTACTTTTCCCTGCTGAATTTCAGCAAGTTCCTGTTAGCCCAATTCTTATATTTTTCAAAGTCCTTCTGGGTTAAAGGTTTATCACTTTCCCTCACTGAGGGATATCAATCACCTTCCCTCACTGAGCATCATCTTGAATTTGCTGCAGGTTGCACATCTCTGGTCTCATCATCCAAATCACTGATGAAGACATTGCACAATACCGGACCACTGTGGCATTCCTTGTTACTGGAGTTATGGAATTATTGTTACTCCTTGTTACTGGCCTTCAGCTGGATATTAAGTCATTGATTATTACACACTTTAACGCTGGCAGTACGGCCATTTTTCAAGCCACACTCACACATCCCATACCTTCCCAATTTGAAAATAACACTGTGGGTGATGTTGTCAAAAATGTTACCAGAGACAACGTAGGTTATTTTCACCATTCTCTCCTCATTCACATAGCCTGTCTTTTAATCAGCTGCCCTTTTCTAATTGCCAGTAACCTCCACTAATTGACATGATGTTTTGCAGATGATAGACATCAACCTGTCAATCACTCATCTCTGCTGGTTTCACTAGCTGGATGATTCTTACAGCAAAGAGCCTCCCTCCTTCTTTTCACCTTAAGCTGAAGCTCAGAGGTATGATTTGGATTGCAGCTGCTTTCTATTCTGTGGTACCTTGAGAACTTCATTTTCCTTTTGTTTTTTCTTTCTGCTAAAAATTTTAATTGTTAGGTTTTCTTTATAGGAGTGTCTGTATACTTGTTAAAAAAACTTTCAGAGTTGCTCTTGAGTTAATTGAAAGCTGATTAACACATGTGAAATTTCAGCTGCTGTGAGAAATAAGGCTACTGTCTTCCTTTTAGCATCCAGTTTCAGGCAGACAGAAGCTGAAATGCTGATGAAATTTCCTAGTGATTTCTACCTACCCAGAGACTTCCAGTGGAGATGGTGCTTTATCCGCTGCAATTCTTCATTACTGAGAAGTTTTTGAGAAACACTCAGGGCTTGAGATGTCTACAGGGGCTGTCCTGTGTTCAATGTCCAACTCCAATTGGATGCATGTGATCATAAAACCTACAGAGGAGACTGCTCAGTTCCTCTGGATATGTGTAGGCTAAAAGTGGACAAGGTGTGAGCTTGACACCCAGACCCTTGACTGCACATACATTAATTGCTATTTTGATCCCTGGCTCTGCTCTGGCCTCTTTGCAGGAGATGACAGCATGCAGTATGGAGAAGATCATGCTCTAGCCTACACAGTCCCCCAAGGCTGTCCCATCAGGCTCTGCATCCTCCTGCAGGCTCATATGGCCCCACGCATACCCTGGGGTACACAACACATCAGCTTTGTGCCGTAAAAACATCACTCTTGTGGGTTGCAACACCGCCCTTAGATTATTACAGAGCCTTTGAACTCAAAAAACACATTAAAAAAAATAAATCATGCCTTAAGACCACAGGGACACCACTTGTAGCACAGAGGAGAGCCAGGGCCAAGTGCTGTGCAATGTATGTGGGGTCAGTCTGCCACAGGGGCTGGTCTTAGGACATGAAGTCTGAGCCAGGCCACGCCACTTAACTGTCAGGGCCAGAGATCGGATTTTGGCCCTTTTATATTTAGCAGTATGGACACAGCATCTGTTTGAGATGCAGCTTGTACAGGCCAAAACTTAACACCAAAGTGGGTGTTTTTTGTGACTCATTTGATTTGCTAATCTGAAACAGATTGGCCATGTCTTGTTTAATAGGGAACAGCCTTTAAAGCTATTAAATGAATGAATTGCTGATTTAGTGCTGGTTGTTTGATTCTGAGCAACTGTTTTGAAATGGCTGGCAAAAAGAGCATGGCCAGTTTCCCTGCAAGAGCTGCAATCAGCTTACCTATTGATGTCTTCTCCTGTCCCTAGCCCTTACAATAATTTGTCTTAAGGCTACACACCCAGTCTTTGTCAAATGATGCCTAAAGCAACCCCTTAGCCAGACTGCAATAAAAAATGTTGTTTGTGTCCTATTTCCTCTGATGCCTTCTATAAAACTTCTGTAAGATGTGAGCTGACCTCTGTTTCCCTGCCTGAACCCAAGAGAAACCTGAGGTATTTGTTTCATAGGTGTTTGTATTTTACATCCAGGAGCCCAATGCCATGAACATAGTCCAGGTGGTCTCAGGCCTGTTGGTATGGTCAGCTCCGACTACACGATGCCAACCAGCAAAGTCACTTTGTGCTTCTTTGACCATGGGTTCAAAGCTGTAAGAGCAGCATTTACAACCAAAAGCTTTAGAAAACAGCTGTAGCCACCTAACTGATCACAAAGGATACATGTCATTTAGGGTCTTGCAGAACCAGACTTTCTTTTAGTTAATTGTTTGGCTATGTTATTGCTATGTAAATGTGTGCTCAGGGTGAAAGGACCTATACTTTAAAGTGCATTTTCAAGCAGAAGGCACATGGCATTACTGTGTTAGGAAGATTAGACAATGATCAGGCCTTTTACGACTCTTCTTATCAGACATAACTAAGGACAGAGTTTTGACTTGTACTTGTTTAGTTGCTCCTCAAATCCATAGGTACTCACCAGCCTGTTTTGCTTGAATTCAAGCTATCTCAGCATTGGTGGGTTCAAAAGTTCAGCTGAGATGTGAGTTGGATGTTCCTTCAGAGAGGCTGTAGAGAAGGGAATGGGAAGGATTCTGGTACACACACATGTACTTGTGCCTGTGTATTTGTATGTATTGCAGCGCCTCAGCCAGGCTGAGTGGGAGGAGGAGGTGATGGGAAGGGAAGTACTTCCCAGATATCTAGCTAGTAGAGGGACTTTTCTAAAAATGTAATAACTAAATATGGGGACTAAAGGGAGAGAGTGGACCACTATTACATCAGTTTTGGAGCAATTTTCTTCAACCAAATAATGACCACAGAGAATCAAAAAGACACCAAAGTGCATTTGGTGCCTTCTTCCCTGCTCAATACATGAGTTGCAAGCATGTCACCTGATGTGACCCACACCAAAGTGTTTGGAATGAGGAGATTTTCTGGTGGCTTCCAAACCCTGTGATGTCTTGCTTTGCATGGCCTATTTTATCAGAACACACACTCATACCCACCACCTTCCTGGTCACATTTTTCTGCTAAAGAACAAGCTGCTGCAAAGCCTGTTTTACATGAATGACTTCAGAGTCTCCTTCAGGTTACTTGTGTAGCCCTCAAATGAGTTCTGCTTGAACGTCCCTCATGCTGTGCTTCTAGGGTGGGTGTGAGCAGAGTTTTCCCTCCTCATGCTCAAATATATAGAATTCCCATTTTCTAGTATGTGAAAGCAGCTTTTATGAAAAGACACAACTTAAAAGTACCTCTTTAAGCTCACCATTGAATTTGCAGCAGAGGACAGCAGCTGAAATTGATAGGGAGATTCTCCCCACACAGTGAATGGGGATGGAGAGTCCTGACATCCCAAGGCCTTGGCCAGGCAGACTTGGGGAGCATTACAGATTCAAGAAGTTGTAGGTGACCAACTCTGGGTATCGGTTGGGCTCTGTTAAATTCTCTACCCATCCAATGCTTCAGAAATTGAATTAGTAACCTGTGTAGCTTGACTTCTTCTTGTAGGCCATTTTAGAAAGAAAAGTTCAAGAAGAAGAAACATCAAAGGTTAGTTGCTAATGCTGAAGGCAGCATCTTTTAACAGGCTTCCTTTAGCCAGAGCAAACCCTTTCTTATAAACACAAAGTTTTTTGTTGGGAAAGGGATGAAGAAGGCCACCTACCTCTGAGAGAGTTGAGGAAAATCCCCTCATTTACAACCTTTCAGCATTTCATTTCTCCTTCCTCTGACTGCTGTGTAGGGTTATGGCACTGCTTTTAGTTCACAGTTAGAAATAGGTCTCTCTACTTCCTTGCCTGCTCACAGTTGACCACGAAAAAAACCAACATGAATAAAAAAAGAATAATATCTCATGCCAGCTTGGTAAAGCTATATCTGTAAAGGAACTTATCTTTATGTTTAGTATAGATCCCTAAAGAAACAAGCTCTATACAATTGTACATACAGGTGTGTACATGTGTGATTAACAGGTGGACAGGTCTGAAGAGTGCAATATTCTTCCAGCAAGACTAAATAATCTTGTGCAAGGGGCTATGAGGTACCCATAGCAGGTGACAAAGGAGTGGAATACAAAGAACTCAGCAGCCAAACTGAGACCACATCAGGACAGATAATGAGTAGCAGTGCATTAAGCTGTGATGGTGGGGAATGTGCAAGCTGAAGTCACCTGAATCACCTTAGTCCAAAATGCAGATACCACTGAGACCTTTAAAACCCCTGTTGGGCTGCCACCAAACCAGAAAGCACTTTAGCAATTGATGTGTGCAAAACCATTGTCAACCTGGGAACAGGTGTTGCTCTGGATCCTAACTGAAACCCCAGTTGGGATTTCTTCCCTTTTGTTTTGTCTTGTGTGAGTCAGAGAGTCCCTGCTGGCTTAATTTTTGCAGAAAAGGTAGCTTTGAAAATGGAGGCTTTAGTTGTGAGCTCTTGGTGTGAGAGGCAGGTTTCAATCTAGGTAATGCAATTTGAGCCTTTTCAGTTTGGAGGAGGAGTGGAAGTATACAGCAAGTCCCAGCTCCACTTCCAACTTCAGTGGGAATATGAAGCTATCTCCCCACCTTTGCAATGACATCTGTGAGCTGCAGAACCGAATTCTTCCTTTTTCCTGTCTGGCTTGATGAATTTTCGTTATTTTTACAAAATGCATTAGCTCCAACAGGAGAAATTGCAAGGAAAATATTGTGCAATAGGTATTTAACCACCCAGTAGATTGTGGTTAGAACTCTTCCTGGTAAGCAGAAGAGCTGTGCTCAAACACAACTGAGCAACTATGGTATCTATAATCAAGTCTCTCAGATGCCTGCATTATCTGTGGGTTATAGAGTGTGAGGCAGTACAAGAGAATCCGCTCACCGTCCGTAGACGTTCATCTCTCAGAGAGAACTCACAGCTGAGAACCTTATGTGGAAATAAACATAAAATCTATTTTAGACCTTGTCTCTCTTGACTCTTTCTCTTGGCTAGCTTTAATGTTTACCACTCATCATCTTGACTTCCCAGAAACCCAACTTATAGGCACTTAGTTGCCCACATGTATTGGACTGAAAGACTGAGTGTCAAACATGGGGCTGGGCAGCCCTCTCACTTGGCAGCTGAGTCCTGCTGTGAATTTAGCTCATATATTCCACCCCAAATCACAGAACTTCCTGCAAAAACATTCCCTTTGGTAAAATGCTACACCCAAAACCTCCTGAAGGGACATACCTATTCAAAGCACACCAACAACAAAACCCCCTCATCCCCTCCATTCATCAAATGAAGGTACAGATATACACTGGTCTTTTAAAATATATTTTAAAAGGCTACTTCCTCTGCACATGGCAGGAAGTTCATACTGCAAGACCAACTAAATGACTCATTCCAAATCTATGCTTTTGCTGAACCAGATAGACCTGCCAAAAGCAGTTTTCAAACTGGAAATAAGTACTTATGTGGGGATATGAATAATATCAGGCAAATCTCTAACAAGGGCATGCGAATCTCCAATCCATGGTGTTATTTATATTTTTAATTGAGGTCAGTGTCCTTAGTTCAAAGCTGCATTGTATAATTTTTGGAAGGGCAACTGATCCGTATGGCTACATGTCAGCATCATCAAGGGTTCCAAAGGCAACAACAAATGGCTGTAGTAGAATAAAATTCCCAGTGGATGGGGTGTGATATTTGATGGGTCACACAGGGAATTCCTTTGACATGAACCAGCAAACGTCAAGTATATTTTTCATTAAACATGTAGCTTAATCCAAAATTATCCTTGTTGTATTGTTAGCGAGAACAAGGGGAACACCCAGTTACTTTTGCAGTGTCTAATAATATTACCACTGCTTAAATGTAAACAGTGTGCAGAGACCTTTCTAAAGAAATGCACGGTATTTTTTGCAAAATGCTGTGCTCCTATATTCAATTCTTTCTCCTTCTTTGCTGCTGCAGCACAACTGCTGAAATTTCCTGTGTTAATGCTGGCATGGCAAGACACATAATGTCAAAGGAAAGAAGAATAGTCTCATAATTAAAATATATTTCCATAGCGTTGAAATAGATGGAATTGCTACCCTTTGGTGGACTTTGGATCAAGTCTCTAGTCTGATGTTTCTTCATTTGTACCACCCTCTCTCCCCTGGAGCCTTGTAAGCATTGATTAGTTAATGGTTTTAAAGTGCTACTTAAATGCTGAAATAACTGTTACTGCCAGGTATTGGAACACATAGGCAGGTTTCTGAGCAGCACATACGATTAATCTTTCTCTAGCAGGCAAGTATGCCAGTTCTCTCCTTTGTGCAAGTGTGTCTGTGTGTGTGTGTACCTACAATAACCCAGTTGAGTAAAATAAATTAAAACAGTAAATCAAAGACTTGTTTACTTTAATCTTAAAAATCTTGGAAACCCATGCTGTGATCTCAAGTGAAAGCCACAGACAGCACTGGAGAGGGGTCATGCTTTCAGGTTAGTTTCAACAGCCCGTTCACTGGTACAGGAATGGGCATCTGCAGCTGGGCAGCCAACCCCTGTAGAGATGCTCTTCTGGAAAGGACAAGTGCATGCCAGCTGCATAAAGCTGGCTTATTAAATAAAATAATATTTACAGTAGAAGTACTCATTAGGTACTCAGTGGGCCCATGTGGGTGACAGCTTGTCTCCCTAACACAGTGGTTCCTAAAGTACACACGTCTGTGCACGTACAGATACTGGTACACGGGCTACTCAGCTGCTATGGGAATGCGGTGCCAGCAGCCGTGCAGCCAGCACAGGGTGAGAACTCACTGAGGCAGTGGCTGTTGCATTGTCAGCAGTGCCACTCTGGCAAATTAAGCCTTGACATTCTTGTTTTCCCTACCTGTCTTCTAAGGAGACTTTTTCAATCAGAGAGGAGCGATGTTCCCCAAGCTTTCAGCTGTGCTTCTTTCTGGCATGCGGCAGGATTTGGCTCTCTAAGTACAAACTTTAGCAATTACATCTTCACATAGCAAAAATACTTCCTAACTTGGATTTTTGGAATGACTTCATTTTCTTTTGCAATCCACCAATCACCCTCAAAAGACACGATAAATCACCAGGTTATTCTCGTAACTAGCAAAATAGATGGGAAGAGTGCTTGAGCTAGTGAAGGCTAGGTTTGGATTCACAGATCCTCAGGCTTTGCTACTCATGTGGGCTAGCAGCTACAGACTCTTGGGGGCTTCTACCTGCCTGTCTCCACCATTTTTAATGGTCCAACATGTGAATTAAATAGCAAACAAACTGCAAAGGTCAAAGCAAAAGAAAACACTTCATTCCATTTCTTCAGTTTGTTCCAGACTCAGTACTTGTTTTTACTGCAAAAGTCTGCATTTAGTGCCCAAGGAACAGTTCATTCCATTTGAATCTCTGGAGCTTTCAGCCCCTTCCCCAAAAAGCAGCCAAGCGCAGCAGATTGAAAAACTGCTTGAGAATGGGCCAAACCACACAGTTCAGACACTGACCCAGATCTGTTTTCTGAAGGACTGAATGTTTCTGAGCTAGGATTTTGTTTCATGATCAGATGAAGGAAGGTTTAATCCCTTGGAAAATTAGTCAAGCCCATCTTCTTGTTCTAGCATTTGCACTTGTTCCATAAGTTCAGGAGCTGCTGAGCTAGACAGATTTTCCATAACAAACAGAGCAAGCCACTGATTTGATGACATAATTTTGAAGTTGTAACTTCAAAATAGTTTCAGTTGCAAATTATATTATTTTTTATGGTTTCATTGGTTTCCTGGCCTCACAGTTTAGCACAATAGGAAAAAGATTAGATCTCCTATGATAAAAAAAAACCAAAGAAAGCATACACATGGTATCACTGTCTTAGAATGACAAATGCTTCTCTTTAGTTGTTTTAGAAATACTTTTCATCCTTGCAGATATTAACTAATCAAAGGTAAGGAACATGATAAGAAATTTCCTTTATTCTACACTCAGTATTATTTCAGAGTTATTTCTCCATAACATAGTCTCCTACCATTTTGTGGTGAAAAGGGAACCAAGGTTCTTTTTCTGAAGGCAGAACTTCTGACTCAGGTGCAGAAGCAGGGTTAGGAGGAGAGAAGCTAATATGCATTTAAATAGCAGCAAGCTTTTATAGACCGGACTTACTGTATGGCCAAGAAAAGAGGCAAAAACTTTAACAGAATTTCGGAGTTTCAGGAATTTCCAACTTCCTCTTCAGGCCACAACGAGGAAGAATGATAACATGCTGTGGATTTAATCAGTTTGGGTCACAGTAACCTGCCATAAAAGTGAGGTTGTTAAGTGAAATCATACACATAGTGTAACAGCATTTTACAAAAAAACCAGAAAAAGCAGCTCAGGCTGTCACATTTTAACCCGCCCCTTAGCGGGTGGCTACACACAGAACTGTGTATATAGAGATATTCTTTACTCAGCAGGCTAGGGCCTCTTTTTGGAATAAACGATTAGCTGCGCTTCTTGCCAAAGAGCTGTTTGCTGAGGAACTCACACAGCACTTGCAGCACCCGCTTCACCCTCTGAACTTCATCAGAAAAGTGTGAAGATATTATTTTCTTTCTACTTCAATTAGACTTCCTTCCTAATGGTCATGTTAATGTATGAGCATAAGATTTTTCTAATTCAGGATCTGGCAAATAGATGCATTTGTACAGTACATATGCCCGCACGATTTTGACCACCTGTGCTGCTGCAGCCCTCTGCTCAGCCTTTCGCAAGACTGCTACTCTTTCGGTTCTTGGGCAAACCCCTTGCACCAACTTGTGAGAAACCCCTTCCTCCCGGCACGGTAACGCTTCGGGAAGCAGGGCGGCAAGTCTCACCGTTCACCGCTCCCAGAGATTGCCTGGGAAGGGGATGTCAGCCCCCCAGCTGGGCTGCGCGACCGGGAGAAAGGCGGGGACTCGGGCTTGCGGTGTGCACCGGGGTTCCCGCTGCTATTGAGGGACACTGTGCTGACCGTGC
>VYZX01014189.1:6403-23768 GCA_013401335.1 Brachypteracias leptosomus | reverse complement strand
TCTTCTTTTGAACAACAAAAGATCCTAGCAACTCTATTGGTGTAAGTCTTAGACTAAGTTCTGAGAATTAAGACACATGCAATTGAAGAGCACTTTCATGTGCTTTTCTTGCCCCTCTGCTAGAAGCCACCATTCTTGTAACAACAAGGTTATCTACTTCTGGCCTGCTCAACAGATGAGTAGAGAGATATAAAGAATTTTTGCTTTCAGAACACGCTTATAAACTAGACTGTGAATTCAAGCAGCTCAGTGCCACACTTAATTCTTGCTATGTGAGAGCTCTGATAGCCAAAGAGATAACTGTACCCAAATACTGAAGTACAAAATTTGCAGCCAACATAGTTAAATCTCACAAGAATAAAATATGAGAGGATAACTTTCAGTTCATTAGCAGGGCTTGACTTTTGTAGCTTTTTTGCAAGACTTTCATCATGGCTGCAGCTAAATCAATATTATCTCTAATCTTTACAAAGAGCAACTATATCTACTCTCTGTGGCTGCACAAATTAACCAAGCAAATCTTTGATCTGATTTAGTCATTCTAGTATAGAAATGGTTACAGTCAAGCTCCAAAATACTGGGAGCTGAAAAGTGTTACATAGAAGTTAGCTGGGATCATTTGAGCAGAGCAAACAGCTCCTGTACTGGTTCCAATGTTTAATTACATCCTTACAGATGTTGAAGACCTTCTGGGTTATACTGCATTCTCAGACACATGTGCAAGCCCTTACTTATGGCAATAGCAGTTGATCTTGTGTGTCTGATAGCAGAAATAGGCTTCAAACATAAGGCAAACCATTTGCATCATACTGATTATGGGGTTTGTATCTATTTTAATCATATGGATTCCACACCTTGCACTCAAAGATCAAAAACAAAATCCAAAAGCAATCCAATGAAGAGCTGGATAAANCAAATTACTCTGATTTAAGTACATGAGGAAATGAGCTAGATTTAAACTGTGTTGTTAATCTACTTTGGACAGTATAAAATGTGTGATGATACCATACAGTAGTTAACCCCTGGGGAAAAAAAAATAACCAACAAAACATACTGAAAATTTTGAAATATCTGGACTGCAATATAAAAATCTTTTAGTCTGCTACATGATAGCTCTAACATATTTTTGTTTGTGGAAAGAACACAGGAAATGACTTTGTTTTGTAATCAGAATGAACTTTATGTTACTCAGTATTTTTTTTTTGAGGCTTGGCCAAACTCTTACAGCACTGGATGATGAAAACAGCACGTGACGTGTTTAAAGACTAAATCACATTTTTTCACCACCCTGTATGCAAACATTTACATGTGTCATTATTAAACACTTTCCTTTGATTTTTTTTTTTTTAACACAAGCAGTCCCAACCCATCTGCATTGAATATGACCTGCCATGTTATAAAGTCAGAGTGTGTCGATCTGATCATGGAGGGAGAAAGCCACATCTTAACAGCTGCAAAGCTTGGGTCTAAGGCGATTGGAATTTCTCAGATGTACTCCATTTGGATAATGAGAAGGTGGGAGAATAAGTTGCTGTGATAGCAGCCTTGAAAGCATCAACAGATTTTAGTGAACTTGCTAAGCCACACTTGTGGAATCATCTGTGAGAAAATACTATAGCAAGAAAGTATTAACTACACAACATCCAAAAGCTAGAGAGGTAAAATAATTTCAAGAGAAAGCTCTTCCTTGCCAAACTACTATCCTATGTGCGAGAGTAAGGAATCAGGAACGAAAAGAACTCCTCCAATTTAAAACAGCATCAATTGATTAAGTTTCATCTTTTTTAATTAGTACTTCAATATTAGGATAACGTATTAATCTAAACGCTATTGGAGAATGATCTCATTTTGTTGGTTAGAGGGAGGAAACAAACTTGAACAAATATGTTTTGCTGAGCTTGAATTCTACATAACTAGATACACAATACAATTACATGTATAACTGTAACTTACATTAAGCCATCTTGTGAAGGTATTCTTCTCTACAAAGTTTGATAGGAAAGATTGAATGAACAAACACCAGAAGAAAAACATCATTAACTAAAACTACACATTTTTTCATATAGTTTTAAATAGACACAGACTGAATACATGCTTATTATTGCAATTCCCTGATCCAGCCAGTTATTCAGCTACTTTCCTTTGCTAAGATTCTGGACACTTTTTTTTTTGTCTAGTGTAGCTCTAATTGACAACACAAAGACTGCAGGTGTTTGAATGGAAACCACGTTGAACTTGACATACAGGGTCAATGCAATGGCTGATGCTGAGAGCTTTATCAGCTGTCCGTCCTAGCATCAATTGCCATGACTGAGCCGCACAATTCCTTATTGAGGTGACTGTGAAAGGGGAAAGCTGGGTTGACACCAAATTTAAGAGCAGAATCATCTGTTTCTGTCACCAGTCCTTCAAATGTATCATCTTTTCTTCTTGCATAGAATAAGGCAGGAGTATATTGCTGCTTCCTTTCCTGAATCCAAAGTGGGGTACGTCCCTGAGTGAGGCATTCCTCCAAAAAGAGCCATGCCACTCTGCTATGTAAACGTGCACAGAAAAGAAAGGGAAGAGGGCACTTCCTTCCTACTTTTCAGCAAGGATTGGAATCATTCCAAATTGCAAATTCCTTTAAATATGGATTAAGTACTTGAACATTAGTCTATTAATAAAATAATACATTATCATTCAATGCTTAGAGTTTAAATACTGTGGGACAAAGATAAGATAATGGAAAACACAGGGGAAGGTTGTGAGAAGACAGGGGAAGAGATCACTTCAGTAGACTGATTCATACTCTGACATTTAAAAAATAAAACCAAACCAATCAACAAAAGAAAAACTAAAACCCCAACCACCCCAGTAGTAAAAAATTCTCTTTACTGCTTCACCTGTTTATATAATATCACCTTCAGTGACTGAGCTTTCATTCACCTTGTGTTACATAGTTCCAAAATATTCTGCCTATGGATACATGAGAAGCAGCACTATCTCAGTGTAAGTCACTACTGCTTGGCTTTTAAGCTCCTTATTTCATTTGGACGGGTTTTTTTCCCTGCTCACATGTTCCTCATTTGTCTTTTGTGTTGTATTTTTATTTCATGACTTGCATCTACTTTGTGGCCTGAAATGATCTTTTACGGCTCATAGGTATCCAGTCAAAATGAAAGTTGCTTTCTATACAAAGCTCTCTATTTTAATATTTTTAAAAGTAAACAACTTGATTTTCTTAGGAAAATAGGAAGAACAACTTCCCTTTCCAAAGTGAAACTTTAATGACAAGCCTGTTATTTAATATATTAATCCAGAAGTTCCTAGGTTATGGTTGGCAGTAAAAAACAGTTATTTTGGACTGATTTTTCATGTCATATGGCAGTGAAGAACTGCAACACTATAAAATTTGCAGAAATAATGCAGAGAGAAGCTGACAACAGGATCCATTTCATTTGCTAGGGAAAAGAGAATAAGGCAGTAAAAAAGAAGGAATAAGGTACCAGGTACATAGAAGAACCCTCTAGCAAAGCAATAGAAGAAAATAATTCTCATGCCATGTGTATTTAAATTACTCTACTTACACTCATAACGTGTTTGTATTACAAATAGTGCAGTAATGTTTAAATTGATGAAACAAAATATGGAAATATACAGAGTGAGGTAAAAACCAATATAAAAATCAGTTTTAAGTCACACACCTACAGACTGGACAAGGAGTACTTCAGCTGAGCTCATTTTCAAGTGGATTGCAGTTGACTAGCAATGTGATATCTACGTGCTCCATTCCACTGAAAAAATCCAACCCCTCTGTTTAGGATTTTATTTGCATTCTCAGGACCTTATCATTTGTGATTATGTAAAACTGGCAGCTGCTTATAATTATTTGGGGTTTGAGTAGAAATAATTAAAAACATCTGCCTTTATCTTAGTACTATCAGACTTAAACCCATGAGCTCGGTTATACCTAACTTCAAAGCTGAAAGCAAAGAATAAAAGAAAGCTTCACATATTGCTAACAAATTTTTGTAATTCATTTATATGTACAACCAGTTATTCAACAGCCTTCAAACCTTTAATTATCTTTTAAATATATGTAATTTTGCACTTCTAATTAGATAGCAATTTAATACTCTCATAGAGATTCAGATGGGCTGTCTTTTTTGAAATGTAAACTCCAATAGGAATAATCATTGGCATTCAAGTGATTGAATTCTTCAGTTATTTAAATGAACGCAAGTCATTTACACTGTTCAAATCATTTAAATATTCTGCTGTCACCTACAGCTGTAGAGTTTTATGGAGCCGCTGAATAAAGCAAGGGTAAGTGTAGGTTATCTTACGTTCCATGCGGGACTCCCCAGAGAGAAATGAGATTTGCTGCTTATGAAAGGCTAACACTGCTTAAGTGGGGCATTAATGTTTCCCTGAGACTTGGATTTCTCTGTTTTTATATATTAGGAGAAACAAATTTTTCCAGAATTTACAGCTACAAAAGACTTAATACTGATCTATCAATCTTTAAAAATTTTAGGTCCTTTAGCTTAATACAATATATTGTGATAGTCACCATTTCAAGTTTAAAATGGTATCTCCCTCAGGTAGCTAAAGCACCAACATATTCTGATGATGGTATTGTGATATATACATGGACTTTGATTTCTATGTGTATCTTGACCTATTACGACTGATTAAATTAAATAAAGATGAGCACCATTTTAAAGAAATCAGTGTACTAATTGAACGTGTTTACAGTAATAAAAAGATCATTCACATCTAGCCATTCAAGAAAACCACCATTACCTGCCTTCTAGAACTTATACAGAGAATATGAATATATGCCTCAATCTTCTCTGAGAGATACAGGATTTTTATTTAAACTCAGAATATTACAAAATTCTTAGTCATCGTGGATGTTATATAAATTCTAACACTTTCTTAATCTTACATTTATTTTTAAAATGGTAGAATCTGAATAAAAGATACAATTTTATTCCATAACATATGCATTTGTCTTTAAGTGCATATTTTCTCTACTTGAGCTCTTTGGTCAAGAACTTTGAGTACTCTGTTCTAAATAAACCTAATCATAATTACTGGGGAAAAAAAAAATCCCTCTTTATTCCCTGAACAAAAATACAAATTTTATTGCCAACTATGAATAAAAAAGCCACAGGCTTCACAAAATCTACTAGCAATCCTGCTATTATTCATTGAAAACCACATAAATATCAGAACTGAGAGGTGACAGTACAAATGCCTAACACCAATGTCAAGGTTTAGGACTGTGTGTCAATCTGTGACTATGGCAGACAGTAGTCTTTTAGTAGCATTCCTTAATTTCTCTGTAATCCCACTACACTCTCCTGAGAAAGTGGTTTTCCTCTGGCACCAACATTTATCAGACTGCACAATGGCAGAGTAATGAGCAATCAGTCACAATGAATATGGTGCTTGGTTTTAAGTGTACACGAAAAATATATATATCACCTCTTTATTACTCTACATTCAATAAGCTAATTTCATTGACAAACTGTATCATCATAGTAAAGAGATTTTGCATTTTAAAATTTAATGCCTAGCACAGTGTAAGTTCTAACAGGACACTGAAAAGTAAGCACTTAAATCTGACATAACTGTTACTGAGAAAAACTTTATCTTTGTGTGCACATTTCGAGCATGTGTAAGGAGCCTTGGAAGCCAAGTTACTGCCTTGAAAAATCTCAAAATTCACTTCTGAACTCCCAAACAATTATCTTTTTTTCTAAACAGTGAGTTAACCCAAATAAAAAAAATTCAAAATTACATCACACAATTCAATATATTTTCTCATGGAAAATAAAATAGTCTGGGGGGGGGGAAACAAAAAACTTTAAGTAAAAATGCAGTATAAGGGAGCACCCTAACACAGCAATTTAAAAAAAAATAAAATTGAAATACCAGTACCATCAAGCTATAGTTTCTTGAGTTATCACTGGTGTATTATTGACAGGATATGCATCCTTAAATGGGTATAATGTGTAAAAACATTTAAAACTTACTCATCCACTATGCAATTAAAAATAAAGGGCTTTGAAATACGGCAGGAAGACGACAAAAGCACTTTAAATTCCATCTGAGCTGTGTTTCTGGGTTCTCACACTGCAGCCGGACACCACCAGGTCCCCTCCCGGCCCTGCAGCCGCCGCCGCCCCGGCCTGGCCACCCCCGTGGGCGGAGCGGGGGCGCCCCCACATGGCGACCGCTCCGAGCGCACCGCGGCCTGAGACTGGCCACCGCAGCCGCCGGGGACGCGGCCTGTGCCGGGCCCGTCTCGGGCCCTGCCTCCCAGGGCACGGCTCCGGTGTCGGCAGCACCTGGGGAGGGTGACGGGCAGGACAACCGGTCACCGCTCGGAGCAAGGGGTGGCACGGCGTCGAGTGGACTAGGGAAGAAAAGGGCAACAAAAGGTAGTGAGATTAAATCACAGTTTGTGTCTATGTGAACCACACAGGTAACTTACGCCCAGTCGTTTAATTGACAAGCCCTCACAAGCTATCTCTTTTTATTCTCCAAAAGGTATTTTCAAAGGATTCCTTATTCCCTGGTTATCACGATTTATTTATCTAGACCCATCACTCTAGTAACAATTTCTAGAGGGAAAGTAACCAAAAATTCTTTCCGGTCCTCTTTATTGCAAGTCACCCGTGAAAGCTCCCAGCCAGCGCCGAGCTGGAAGCCTGCGGGTACTTCAGCAACTGTCATAAACTTCTGCAAGTACCTCTAAACATCTAGAAAGTATTTTCCTCCTCCTTCAATTGCTCTCACCAGCTGCCCATGCATACACAGCCTAACTGAAGGCCAAGTTTATTGAAAAAAAAAGCAGAAGAAACAAGAGAGGAAATCTCCAAGAAAAACATTTTTAAACATAAACCCAGTAGAATAATCAGCACAAAAAATGTAGCTAGCTAAATGATTAAATATACTGGTCAGCACAAGATAAAAATCTGGTGCAACAGGAAGCACTCTTCCTCAGCGAGTGTTTGCTATCCTGTCTGCTCAGCGTCCCATAAGACAATTTCTTAAAAAGCAGTATGTCAGCTTCAGAAGTAACAGATACGGCCGCCGGGGTTAGTAACTCAGGACTCTAGTGCTAGTCTAGCTTTACATCACCTCAGGATGTGGAGCAAGTCAGTAATTGATGTAACTTGAATGTAAACTCTAACCCACCCAAATAATTTTACATAATACCTTTGATGAACTAATTCCAGTCCTACATGCCTATTTTCACATACTTATTGTCACAAATTTCATGGAATGTTTTGCCAGCGGTTACAATGGTATCAGGATTTGGCCTTAAATATTAATCTAAAGGCTCATGCCAGCAATCACTTTACTCTCAAAAACTCCACTGAAGTCAACAGAAGACTCCCATTATGCACTACTGACAGAACCCAGAGGTAAAAATAACTATCCAAAAAAAATGAAATGAGCAGACCATGAATATATCACCATGAGTTTCTTATAGTTGACAGTTTATGGGCTACTGCCCAACATTTTGATTTTAAAAAGAGGTTGTTGTATAAGGTAATGAAATAAGTGCCTTTAAGATGTATGCTGGGGTGCTGGGGTGAGGGATAGTAACAGAAAACCACCTTTTGCCTCATTAAAACATGTCATTACAAAAGATATAAGGAAAGCGGATAACACCCTTTGTCAGACCAAGAGCTATCCACTCTTCCTAGAATTCATTATCTTCTGTTTAAGATATCTATTCTGTTACAAATAAATACTTATATTATTGGAGAAAGTAATTTGCCAGAAGAAAAAAGGACAGTACAGCAAATACACGTTTTGAAACTTTTGCATTGTAGATAAGGGAACTTTCAAATACCTATTCCTATGCCTTGCAAATATAGGCTGTCAGATGTACCTATGATACCTGAAGATTTCAAACACATTGTTAGGAATCAAGATCAATTCATGATTTTAGTATTATGAAAATTAGAGAAATGCTATAAAAAAATCAATACATTTATATCCAGTTTAGAATGGGATATTAAAAATAACACATGGATTTTAATGCATACAGAGATAAGAAAAAATATTCTGAAGGTAGTGGCCAATCATGAACTAAAAGCAATTCCCTAGCATATTTTCCAATGCAACAGCTAAAAATGTTGAAGACAACTGCTCCCCACACTGGCATTCCACCCCTCCAAAAAATAAAAGTTTATAAAAAATTTGCATTAAGGCACAAAATTTATTTAAGCATTTTAACCACTGACATAAATTAACATAACTAATCCAATATACATTTTCAAGTAGCAAATCATAGGAAAAGCTCCAGAATGCTATGACAGTCACGTTTTAGATGTAGTCAGTGTGCTTGTAACTTTGGCTCTTTCAGGCAATTTTTAGGTGATCTCTATGGGGCAGCTGGATGTGAGATAAAAGCAAAACTACACAAATAGTCACTTGACAAGGATGAGCTGGTTGAGGTACTAAGGCAGAGAAGATGCAGCAGAAGAGACCTGAAGGTGCATTAAAAAATCTTTGTCTATAATACAAGTGCTGTAAGGAGTTCATACAACCCGTATTGCTGCCTCTTCTCTGCTATGGATACCAAATAATGCTCAGCAGGGAATCTCAGTCAGAAAAGAAAAGAACAGGGAAGAACAGACAAATAAGAGGTCTGAAAAATACAGAGAACATGACAACAGAATGCTAAAATGCAGAAAAGTAAGAGTAGAAAAATATCACATCAAGATTAAAAATATTGGTTATTTATTGTGATGAGAAGATAATCATGAATTACTAAACAAAGTAAGAAATGGAAAAGAAAAAATAGGAAAAAACCTTCTGCTTTCCATATTCATAACAGAAGAACTACTAATGAAATTTAGAAATTTAATTTAAAAAACCCCACCTACATAAAATGGTTACAATATGAAAAACCACTACTATGAGAAGTCATGCAGACTGACAAAAATGAGTATGTTATCATGGATAACAGAAGTATCCCCTCTAATAATTATTTCTGTTAAAATGTCAGAACCAAATATTCATGAGCAGAAGCCTGTCTGAATCTCCTAAAAGTTATACTGACTGTGCCTAGATTTTCCACATCATGTTACTCAGTTCCTGCATTGGCCTCAGGAACAATCTCATGTGGAACACTGCTGGAAATGGGATTCTGGACTAGATGGGTCTGGTGTGGTGAATCAATCTCATAAATCCTACACTCGCATACTTCTCAAGTATGTACTATTCTGTAGAGAAAAAATACATTTTGACTGAGGGGAGACATGCTTATGTATCAATTTATAGTTTTCTACCTTCCTTAAGAGTAAACTGCTTCTGCTGAGACTTGACATTTTTCACTCCCTAAATTTGTATATATTTGGATAGCAGAGGTCCTAATTCCCATAAAACAAGAAGATACATTCATAATTATGATAAATCATCTGTGGGGACTGTAGAGGTAAGAAAACCCCAGTCACTAGAGCATGTTAATTTAACTGACTGGAGTCTGAGTTGTCTATAGCTGCATATATAGCTTTAAAAGCTGGTTAGAAAGCCAATGGAATATTTTTCAGGAGCCATTTCTGAGAATTGTATTGCTTACTGCTCAGTAATTTGCCAAATTCTCTACAGGTATTGCCTTCCTTTCCACAGTTGCAAAAGATTCTACCATCCAGAATCATTGGTGATATTCTTAGAAGAAAAACTACAATTAAACCATTTATTTAAAACTCCTTCCAAGATCCTATAATGTCTGCTTTGCCCTCAGATTGTCTGCCCATTTTACAATGAAGTCACTGAGAAAATGTTTTTCTATTCACCCATGGAAGTCCCCCTGTTTAACTTTTCATAAGCTCTATTCCAGTTAAAAAATAAATAGGGAAACAAGGGCAAATACAATGTTAAGTGTGCAATTCCTAGCACAAATCTGAGAAAGACAAATTCTTTTGCTGAATGAAAACATCAGATATGCTAATGATGTAATAAATCATGCTTTTCAATAATTTTATTTTTATATGAAATTATGCATTGAATTAATATTTCTGATTTCTACTAAAATATTGTTGAAATCAGACATTACTTGAAATGCCTGTGTGAAGAATACATATGGCATCCATGTGTGTACAGCAGTGGAATTATTAATACTGATGCTTTGCTAAGAGTTGATAGTGATGGAACACTTGCAAGTGCTGTTCCTAAACAATGATGCAATCAAGAATGTACCAGTTCTCTAGGGTGTTAAGTTGATAAACATTTGTGTAATAGGCATTTCTATTTTTTCTTGCAGTGATTAATGCAAACAAGATGATAAGGGAAACTAAAGGTAACATTTGCTGCTATTTCTCTTTTACTACAAAAATCCCTTGTGCCCCTTTCTTTGCTTAAGAGTATGCTTTACTGAAATTTCTGCACATATATTAAATTAGCTTTAACACTTTATCGTGACAAATAGGGGTTATTATGTAGCGATAGAGCATTCCGTCATTCCATTTCAGTGTAAAATGAACATAATTATAGCAATTTTTGGCTTTGCCATCTTGCAGTAATGGAGGACTGCATCTTTTGCAGAAACAACTTGTGTATTTATTTTCCTTGATCTTTTTCCTGCTAGCCTTTGCTTCCAGAGGTAAACTTACTAAGAATTAAAATGTGTTGTAAAGCAATATAATGTAACTAGTCTGTTGCATTTAATTTTCTAATAAATACTACATTATTCACACTGAAAGAAAAACAAGTGCAACATATATAGTTAAATAAAATAGATCACTAAATAGCGTTCTTACCAAAGGCCTAAGTTCTGGATGAGTCAAAATATATCCATTGTTTGTAATTGCAAAAGCATATCCATGAATACCTAACTGTAAAAGTAAATGAGAAAGAGATACTAGTTAGCATGGTCCCCAGTAAAATCTTGAACAAAAAAAATCAAGCAAGATTTTCATTATCAAGGGTTTAAAGCTGGCATTCAAAACCCTTATCCGCATTGGATTTCATTATAACATACGCAAAGCTCTGATCTTTGACATTTTGTGAAAATGAGAACCTGGCATTGTGATGAATTCAGCATATAGAACAATTTTTAAATGTCACGCACACTTTACTGTCTAGGACAGTTATTCCTCTGTGCTTTAGAGTGAATTTGATATACACATATATATGAGACACCATAGCATGTGGCATACACTGTAGCATGTGCCAAAGCAAAGGAATACTGGAATTAAGCAAATTCACATACTGCCAGGAGTGATTAGGTTCAGCTTACTTATGTGTCAAAGAGAGGCTGTAAAAAAATCATTTAAATCAATGGTACTGAATGTGCAGTTACAGTGAGCAAGCAGTGGCCTGTCCTATGTGATATTTACATCTTCCAGTCTTAAAGGCATTTTACCTCTGTTCATTCAAGTTCATCTGGAGCCACAGAAGGCAGCATATTTCTACTAAAGAAACTCCTGTAAGTTTACATGTTTGTGCTGAGCTGAACTATGGGAGATCATTTCAGAGAAATGAAATGTTTTATGAGACCTAACAGGGTATGTGGTCAAATTTAGCACTGTACTTATTTAAATAACAATACTACTTTTTTAACAATATACCTATTACACAGCTGATTGCACCCACTGAATGCAGTATATGTACCTTCAAATCATTCATCTGGTCATTCAAACATCCCTTCTTAGCATAAACTTGCTGCTAATGTCGAATCTTTCTGCAGTTTCAGTAGGTAACTTTTACCACGCAAAGAGTACATCTCACTATACTTTCTCACTTCACTTCTGGGAAGAGTATAGGGATGCTGCCCAGTTGTGTAGGGACAAGGCCAGGAAGGCCAAGGTGCAGCTGGAGCTGAACTTGGCAAGGGATGCAAAGAAAAACAAGAAGGGTTTCTACAGGTATGTAAGCCAGAAAAGGAAGGTCAAAGAAAGCATACCCCCCCGATGAGCAGCAGTGAGCAGTGGTGAACTAGTAACAACAGACGAGGAGAAGGCTGAGGTCCTCAACAACTTTTTTTGCCTGTTTTCACTGGCAACCTCTTTCCTCACAGCTCTCAGGTTGATGGATCATGAGACAGGGACCAGGGAGACAAAGTCCCTGCCACTGTAAGGACAAGGTTTGTGACTATCTGAGGAACCTAAACTTACACAAGTCTATGGGACGTAATGAGATGCATCCCAGAGTCCTGAGGGAATTGGCTGATACAGTTGCCAAGCCACTCTCCATGATATTTGAAAAGTCAAGGCAGTAAGGTGAAGTTCCTAGTGACTAGAAGAAAGGTAACATTACACCCATTTTTTAAAAGGGTAGAAATGAAGACCCCGGGAACTACCAACCTGTCAGCCTCACCTCTGTGCCTGGGAAGATCATGGAACAGATCCTCCTGGAGGATATGCTAAGGCACATGGAGGACAGGGAGGTAATCCTAGGTAGTCAGCATGGCTTTACTAGGGGCAAGTCCTGTCTGACCAACCTAGTGGCTTTCTACAATGGAGTGATTGCATCAGTGGACAAGGGAGGAGCTACAGATGTCATCTATCCAGAATTCTGCAAGGTCTTTGACACAGTCCCCCACAACATCCTTCTCTCTAAGTTGGAGAAATATGGGTTTGACATGTGGACTGTTCAGTGGATAAAGAACTGGCTGGATGGTCGCATCCGGAGAGTAATGGTCAATGGCTCAATGTCCAGATGGAGAACCGTAACAAGTGGTGTCCCTCAGGGGTCTGTACTGAGATCAGTGTTGTTTAATATCTTCATTAATGATATTGAGAGTGGCATTGAGTGTACCCTCAGCAAGTTTGCTGATGACACCAAGCTGGGTGGTGCAGTTGATATGCCAGAAGGATGGGATGCCATCCAGAGGGACCTGGACAGGCTGGAGAGGTGGGCCCTGGTGAACCTCATGAGGTTCAACAAAGCCAAGTGCAGGGTCCTGCACCTCAGCCTGGGCAACCAGCATTATGAATATAGGCTTGGAGAGGACATGCTAGAAAATGTGGAAAAAGAGTTGGGAGGACTAGTGGATGAAAAGCTAGATGTGAGCCACCAATGCACATTTGCAGCCCAGAAGGTCAATCGCATCCCAGGCTACATCAAAAGAAGTGTGGCCAGCAGATTGAGAGAGGTGATTCTGCCCCAGTGAGACCTCACCTGGAGTACTGGGTCCAGCTCTGGAGCCACCAACACAAGAAGGACGTGGACCTGTTGGAACATGTCCAGAAAAGAGCCACGAAAATGATCAGAGGGCTGAAGCATCTCTCCTGTGAAGACAGGGTGGGGTTGTTCAGCCTGGAGAAGGCTCCAGGGGAGACCCATAACAACCTTCCAATACCTGAAAGGGGCCTATAGGAAGGTGGGGGAGGATCTGTTCACAAGAGTTTGTAGTGGTAGGACGAGGACTAATAGTTTTAAGCTAGAAAAGGGTAGATTTAGGTTGGCCATTGAGAAAAAGTTCTTTAATATAAGGGTGGTTGATCACTGGAACAAGTTGCCCAGGGAGGTGGTGGAGGCCCTTTCCTTTAAGACATTCAAGGTCAGGCTCGATGGGGCTTTAAGCAACCTGACCTAGTTAGAGATGTCCCTGCTTATTGTAGTGGAGTTGGACTAGATGACCTTTAGAGGTCTCTTCCAATCCAATACATTCTATGATTCTATGATTTTTTTTCAGTTCTGAAGTAATGTAACATCCCATATATCTTTATTTAAGCATCTTGATGCACTGAGGTATTAAAAACCAACCAACCAAAAAAAACAACCTCAAAACTCCAGAATTTATCCTGCTTTGGTATTTACTTTATATTTCTCTCTACTAGTTTTACTTCAGTACATTCTTAAATACTTTACTTAAGTAGGTCCTTAGGAATTTTTCTGGCATAGAGCAAGGTTGACAAGTCAGAATCATATCTAAGAGGCAAGTTGGACAACAAGTTTGTTGGCTTCTTTAATTTTCTGGAAATATAAACCAGAGTATGATATTATGGCAAGGTCATAGAGAAAACATACCAGGTAGATTTATACTGTCTCTCTGTGAATGATTGCATATGGCCAACTGTATTTGCCATATAGAAGATTGTTTCATAAATTAGCAGTTTTCCTAAAGCAATAAACTTCAGTGAAAGTAATAGAAGGTGATGTGTTCTTGGCATCTCTTCATAAAGGAGGAATAAGCAAAATAATAACAGTGGCCATATTTTACCTATTATAGTATGACAAGTGAACTAGCTGTTGGCTAAATATCAGATCTCAAGTATAATTATCTGTGTTGATAACTGCAGAATGATATCCAAGCAATGGAAATCAGGTAAGGAAACAGATGTGGGTGGTATGCTTCACAGGAAAAAAATATTTGCCTATTTGGAGCGTATGCAAACTCCAAGGGTAGTATTTTACTGTGTTGTGCAATATGTGAAACTGCATGTTCTTTGCACTTAAAATGCTTTGGTTTGAGAGAAAGTACTACTTACAATAGTACTGCCATTTTAAACCTTGAACCCTACCTCTAAATGACAGATTCAGAAACAAAACCCCCTTTTTTCTAACTGCTGTAGAATGCCACATGAAAGCTAAATATTACTAAATCCAACCCTCCCTTACTCAGAAGAAACTGCCACTAACATCAGAGGAAGTTTAGTCTAGATAATGGCTGCTGAAAAGAGCTTATTGTTGTTATTAATCTTCCCCAGCATAAAATCCACCTCATCCAAGCTGAGAGAATTCCAGGTCAGCAGAATTCTATTTCTAACCAATCATTTTGTATACCTGTATGAATTTTATTTCACATACTGCCTCTACAGGAATGGATCCCAGGGGTTCTTGCAATTGCATGGTCTTTTTACTGTTCAGAAATGTTTATGGTATGTGAGACTGGAAGTTGTAACTCAAGTGATTTCACTAATCTAACTGTATTGCATTATATTGGTTCCCTCTGTAATAATCCTTTCTTGCATTACATCCTGCAATATAAAATGTACTTTCAAATAAAGTCTAATATTCAGGAGGATTGTATATTAGTTCCACAGAAAACTAAATCTAAAAAAATATATCTTAAGACAGACCCAGAAATTTTAATTTTTCTATCTTCTCCTTTTCTGAATAACTGTTGCAATACCTGTTATTTAAGGCCCCAAACTCTTTCTAGGTTCTTGTATTCAGACTATGCCCAAATCTTACAAATGACTTCTGAACAGCATCGCTGTGATACAGTCTCTTTTTAATCCAGCCATGCACAGCCAGCCTTTCTTTTCTGAAGCTACTACAACACTGGTCTTCCTTCTCATTACCAATGAGACTCACTGTACCCATAGCTCCTTAGAAGGCTGCTCCAAAGATTGTTTCCATTGCTCCAAATTTTGCAAGAAGCAAAATTTGCTCCTTTCTCTTCTACCTTCTACTGAATCTGTATTTCTGCATACACAAAAGTATAATGTATGTTGTGGTTAACTAACTTTGGTGGTTAGCGTGCTGAGACCATTCTCTGTTATTTATTCTGACCAGCAATGTCTCTGTTTACTATGTTCTGGTATCAGTGTGTGGTCATCTGCTGCCTCTTCCCATAGTCCGAAAACTTTTTTCCAGCTGGGGCAACCTTTCTGTTCTCTGTTTGCTCAGCATCTAGCCTAGTGGGATCCAGCTCCCAGGAAATTACTCCAATAGACATCAATCTTATTGCCAGTATACATTATTTTTATCAAATTGCATTTATGCATTACTTTTTCATTTAATTTAAACATTCCAGTTACTGCATATTGATCTACAAAAGCATTTGGTAATTGCTAATGTATTCAAATCAGAATTAAAATTGATAGGAGGACTTTTTTCCCTCCTAACAAGAATTATCTACAAAAATATGTAGGAATATTCAAAGGCACTCACAAATCAGCTTATTCCTCCACCCTTTTAGAAATCAGTAAATGAGAGCACAGCAGCCAATTAAGAGGAAAGTATGACATAGGATTTATGCTCAATACAGGTACCTGCCAAAATGTAGCTATTCCAATACCTGGCCTCTTTAGTAAAGGCTGCCTACAGTTAGATGTTAGATGCGTTACGCCTTTGCGTTAGATGCTTATATGTCTTGCAGAAAAATTCTGCTAGGAATTAATTGCAAAAACATTCATTTACTTTTCATTTAGCACTATAGTAAAGCATTTCAGACATAGAGAAGTAGTGAAATACTAATGTATTGCATCAAATTTAAATGAAAAGTAACTACATCTTTGCATTTGCCTGAAGCCTACTTTTATTGCATTACAAATGTTCTACAGTAGATGAAGAGCATCAAATTTTGAAAACTTTTATGATAATTATTTTTTAAGAATTTTATAGTAGCATTGTCTCTGACTTCGTAAAACTAAGTAGAGGGAAATATCGAGCAAATACCAGGTAGGAGAGAAGAAACCACTAGTCTGGTTAGGCATGAACTTGTTCAAGTTCTTGAAATGTGCCACTTGCTTTAATTCAAAGAGATTACTAATCTGGAATGTGGAATTAGGAAGTGCTATATACAGGCAGGAAGCTTAAAGCCATGTTAAGGATAGATTTTTTAAATGGTTTTCATCAAGTTATGCAAATTTTCAACATGAATATCTGGTTATTTTGTGTGGTATTCTTGATATCCTGTGTGGTTGAATAATTTCATTGATTTTATTATGAACAATACTTAGTATTACCTTCTAGAACACACTGTGATCTGCAAAAATTAAGATCAACTCATATATTAATTTTGTTATTAAAAACTGCACTTGATCTCAGGATCAATGACATTAAGCCATCAGACACTAGAGAGCTAAAATTCCTGATGAAAATGAGTGAAATAATGGAGTTACATCAGTATAAACATTAACATGCTAAATAAATTATATTATAGACATTATACTGAGTATAAAGGACATACTATCATTTGTGTATTACCTTGTATTTTGGAATAGTTTTTAAAAGCTCTTTAACTGGAACATCTGTGCCAACTACTCCCAGAAGAATCCCTTTAGATCTCTGAAAAGAACAATAAAAGATGCACTCAGAACCACAATACTAATGAACATTCTCACTGCTCATTTCTCATTGCAGCCACTCTGCAGAAGTAAATAGATAACAGACAAATTATCTAAAAAGTGGGAAGTGGATGCTGGTACAATTCATCCGATCAAATAGTCACTTAATCAATAATATTGCTTCTTTCTACTTTAACTGTGATTCACATAGAAAGGTCATGCACAGTTATTGAGTCCCTCAACAATAAAATTCCTCATGCAAAATAGTTTTTTAATTAAAAACTACTGTTAAAAATGTTACTCCCCTCTTTCTCAATTTCTCCTGCCATTTGATAAACAAAAGATTAAGTATTAAGGGGAAAGTACACATAGTTTTCTTTAATAACCTGTTA
>VYZX01014188.1:62065-123967 GCA_013401335.1 Brachypteracias leptosomus | reverse complement strand
CTGATCTTCCACAACACCACTGGTAGCATTCCCCTGACCCTATACCAGGTAGAAAATCATCCTGTTTGTGTCCCAGCCACACACACACCTCTGTCATTTCCATTCCTGGAAAGGTGATGGAACAGCTTGTTCTTGCCACCATCTCAAAGCATGCTGAGGAAAGGAGGCTCATCACAAGTAGTCTACATGGATTCAACAAAGGGAAGTCATGCNCCTCTACTCTGCTCTGGTGAGGCCCCACCCAGAGTACTGTATCCAGTTCTGGGCACCCCAATTCAAGAAAGACAGGGAGCTACTGGAGAGAGTCCAGCGCAGAGCCACTAAGATGATTAAGGGAGTGGAACATCTCTCTTATGAGGAAAAGCTGAGAGAGCTGGGTCTCTTTAGCTTGGAGAAAAGGAGACTGAGGGATGACATCATTAATGTCTATAAATATCTATAGGGCAAGTGTTGGGAGGACAGAGCCAGGCTCTTCTCAGTGACATCCAGTGATAGGACAAGGGGCAATGGGTGCAAGCTGGAACATAGGAGGTTTTGGGTAAACATAAGAAAAAACTTTTTCACGGTGAGGGTGACAGAGCACTGGAACAAGCTGCCCAGAGAGGTTGTGAAGTCTCCTCTGGAGACATTCAAAACCTGCCTGTACATGTTCCTGTGTGACCTGATCTAGGTGACCCTGCTCTAGCAGGGGGGTTGGACTAGATGATCTTTTGAGGTCCCTTCCAACCCCTAACATTCTGTGAGTCTGTGATTTTGTGATTCTGTGTGATCTTGAGTTATCATGTACATTTTACTGTGCTATATTTTTATTAATTTTTTTTACCTTTTCTTTAGAGTGCAGAATATATCTTCTATGTTACTATTTTTTTCAAGCTGAGGGCAGTTTCTTAATTGTATCTATATTTAGTAAAGTTTTGGGGTTTTTTTCACAAGATATAAATAATAAAGTCTGTGCGCTATGAAATTAATCTGTTAATAAACATGTATTCTAAAAATGTAATACTACATTATTGGCTTATTATATGATGTTACGTCTGTTCCATAAAAATCCAGCACATCATATAAACAAAAGTAATTCCATGAATTTCTTTGTTTTTAAAAGAGTTCCAGTGACATGAAAAGAAAATAATGAAAAATATGTTTCACATTATTTGAAAACAAATAAATACCGCTTAGACATTGCAACAACTTCTATCTGCTTTTGTAATGCACAGCAGAGTGAGGACATACATATAATTTCCTGCTCTTTCAGAAAAGTAAATAGTCTGTAACTCATGATCTTCAACATGTAAAAAGCACAAATGCAAAACAAAGTTTAAAACTGTATCTATTTTATTAGTTCAGAGATAAGGGGTTTCTTTAACAATCCCCAAAAATAATTACATTTTAAACAAAACCAGTGAAACACGGCATTTTGTTTATGCCATTTTCATAGCAATTTTGGAGGGGAGAAATAGAACCGTGTGACACTGCAGTTCTACATGTATATCTTTGCAAATGTGGTGTATTTAAGCTATTCTCTCACTAAGACACACATATCATTTCAGTGGAGGAGAAGGCAATTTAAATCACTGGGATCATTTTTATAATAGTTTAGTGTTTCGTAGAATTCTAGGAGAAACTGTGCTGCAAACAATCAAAACATTGAAGACCAGGAATGAAACATGCAGCAGGAGAGCAAAAGCATTGTAAAAAAAAAAGAAAGAAAAAGGGATGGTGACAATATTTACTTTCTAAAGTTAAGTGTCTGAAAACACAAGAGCACAGAACAGAAGCTTCTCTGTCTGGAGAGTCAACTGCAGTTGAATCAACAAGATAGAATGTTAAAAAGATTCATACTGTTTACAATGAAATTTCCCTCCCCAGAATAAAATCTAGTGGTGTAAATAGATTGAAAAGTACAGTATCTTCTGACAGCATTATTTACAGATGTGCTGTTTTCTTTCTTTCAGTACTAAGAAGAAACATCAGAGAGAACCTGATGCAAGTCCTACCTGTTTCACAGGAGGGAAAATACATTCTTGTTCATGCCATAGAGTTCCCTTTGCTTAAGGAGTGGTTGGAGAGACAAGACAGAACCCTTCTGGCTAAAGCCTAATCAGCACTTCCAACCCGTTCAAGAGTAAATCTGTGCCAGCACCTTACACCATTTCCAAGTAGAAATGTAATTATTATTTTAGTCATGTCAAGTTGGAAGATCTCAGTTTAAAAATACAGATCCTTAACCCTTCTGCACTTTTGACATGGAAATAAAGGAAACATTTTTACTTTTGTAAAGCTCTGTGAACCACAGAGGAAGGTGCTAAATAATATATGTTATTAAATAATTTATCTCAGCACAGCCACTGAATTCTTACTGAATAAATCTCCTTATATGAGTGTCTGTAAACCTAATGTGTGTTTACATGCAAGAATAACCAACTGCTCTTGTGAAGAACCTATGCTACAAACCATAAAAATCTTCTAAAGAGTAGAGTTTGAGTTTTACTAAATGAATCCTACAAGTGAGGTTTACAAATGAAATAGAAATAAACGTCAAGGCCTATTGCTGTTCTCTAAAGAGTAAATAAAGTATCTGAAATAGATATTTTGAATTTAAATCAGTTTTAAGAGTCAACCTCATGGACTTGAGTATCTCATACATAGCTGAGACTTACTGCCTTCACTGCTTTACTAATAATATTTCTTGTACAGAAGAAAAACAACTGTTGAAAAAATATTAAAATAAAAGTGGTTTATTAGTGCATAACATCTATACACACACAGAGGTGATATCTTCTTAGGAGAAACAGTGGAATACTGCACCTAGCTTAGAAACATTATCAGCTTTTAAGGAAAACAGTGTTGAGAAAGTTCTGAGACCCCTACAACTCCTAAACAAGGCTGCAAGAAAGAAATTGCAATGTATGAAAGAAATTGCTCTGCCACCCTTTAAATAAATATAACATGTACATCTTCTTTGTCCAAGAAGCTTCACTGGCTAGTTAGCAAGGAAAACCTCCTGACTGAGCTGAACCTTGCTAGCTCAAGTTGTGACTCTAGCTCAGAGGAGCAGACTCGTATCCTAGTCACAGCACACCTGTCCACATGGGTCAGAGCCCCTTGACAGAATCCTCAAGAACACAAGGTAAGAGGAGGGCATCTAAAATGTTATTCACACTACAAAAGAAAGAAGAAAACCTGAGTTTTTCCCTTCAAAGTATTACAGATTTAAAATACACCATGCAGACCATTTGCAAATTCTGGATTAAAGAACATTCTCTCCACTCTCCCAAGATTCAAACCTGTACATTATTGATAAAAATGATGATTTAAGAAAAAAAAACAACAACCAACCAACCCATATCTAGACAAGCACAACCCTTTGGAAGCTTTTCCTCATGCCTACAGGCAGTTATAGAAGGATCAGCTGTTTTAAGTCAACCATAGACTGTTGAAAAGTACCATCTAGTGGCGATTTTATATTACACAAACACATCAAATGCCACAAACTGAAACTTTCTTTGGCCTGTTAATGTCAGAGCATAGATTCACCAAAACTGAATTTCATGTTATGATGCCACCCTATATAACACTTTCACTCAAAACAAAGAAGTACCTTTATACTTTGCTCTCACCTTTGTTCACATAACAGCTCATGAGTCACTAGAAAGGTGTGATATTCCTGAAGAGAAATGAGAGGTCCACAACCTCATTGCTGAGTTTAGCTCATTTTCAAGATTGGAGTAGTAAAGACTTTCAGAAAAAAAATTATAATAATTATCAAAAATGGTTTTTGCTCTCTTAACAGAAACCTCAGGTGGTGCTTTCTATCAAATTACTTAAGAGAGCAACGCAGCAGTGCCTTGACCTTTTTCATGTTGCAAATTCTTAGTGTAAACAGGGACATGTTTACTGTAAATAAAAATGCAAAAGGTTTTATTGGAATTTTTGCTATTGATTGTCTATTTGCTATAATTCAGAACTCCTCCCCTTCTCTTAGGAAGTCTAATCCGTGTTAACTCTGATGTCAAAGCATGGACTATATTGTTCAACATATTGGTTGATCATAAATGTGACTGCAGATCGTAATTAATAAGCCCTATGTTCTCCTGAAAGCAGCAAGACCCAAGAACAAAAATAAGAATTAATGGCCATTCACAGTGCTACTGTGACATTTGAAGGTCTTTAGGTAGCAAAGCAGTAGGTGATAACTAAAAGTAGGTGTGTTTGTTGTAGTCTAGGAACCCTGCAAAAGGACAGGAGATCTGTCACTGTATTCATCTACACAGCCTGAGGATTCAGCTCAAATGCTCAGTCTCATAGGTCAGGCGGTCCTGGCTAATGTTACTAAACACTTCTGTAGGAACACCAAGACCCATATCAACTTAAGGAAGGAATAAAAGCCAAGTTAAACAGAGCTAATGATCGCTCTTAAAGAGTATTGTTTCAACTTGCACTTAAGCCCCTGATGTCAAGGTTAGAAATGTCAGGTAAAGGATTCTCAGGCAGACTGAAAACAGCAGTTTGCACACCAGAGGTGGGTTTAATCCTGGTGAGTGATTTGAGGGGAGTAGGAAGGAGACCATATGCAACTCTATTGCCTATCCTTTTCATTTTCTTTTGCCATGCAGATAATGAACTGTCACATTGGCCTTTTTTTTCCTAGGCCAATTCTTTACATTCCCGGACTTGCAGTTGCAAATATCATCTTACAATAACTTTTTTTTTTCCCCAAAACTCCTCCCAAAGGAGGACTCTCTTTCAACATTCATTTTTTTGCTTCAAATACCACCCATATGAGTATGTAAATACTATGGCAAGAATTTCCCTTCTGTGCACACACAATCTTTCAAAGTGCTTTTGACTTTGAAATAATCACTAAATGTAAAAGTCTGTTTAGTTTCTGGACTGAGAAATATGCTACCTCATGGAATTGTGTGTTGTTACATAGGTCCTCCTCATGCACACCTTCTCTTCTTAAAAGAAAGAAAAGAATAGCTTGTTTTTATTCTGTCAGTTCCTTCTCCCCTTACATTATCCAATTAACTTTTCAAGCCCATCTAATCGTTTCTGTTACGATTTAACCATCAGAAAATATTCCATCAGGTCTGGTTTATCTTTATTCTACCCTGTCATAGTTTCATTTAACTGGTTTAACCATTCAGCTGCCGAAACAGCCCTAGCCAAAAGTCATGATTACTCCAACTGCTTGACAAATTCAGCTCAAGGAGAGCTTGTCAGTGCTTTTCAATACAAACAGTGTAACAGAATTTTGAGTTTGTTTCAGTTTTTACAATAGTGGGTCAAATACAACTACTTTCACTATATGTTGTATAGATATTTTGAAACCTAAAGCATCTATACTTTTTCAGACAGTTCTTCTGGAGAACAAGTTATAATCACATGGTGTCAAACTGGACAGAATTATTCCTTATTGGGTTACATGTGAATTACTTGCAATTACTTCTTAAGTGTATTGTTGTTTACATAAGCTAGAATTGTGCTGAGTGTTTCAAAAGGATAAATATTCAACTCTTTTAAATATAAAGAAAACCCAAACAAGACAGTAAAAGTGAAGGATGGACCATTTGCTTAAAACATTTGTGTCATTTCAACTGCTTCAGACAGATAAAGTAGTGAAATAAAGCCAGAAATTTGAATTATAAAATACCTGAGTAAGATTCACTTTATAGAGGTAAATAGATATGATTAATTTAATGATTATGATTAATTTCAATAGGACAATCACAAATAATCTGACTTCCTTGTCTTGGTATGATATGAAGTATACCTGCATTTTCTAGCCTCAGTATTTTCTAGCCTAAATTTCATATGCTACTTTCCTCTCTTACAGATTTGCATTGTTAATATGCAAAGTGATACTGCACAGTTCCAAATCATAAGGAAAAGGTGATAAACTTCACAGTACCTGTAACTGAGAAATGACTGATTTTGCTATAGCCTGCATGCATATTCAGTTCTCTACATTTCTGTCTTGCCCACTCTGTGCTGATACTGCACTGCACCCCACACGTGGGAAAGATGTTTCTACTTGAGGTGCTAATATGGTTTGAACTCAATGGGTGTTTGGGAATTTAGAAGCAGCAAAGCCTCAAAATGTCAGTCAAGCCCTATTCATATGGAGCACAGGACAGCCTGGAGGTTTTTAATGACAATACTACCATAGATGATTGATTCTGCCTCTGTTCCTGGCTCATACCCAGAACAGTGAGCTCTTCCCAGAGAAGTTGGTGAAGGGGGGCTGGCACTCCCTGACAGAAGGAAGCTGACAGGATTTTGAAGTAAGAATTGGTTTTAACCATAGTTTAAGGGTTCGAAGGCAAAAAGAAAGGATGCACCCCAGGACTCTGCTTTTCAAGTGTAAATGCCTACGACCTCCAAGCCTACATGTGACTACATTTTAGACACTCTCTCCTTGATTCTTGCTCACCCACCACAATCCACCAGAGAAGATTAACCACAAATTCGTAGCAGTTGTCACCCACTGAATAAGGTGACAGAGTAATGTTTTCTTACAGGAAAATTTCTAGTCATAAGAATGGTTTCACCACCTGGATTCACATACAGGCTAACTGGCTGGAATCCGTAGATTAACAGAGGGTCACTCTCATAGTACTGCCCTGGCAAGAGACTCTGAAAAGGGAGAAGTGGAAATCACTGGAGCAACATGCACTTAAATGTAGTTTTATGCAGGCAATCAGAGGAAAATTCAGACTTGCTTGTACTTCCAGTGACTTTAAGCTGCACGGTAGTTAAGCTGGGTCAGAACAAACTGTAGAAGTCTAGCCAAGACCTTCATAATGGTAGCTTCTCAACAGCTTTGCCATTGCTGGTACCCAGAACAGTGAGCTTGGGTACGCACTTATGGGCTGGAACAGCAGCTCTGGATTGCAGGGAGGGTATTCTCAAGGCAGTAACATGGCTCTTAGTTCAGCAAACTGTACATATACGAGGAAAATGAATGTAAGCTAGCCAATGTAATTATTGAAGAATTTGAGGTTCCAGCACAATTGAGGCCTTGGTTTTGTTTGAAAGCAGAAGACTGAGAAGAAACATCTCTCAGTGCTTTTACTCCTAAAAAAGCTAGAAGCACGACAGGAATGACACAGCTTTCAAGCATATACTAATTACATAACAAACTGCATCTGCAAGTCTGTGTTTGGAAATATAAATAGGAGACAAATAGATTAGCTGAGCCTTTAAAGCATGAGAAAAAAAGAGCACCTTGGAAAAAATACGGTGCTAGTTAGAAAAAATAAATATATCTCACAGTTCAAGGACTCCAGATCTGATTTGCTATAAATAGAAAGTATTTTTGATCTACAGTTGTGCATTTTTTTATTCAACTTTACTTGGTGGTAGAAGAGAGAGAATTAGAATTTATAATCTTCCTTCACAATCCTTTTGACAGGTTTTCCATGAAGGAAGTACTGAACATCCAGATGAACCTCAAGCAGACTACATCTTCACAACAGTTCTGGAAAATGTTTCAGTAGGAACCATGAGTTACCCTGATGAGTTTTTCTTTCTGGAAAACAACTGCTTTGCAAAGCTCCTGTCTGATAAAAACTAAATCATGAACCAAAAAATTCCAAAGGATTATTGGCTACAAACACTTGGTTGGCTGCCCCTCAAAAGGCAAGCCTAGTCTAAGGTGATTTATTCAGACAGAAGTCAATTCTTAATTAAATTAATTAATTATCTGTGACCTAAGGACGTGCAGCAGAAACATCACTCCTTGACTTGCAGTTGATAGTCACAGGATTGCTACAGCTCTTTAGCTGTGACAAGCTCAATATGTCATGACAGTACCTATTGAATGGAAGAGATAAAGCTGGTCTCTAACCCAAAAGTTCAAGCCAAAACAGTGACAATCAGAACTTTGAGAACATGGGGCAATCATATCAGGGAGTGGTAATTCATCACATGAATGAAGCTAAGAGATGTACCCACTTTGAGTGTCTCAGAGACAGTGTCATCTTCCACAGTTTCAGTTTGTTAAGTTTTTCTTAAATACATCCCTGACCTATAAAAGCAAAACTTGTTGAAAGTCTTTTTGCTTCTCTTTTTCTTTAATCATTCCCTAAATTCTGCATTTTTGTAAAAATATTTTCACACTCTGCAGTGATTCTCTACAGCTTTCCTAGATTTTCTCTCCTTCTGGGCATTGAGGTAGATTCATCTTCTTTTAATCAATCTTCTTTTAAAAGGGTATGTTCTATTTCCATTTCAGACAAAGGATTTTATTCCATGCAATGCCAATCCCAGTAATTTATAATTGAGATCAGTGTTTTACTTCAAAACAATCAGAAAGAATTTTCTTACTTTATATTTTGTTCTAGATAATTTTTTATTTCTAGATAGACAGCCAAACAACAGCTTCATAGGGCCTACAAATACATAATATCCAAGTACAAACTAACTTATTTCTGTTGCATATTCTCAGATTATCAGCTATCTGAGGATTGACAGACACTTTAGCCCTGGGGTTTGACTAGCTTTAGCCAACAGATCAACACTGGCATTGCACAGAGACCATCTCTGTTTGGCTCACCAGTCAAATGAAAACCAACAGCTAATTAGAAAAAGCTCAGCTGTTGAGTCAGGCTGTTCTTGCACACTTGTACTTTGGGATCCAGTAACCTCTGTAACTCACACTGACCAGCCAGAGCCAGCAAACTCTGCTCAGCACTCCCAGAAGACAGACCTGCTTGGGTTACAAATGCCTGTAGCAGGCTGAAGGAGGTTTTGCAGTGCTGCAGGAGACACTGTCAGCAATGGAAAGCCCTAGCAGAGCCCAGAGGGCTACTGCAGTCTGCAAAGGTACAAGAAGAGGTAGATGAGTGAGAACTTTAAGTGCTGCAGTCCAAGACTCTGGTCAGATACTTACCAAAAAATAATCAGTCCTTTCTCATAACTATTGCTAGGCTTGCTTCCTTAAATTGATAGAAAGCTATGCAGAAATACTTTTATGTCAATCTAATTTCATATATTCACCAAGTTTTGTTCTGAATCAATGTTCTGTAACACAAATATGAAAGAAAAACTAAAATAACGAATTCAGCGATAAACAGATTCACAGTAAAAATATCTGATTAATATTCTGTAACATAGGCAGAAATATCAAGCAGAGGAATTCTCCTGAGCTTTCGTAAGAAAACACTGGAAAGCTTGTAGTTCACATGGCCTTCATAAGAAATTCACAAACACTGAGTATTTTCTGAAGTGGACCTTGTATTTACAGCTTTTTCAAAGGACAGAATGGCATTTTGGTAGAAAATTCAATTTGCTATCATGTCACAGCAATTTTAGTACGTTGTGTTCTGAATTAATACTCACACTTAGCTTGTGATTTGTTAAAACAAAAGTCTGTTTCTTTTCATTATTTGGGCTCTATTTTCACAACTATTACTATATGTTGCATAGATCATTTTAAGAGTCTATAAAAATAAATTAATTTTTCTGGAGAATTTGAAATTAAAACAAATAACTTCTTCCAGGAAATGTGTTTTTTTTTTAATTTGTAGTATTTTCCCTTTCAAAAAGAAATTAATGTAGTCATTTCTTCAGATAGTCTTAGGAGGTATGTGGAAAGGATTCAGCTGATAGCATGTGGCAAAGAAATAGTGGTTGTGTGTTGTGTATGTTAAGTTGCACCTCACCCAAGCCAGTGGGTAACGCAGCAAAACACCTCTAAGAAAGAACACAGGTTTAGAGCAAAAAAGCCTTGAAGGCCTCGCTGCTTTCTGCATTTCAACAATCCAGCTCTTTTTTGGGCACTGTTGCACACACAAGGCTTCACCCAGGCCCCTGTCCCAGACTTTCCATCCTACGAAAGCAAATATCAACAGCTACTAGCACCTAATACACCACTTAATCTGTGTTGTCTTCTGGGAGAAAGATGAACTACAGGTCCTACACCTTGGTTGGGGCAATCCCAGGCACAAATACAGGCTCAGCAAGGACTGGATTGAGAGGAGCCCTGAGGAGGAAGTCTTGGGTTGCTGACTGATGATAAACTCAACATGAGCCACTAGTGCAGCCCAGAAAGCCCCAATCACATCCTGGGCTACAACAAAGTGTGGCCAGTAGGCCAAGGGAGGTGATTCCACCCCTCTACTCCACTCTTGTGAGACTCCACCTGGAGTACTGCATCCAGCTCTAGAGCACCCAGCACAAGAGGGACATGGACCTGTTAGAGAGGGTCCAGAGGAGGACGACAAAGATGATTAGGGGGCTGGAACAGCTCTCCTATGAAGACAGGCTGAGAGAGTTGGGCTTGTTCAGCCTGGAGAAGAGTAGGCTCAGGGGAGACCTTATTGCGGCCTACCAGTATCTGAAGGGGGCCTACAAGAAGGCAGGGGAGGGACTTTTCACAAAGGCCTGTAGTGATAGGATGAGGGGTAATGGGTTCAAACTGGAAGAGGGTAGATTTAGATTGGAAATTAGAAGGAAATTCTTTACCCTGAGGTTATTGAGACACTGGAACAAGTTGCCCAGGGGTGTTGTAAATGCTCCATCCCTGGAGGTGTTTAAGGCCAGGTCAGGTGGAGCCTTGAGTAACCTGGTCTAGTGGGAGGTGTCCCTGCCATGGCAGGGGTTTGGAACTAGAGGATCTTTCAGGTCTCTTCCAACCCAAACCACTCCATGATTCTATGATTTGCTCCTGTGACATCTGATGTAATCACTGTCTCCCACCCCAAGCCTCACATGACAGTAGCAGACACTGAGGACTGGGTGGTGTGAAGCATAGTCACAATCACTTTCAGACAGCACAGAAAAGGAAATTATTGAGGAAGCCATCAGAGCAAGGTAGCACATAGCCAGGCAGGGCTTTAGCTGTGCAAGGAGGCACTACACAGGAGGGAAAGCATTTGAGAGGCCTCTGCAGTTGTTGATCAGGTGGGTGTTGCTGAAGAAACAGGCAGCACAAGTCTTGTGTGTTTATAAGAACTTGCCAGATACAGGGAATAGTTTCAACAGACATGGTATCATTTACCATTGATTCAAATTTGCTCAGTATTCTGGTGAAACTCAACTAAGTTTAAAAAATATACATATTCAGCAGCTAGAAAAAATCCTCACAAAAACAGCTACGGAAATAACCTCATGTTTGTGCCCTCTTAGCTGTAAGCTCTTCTAAGAGAAATAAAACTACTATGATTATTTTGTTACAGACTGTCACAGAAAGACATGATATGCAAATGCAGACAAAGTTGCTAAGCATTTTCATATTTCTCTTTCAAAACAAGCAGGCAGAGAAAAAGTGTAAATAAGAAGAAACACATTTCAAGTTAATTTCAGGTGCTATAGTAACAAAATATTTTCTCTCTTTCTCTTGATGACAGCACAAATATCACAAATGTTAAAGAGCTAATATCGATAAAAGTAATAGCAGGGATTTTGTCCTATAAGAGAGCTGGTCTACATTGCTACTTGGTAATCTAAGTAACAATGACAGTATTTTAAAGTAGTTCATCATGGCATATGTGTATATGATGGCTTTGGCCCTATTATGTTCTAGAAGAGAAATCAAGGTCTGTGATCTGGCTTTGTTGGGCTATTAAGGTATAAACAGAATAAAGCCCAAGTAGTGCATTGCATTCTTAAGCAGGCAGCCTTTCACAATGAGCCTTTAAAAGTTAACAGATATTATGAAATGATCATGAAATTTGTTACTCGCATCAAAAGTGGAAACTCAGGATGCGTGCGTGGATTTTTTCTGCAATGTTGAATACTGCATCCAAAAAGAAATTGTTACTGCATGCAGAAGATTGACAGTTGAGCTGTAAGAAATGTCAGAGAAGGACTTCTTAGGAAAGAGTTTATTGGGATGAAGAGTTTTGAAGAGTTTATCTGAGGGATTTAAATTGCCTGCTGCTCATCTAGGAGAGCCTATGCCTTTTATTTGCAAACACACCAAGTATCTTAGTGAACTGAAGCTGCATAAACATGATCAAAACCAACGTATCTCAATACTTGTTAGTTATGTTACCTTGTTTTGTAGAAAGATGAAGCTTCAAAATCAAGTAGTGATTTTGAAGAATGACTTCAACTTTTTTCCCCTTGCAAAGTCTGCTCTGAAGAGTATGATGAAGTTGACTTGAGCTCTTTGTCTAGCACCGGAGAACTGACTTCCAAGATCCTTTTCCAAGTCTTCAAAAACACATCCTTAGCTGACTCTTCTTAACAAACTCTGTGAATATGAAATGAACTTCAACATACCAGTTGTCGGTTAGAACTTAGTGTCTTAGAGGATGAGCCATTTCTTAGAGCTCACAAAGAACAAAGTTTTGGGTTTTTTTAAAAAAATCTTCTCAACATTGTTATAATCTTGTATTCATGGATGCTGTCACAAAATATTTTCTCTGTTTTTACCTAGAGCTGTGACAGAACACACAGAACCCCTGAGTGAAAGCTGTATTTAAAAAATACTATTAATATCTCCTAAATATTTTACTTAGTAAAATAACTTTTTTCTCCATCTCCTCTTAAATTCCTGTAGGAATGATCCAATATAACATTTGCATTCCTTATTTAGCTATTTACATTAGGCCCCTGGCTGCAGAATTATCCTTTGGCACAAGCAAAGTATCCTGCAGCTGAGGGAAGGCTTTGGAGGTGCAAAGTGACAGTGTTATGCAGCACAGAAACACTGCTGGTGTTGGACCACTCAGAGCAAGAACAAGAACCACCTTCTACAGACACAATGTGTCTTATACTGACTTCCCAAACTGGACTTCACATGACTTCCCTTCTCTGACCCTTCATGCTCTCACACTTACATTTGAAGTGCTGAGGCCTAAGTTGTGGGTCCAGAGTTGGAGTTGATCTGTAGATGAGTCACAATCTAGCAGAATATTTTGTTTCCCCACTGGCTTCAGGTTCCAGAGGCAGAACCTGGCCCACATTTGGTTTTGTGGCTCTGCCCTCATCCAGGTGGTTGTAGTTGGGGTGGTAGGTGAGGCCAGGACTATATCAACCAGAAGCCAATCAGCTGCGGAGCTTTCTGTTGGGTGTGGTTTCTGTTGGGGCTGGTTGCATGTTGCTGAGCTCTCTCAGTGGTGTCCTTCCATGTGTAGGGTCACTGAGGGAGCCATCCCTGTCCCTTGTGTCCAGCAGGCAATGCTGGCACTACAGTGGGCAGTGGAGGAGCTGGGCCCACAGGAACCTATGGCAGGATTGTTTGAAAGAAGACTTCTGAGGGGATGCTGCTGAGTTCAGTGTTGACCTGTGTGATCAGGCAGCTGAGGGCAGCATAAAATGGCTGAACTCACACAACACCACTTAACAGAGGTGATGTGGGAAACTATGCGTGTAAAGACTGATGCTACTGTAGCCAGTGACTCCTCAGCCAGCAGATATTCAGATTGGTAACAATAAGAATTTTATTTGTTTAAAGAATCTTCTCCTCTCTCAACTTGCATAACACACAATGGAAAGGGGGATTTTTTTTCTTTAAATACTTTCAAAACTGAGGTACAGATATACGCAAAAGTGTTTCACCTTTTTACAAGTGCAACCATTCAAACTGTGTCTCTAGGATCACCAGAGATATTATTACTAGTATTAAATAACCATCTGAACTGCTAAACAATTAATTTACAATTAAATAATTGTCAATCTGTTTTCTAAGGTGTGGTAACTTGGCAGAATAAATACTATAGAAAAGCTGTCCACCACATCAGCCTCCCAGAACAAAAACATCATGTGAAAGAAATATTAATTTATTTTCCCCTTTCTCAGATGTGGCTTATCTGATTACGATGTTATAGCAAAGAGCATCTAGTGGCCTGAGAAAAGTAAGCAAGGCCTGAAATTTAGTCAGGCATAACAGCCTGAAATAAAAGGTTTGGATACAAAAGAAAAATCCTTAAGTAATACATTGGAAAAATCCTACAGATCGGCTAGCTATTGATGCAAAAACCAGGCAAACTACTCAACGTGTTAGTGAAATAAACTGTCCAATTATGAAGACAGCAATAAAAGGCTACTTAACAGTAAACACTTGTCCTGACACTGAAAAGCAGTAAATAAGTCAATGCAGGGAATCTTATACATAGTCCACACAACACATAATCGAGTTGAATTTCAGCATAAGATCATGTCATGAAATTGCATCTAAAGACAGAACAATTAACAGTGCTAAAAAGACTAACCAATACCTTTACCCTGTCATAAAACTTAAACCAATCTAATAACAGGATTTTTACTGCTAAGGAAACACATCTTTTTCTGAGCACTTTACAGTGTTTCCTTAGTCTCTGAAATGCTTCCAGGTGACATTAGGAAACATCACTATGACCTTGAGAATGTTTTGTCTGACAAACTATCATCAAACATTTTTGATGAAAGAAATGTCCTAGAGAGACAACGAGCAAGAAAATACAAATATTCACAAGAGCAAAACAGAAATCAAAATGAGCCATGTGATATTCTTTTCTAGCTACAGTTAGTCCAGAAATTTCCAAAGGAATGCTTCAGCATCATCCCTGTTTTATAGTTAGCGGAGAGTAGTGAGCGGTTCAGTTATTTCTATAATGGTACACCACTTCCCCCTGCTGGTCTTCCACCTTCCTCTGAAAGCAGCTTCAGCTGCAGACTTCTCTCAAGTCACTTGTGCCCAGCAGTCTTCATGGTCATAATACGAGGTTCTCAATTGCAATCACATGCAAGCTGCAAGTGAAGTTTTAACACAAATATCCAATAGTATTACAAAGCTTAGCAAGACTTACAACGTCCCATCTGCAAGCAAAGGGAGGCTTTGGCTGGCTGAGGTACAGGCTGCAGGGCTGTACCTGACATTTCAGGATTGTCCTGAAATGAGTTTTAGATTTCTCTCCTCGCTCCATTTTGCCAGCAGAAGGATCACAAAGCAAACCACCAGTGTTGCTCATCTCCTCACCTGAGGTACAGGAGACCTTGGCTATGGCACTTTGTTACTTGTGTAACGGAAAGGAGAGAAGGACTTACATATGTACAATCATCAGAAATCCTGTCCCTCTGCCTCCAGAGCTTCAGGAAACAGTGAAGCTCCTGCATTGCTACCTGCCCAGCTCCCCAAATGAACCAGGAGTCCCATCACAGCAGGGCCACAGGGGAAGCAATGGCTTCCTTTGCCACACTGCCCAGTCTTTCCCACATCACTGCACCTGGACTGGGCTAACGTATTCCTCCATTTCCTCTCAGGAGGCAGCACAAAAGGTGCCTTCTCAGCATCCTCCTCTTCCACAGCTTCTGTGTGTCCCTCACCTGGGTGCTGTGCAAAGCCAGTGCTGCTTCCTCTTTGCAAGGCACCAAATAATTCTTGCTTCTTCATTTTCCTGTGAGGGGATCCCATTCCCTCAGCTAACTCGTCTCCCAGCCCCTGGCTTTAGCTCATAGCTTTGGCTGAAAATTTGATAAACCTCTGGGGCTCCAGCTGAGTGGCCTTCTACTGCCCACTTCAGGGGACTCTGGGAGAAAGAAGCTCCAACAGTAGGGAAGAAAAAAAATTATGCAGAAGTGTCCTATATACAATGACAATCACTGGGATTGTAAGGTCAAACTGCAGTCACTTGTCAAAAAAGAATGGGAACAAAAAAAGCAACAGTCAGGCAACTACTTGTCAGAAAGGGTATTTTTGAGCTGTGGGGTATTTTCTGAGGGATGGCTAGAACTCTCTGAGGCCATCACAAGGGAGTTCAGGGAAGTAAGGGGATATCTGGAGACATGACAAGTGCATTTCCCCATAGCAATCAGAGCATAAGGGAGAAAAAAACTTTCTGGTCCAGTCAGGTAAATTTGGTGGGCTGAGATTTGTGATGCATTTCAAGAGCAAATCACATAGCCACATGGCAACCACAGACACAGACCCATGAGGACATTACCAGAGATATAAAACTTCTACAATTTTTCCCACAACAGTAGCAAAAAAGAGATGACAAGGCCAAGTTCACTAACAAACAGATTTCATTGTGGCATCTAGGCTACTTCTCCAACTTATTAATGGAAGAACAGCATGACCCATGAAATAAATTCATAGAACTGTTTATGCCTTTGGTTCAATGTCTCCTAAGAGTGGAACACAGAACAACTGCACAAGTACGTGCCAAATACTTTCTCTGGATTTTGAGATCACACGTTCAGAAAGGCTCCTTTTCAAGCTTGCTGGGAGCTCAGCACAAGTTCTGTACACCTGTGAAACTCCAGACAAGTGTAACACTGTTGAAGATGCAAAGTTCTCTTCCACTAGAAACAATTAAGTACTCTAAAATAATTTTTAAGTTACCGAATTACCAATTACAAGTTGGTAAATTCAAGCTACTTCTGGGAAGGGATGGGATTTGAGATAAAATGACCCCACATGATCTATGAGCAGCATGTTGCCTGGGCCTTCTGAAAGTCAGCACCCAGCAGCACTGGCTGTATGTCTGATTGCAAACCAGCTGACACTTTACACATCTGTGCAAATGAACACTGATTTAGAGTTTGACAGAGGAATCGCCTTGACAAGATGTACATATGCTTCCAGCTGTCCCAAATCCAGGCAATGTATTATGCAGGACATTGAGGTCCTGTTTACTCTTCATAGCTCAAGGGGAGAGTAAGTGTGAAGTGTGTTGATGTTGACCCTGCTATCTACAGGGGCTAGCTGAGGTAGAGCCATGCAATGGATTACAAGATAGCAAAGATGTTATTCCAATGGTCAAAGACTAATTGCAAGGCAAGAGACTGGAACACCTCCCCAGCGCAAAAGTTGAGGGGTATCTTAGCAAGAAAGAGTACAGGCTGCTGGCTTTTACACAGTAGTGGGAGTCTCATTTGGTTTTCATTTGCTGCAGCAAAGAGAATGGCACTGAGCTATGTGCAGAACAGTGGCACCAAGCCACACAAGTTTAGCTCTGACTCTTTTAACACAGGGACAGCCACTTCAGTTGCTAGGGCACAGTTTTGTCAGATATCTCTATTATTCAATGTATCCATCAATCCTCTGCTACTCTCAAACTCTAAATGGGCAACTTCAGCCAAGATTACCACTATTTCACAGGTCAAATAGGGTTTGTTAATAGTATGCGTTTGTGACTCATGGCTTTCACTCAGATCATCCTGTTCCCCTTCTCCCATGTCTTCAAGGATGTAGGTGCACTGATATTTTCTCTAGCAGCAAGATTAGCTTGAGGTACCAACCCTCCTCTGCTAAATTTAACCCCACTGCAATACCACAGTTCATGTCCTCCTCAGATATGCCAGGAAAACAGGTTAGTTAAGGTGCTTGATAAAACAGGCTTTTGAAATAATTCTGTTTAAAATCAAAGCCTTTTTTTTTTTAATCTAAAGGGAAGAATATGGAAATAAAGACATGAGGTTCTCTTGCTAATCCTCTCACCAAAATTCTGTGTATTAAAAGCTCTCTGAACCTGGCGAGATTTTAAGATGCATTACTATGTATCTGCACTGACTAATGTCCATTCTCTGTTTGATTATCTTCCCAAAAAGAAGCCCAGTGAGTAGTCACAGCACACACTTCAGCAGGAAGAAATAAAGTTTCTAATTGTCTCACACGAAAATGCTTTGATCTTCAAAATTTTTCTGTCACCCCATAACTTCTGCCACTTCATATCATGATCATTCATGTTTAGAAATCATGTGTTTTAAGACTTCAGACAATAAACAACACATAGCCTCATCATGTCTTGGGAAGCCAATATTCTCAAGTCTACCACTGTCAGAGATACTAGTCACTACTTTCCATGCATGAGCCACAATACTTTGTGTTTTTTCATACCACATGCTGCTGACTTGCTGAAAAACTTATTAGTGGCCATTTTCAGCATGGAGTAATCCACTTTTAGATGAAAAATCTGTTTTAATATAGTGTCCTGGAAACAGAAATTGTGTGGAACCTTGGCCAGTGGCCGGACAATGACCCAGCCACTCTCTCACTCCCCTTCCTCAACAGAACAGGAGAAGAAAATAAGATTAAAAAACTGGGGGTCAAGATAAACAAAGAGAGATCACGTATCTGACCTGCACTGTGCCCTCAAGCCCCAACAATGCTGTGCCAGGGTCCAATGCAGCAAATGTTCCTTGCAGTGTTTCCAGAATGGGGAGCAGGGAGACCTCCACTCAGTGTTCAGCCTCCGAGGCTTTCACTCCAACTTGCTCTCTGATACCAACATTTTCTGACCAGCTGTACATATTGACATAGAGCAGGCAATGAATTTTTCCATTTAGCAAAACAACAAAGCAAAAGAGTTACCTTGGCCTTGTGAAACATGATATGGTGATGAGAAGGAGCTAAGATAGCAAAGTATTTGCTTTTATCAATGAACTATGAAAAGCTAATGACTAGTCCTTTGAAAAAGAGCTCAAAAAGACTGATAAAAATGAAACATCTTCCCCAAAAGGTGCTGAGAACTGGGGAATTGCCAAAAGATGCATGAAGTCAGTGAAAATCTGCAGCAGCTTGGGGAAAGGTAAAAGGTAGCAGGGGGAGTTCACAACCACTGACTCACAGATCACCTATCCATATTATACCACCTCCTCAAGAGAACAAGGGACAAAGCACATATAGTGATTTACACAGAAAGCAAGGACATTTAACCAATCATATAGATGAATACCAATGCACATGCACTAGAAAGCTGAATAATTAAAACTTTGTGTATAAATAACTGGTGGTACAGGATGTTGGTGTGCTAGCTTTGTGGAATTATCACCTAGCATCCATCTCTGTGCAAACATGAACTACATAAAATACCTCTGCTCTGTGTGTATATTGGCATGCTGCACACTGAGTAAATGACCCTGCTTTTGGGACGACAATATGACAACATTCCTGCTCTGATGGAGATTGGATCCTCATGTCAAATCCCTTTTTTCTCCCGTGGGATCAGTGAATCTCTTCACAGGCCATATGGGTCAGAGTTAGAGCTAAATGGAGACTAGAGACAAATCTAGACAAGTGCTGAGGCATAAACAGACAATGTTGGGAAATCTACATTTCCATCAGCTTCACTAATCTCGAAATCAGTACTTCCAGCGACTGCACGGCACCATTAGCACAACTGCTCCTCCACATGGGGCCCTCACCAGCACTTTTGCTGAGAAGAATGCAGTTCCTCTTCCTCCCTGCTGCTTATTTAACAGGCATCATTCAATACTTGCCTCTCAAAGCCTTTTCTGCTCCCTGTTTGGGCAGCACCTACCAGGCAGGTCCTTCCCTAACCTATAGTCCTTTGTGGCAAGTCACAGTGGAAAGAACAGTTTTCTCTGATTGCAAAGAAGCATTTAAACTTTCCAGGCTGGATTCAGGCTGGGTGAAACCAACTAGGAATCTCCTTCCTTTCTAAAAGAAACTGTTTCATCCTCTCTTGCTTCTTCAGATGGAAAGATGTGCCCAAACACTGTGGCACCTTTGATTTTTGGAAAAGTTACATCCTCTGCAAGGTAATTACTTTTTTTTTCCAGTTTTCCAACATAAAACAGATAACTTTTCTCATCTTCTTAGGTCAACCATTACCAAGATACTACTATGCAGTTCTGTATTTTCACGGTATTGTTCTCTTAAACCTCCATTGTGTTATATGCACATTTGAACCTGTTATATTTTTTCTAATGAGAAGCATTAGAGCCAGCAATACACTGAACTTCACCAAGTTTAAGTATCTATTACAGGAGGAAGGACAAACATTTAGTCATCTGTACAAAAGGTGAAAAACATTTTGTGAGAAAGTAATTCTAGCAGTAGTCACCATCAAGGTTCTATCACAGCCATTCTGTTACATCCAACATGTCAACACCTTGTGGTTTGGATACTGATAAGATTGCTTTTACACACTGAAAGTGCTAGAATGTGACCTTGTTCACAGGGTCCAACACTTAGTCCATATTCATTTACCATTTCCATGATCACTCCATGGAAGTGATCTATATGTATGTATTTTAGCTGAAAAAAACATGTTATAAACTACAGTTTAGATATAAACTACACTTACAGAGTTGTGCTGGATTTGTGGTCATCCAAATTTAGAAGCTTTGTAACTTCAAGTAATCTCTTCTGATCCATTACTCATTATTTCTTACAATACAGAACTCTGAAGAAAAATAATGTAAGGGACAGCATTGAGGCCACTTATCTCAATGAGTACATATTTCACAGATGTTCTCTGCTGTTCTTGGCACCAACAAATCACTGAAACGTCACATCTATACCAGTAAATTAGACATGTCTGGGATCTTGTTAGGCACTCAGGCCAATCAACATAGAAGTGCTTTCATCGATGCTAATAAATTCTCCCATTCTCCAAGTAGGCTGGCTGCACACAAACTGCTCCCAGGAACATGGCAGCTGCAGAAGAATGTCCAGAAGTCCTTGAAAGCGCTCTATTTGGCACAGACCAGCATTGTGCCAGTGAGCATCTAACAGTTACTAGATCAGGTAAACACATTCCCTTGCATAGGTACTGTTTAACTAGTACAAACGTTGCCAAATCCTACTAGCAGGGAGTGTTCAAATACACTTGATACACACGACACAAAACACTTGTCCAAATACACTTGATACACCTGAAGGAAGGGATGTCACCCAGAGGGACCTTGACAGGCTGGAGGAGTGGGCCAATGTGAACCAACAAGTGCAAGGCCCCTGCACCTGGGTCTGGACAATCCCCAGTACCAATACAGAGTGGAGGATGAATGGATTGAGAACAGCCTCTGTGGAGAAGGACCTGGGGATACTCAGGGCTGATAAACTGGACATAAACCAGCAATGTGTGCCTGTAGTTTGTAGCCCAGAAAGCTAGTCAGACATTCAAAATCATTGCTGCAAAACAAGAGTGCAATATAGGAATCAATAGTATTAATATTACTGTGACTTACCATATTTCATTAACTTGCAGGAATTTAGTAGTATTGAAGTGGAACGTTTTCACATCAAACTTTTTATCATGTTTCTCCAATGATGACTGAAAATTATTGAAAGATATTTTAAAATAAGCCTTATAATGCATGAATCAAACACCGATCAAAACCCTATGAGTTCTACAAGTGTTTTCTCTTGCTCTCTAAATTGTCTCCAGATTTAGATGAAATGCAAAACAGGGTGGATATTTTAAGCATTGTTCTGAGAATCACTGAAGTGATTTACATGAAGATTATGTGTGAGCCAACTCAACACCATCTACCATGAAAGTTTAGCTATTATGCAAAAGAAATAACTAAGGTTCACAAGAAAACTACCAGAAAATTCATTCTGTGGCACTGGGCCAGTTTAAAAGTGGCAGATCACATAAAAGAGAGGTTTCACAACTGAATGGGGTTTTTTTAGAAAACAAGTTTTGAGAGCATTCCTCCAAAACTATTCAAAACTGTGCACATGTGTATAGCAGCATTTCAGCCATATTTTGGATTGCCAGTGGGTGGCATCAAGAGCACTGCCAGCTCCTGCTGTATGGAACAAATACTCTACTTAAAAAAAAAATCACAGAAAGACAAAATAGTTTGTCACACGGTCTGACTGAAAATGCTGTACAGCATGGCCCAACACCTTAGTTAACTGGCATGGTTCTGTAGCTGACACAGCCTATTAAAATTAATTTAAGGATTACAATATAATAAAGCAGAGTTTAGAGTAATATATCTTAGCCTGGCATATTTACAATTTTAATGATTTTTGTGAGAGAATACTGGCTTTTTCTCCTTTGACACTTACTGCTGAATATGCCTCTTCTAAGATCAATGACTGTTCCCCACAATTTGCAGAACAATGTACAGAAGATGACTACTGTCTAGGCCACCTTTTGAAGAAGAAAATTATGGTATGGTACAAAGAGGCATTTCCACAGTCTGCCACTTAATGGTGCTGGAAAACAGAAGTGCAGCCTGCAAAGACTTTAAAGTAGCCATTGACAACTTAAACCAACAGGAAAACACTGAGTGTTCCCAAGGAAAAGCGCATTTAGGGATCATGATTGATCCTGAGGCTGCAAGGCTGCCAACAGTGACACTAACAGCTTATAAGGATATGAAAACACAGTATGCACAAAACATAACCCACTTGCAAATAACCAAAGCGTGCTGACACCTGGATTCTCCTGCAGCATAGCAGATGTTATCAGCCAGAAATGTGTTTTACCCAGAAACTGCTCCTCTGTGAGATCTCATTTTTTCAGTGCTTGTTTTCTCTCTCGTGTGTATGGAGCAAAAGTGATTTGTAAGTATGACCAATTTCTCACATCAGACATGCTGCAAGGGACCTGTGCCATTCATTTTTACATGCATCTAACCTACAGACGACCCTATACTTAGTTATCTGTTCTAGGGGAGATTTAGATTGGATATCAGGAAAAACTTCTTTACAAAAGGGTTGTTAAGCACTGGAACAGGCTCCCCAGGGAGGTGATTGAGTCACCATCCCTGAATGTGTTCAAAAATCGTGTGGATGTGGTGCTTGGGGACATGGTTTAGCGGTGGGTTGTTAGGGTAGTAAGGTTAGGTTGAGTTTGGACTCGATGATTTTGAAGGTCTTTTCCAGCCTGAGCAATTCTATGATTCTGCCTAGAGACCCTCATGGCAAAGAGGAGGATTGTCCTGTTATTGAGTCATGTAAAGAATGAGTACTTGGCAAAAGGCAGCAGTGCTCTCATCAGCATTACTTAGTTCAGAGGATTTTCAGCTTCATATGGTCATCCTCACAGGTTAACAAAGCCTTTAGAGAGAAGGAAGCAGTCTCTTGGAAGAGGTGCACAGCTCGCACACTCTTTTCAGTGACCAGCATATTTCACAATTGCCCTGAGCTTACACTCCAGTTGGTCTATGATGAATTACACTTGTTTGGTGTGCTTGCTGTGCTACCCTGTGCACTCCAAACCAGGAAGACAGACCAGGCTACCTTCCTTTGCCAAGGCCCTATTTGTCTAGTGGGATGTGCCTCAGATTGGTGCTACCAACATTGTAACTACCCACACAACCAGCCTACAATTTGGCAAATCTCTCAGTCAGACACTCAAGCTGTCCTTGGCTGAACAGGGATTACAGCATTCTGTCTTACAGGCTTTGCTTCTGCAGTTCAAACAAATGAGAAAGAAACCCAAAGCTGTATTTGTACTATTTGCACTTCCTTCTCACTATCTAGCTGGCTGTTGATGCTTGACCCCTTTACCTGCCTAGCAAATCTACTGATGTCATTCTTCAACTTGGTTAAATTGTATAGACATAAACCACAATAACCACAAAACTTAGCCATCACAACAGAAAAACTATTTAATCCTGTATTTCACATTCTAACAGAAGACACAATACTCACACCACTTCCCCACTTTACATGCCTATTTTCTCTCCAAGCTTTTTTAACCTGTTTTCCAATGGCCTAGATAATGCCAGTCATGAAGTACTGGGCCTGACAGAACTCTTCTACTTGGGCAGGTCATTATCAGGTGGATAATCTCCAAACCAAGTCAGAATAAAATGTATTGCAGTAGACACTATTTCTCTTATAAACTCTGACGAGGAAGGCAGTAAATATTTCACACATCAACACAATATTCAAATCAAGAGTTGTGTTAACCAAACAGTGAACAGACTCTAAATGAAAATCTTCCATACTTCTTCCCATGTCCAATCTAATTATGTGCTACCATCATACTACTAAATATCTATGTCAATTAAACTTATCATCAAAACAAGTTCTGTTATTTGGGTATTTTTACACTGATACCAAAACCAGGCAGGATCAAGACAGCTTTAAGCTGGTTCAAATCAGGTATCACAGCAGATCCCACTTGATTGTACTGGTACACAGATAAGTGGAAAAATTGCTACTGTATCAGCCATTGTATTGCCAAAGTACCACATCTGGCAGCTGTGTTGAGGGAAGGCACTGACTTCCATTTTCCAACACCAATGTAGAACAAGGCAGGTTTTTAATGCCTTTTTCCAACTTGTTTGCTACAGCCCACTGACAAGTGCCAAATGGCAAGCCAGGTGCATCAATGGACTTTGAGAGCAAAACAATGTGTGTTCTCAGTCCCCTAAAATAATGGTTTTCATACTTCAAGCTTGCACTTCAATGTCTTTAGATACTTGCTTATTAAAAGCTACTGCTACCACTTTAGAGTATGGACACTGTGCACTGAATTTAAAGTGCTTTATGCATACAATCTATTCAAGGGTCAGACATTTTGTTAAAAACAAAAGAATTGTTTTGTGAACTTGTGAACAGCTGTGATTCATCCAAGTATAGGGCCACGCCGGCAATTTGAGCACTGAAAGTCCAGTTTAGCACTGTCCTGTAAAATCTTAAGACATTCACCAGATAAGCATTTGAACAATCACTGCTAGAATTACGCTGATGTATCTCTCTACAGTCCGTATTAGTAAGCAAAAGAGAGAAATGCACTTTTAAAAGAGAAAAAAAAGTGCCATAGGTGTGTGGGGAAGGGCAAACGGGAAGAAACAACCATTCCAAGGCCTGTCTATGTTTGTGGATTAGTTGATGAGTAGGAGGCTGATACACTTGGAAAAACCTCCCTTGGTAAATTATTGCTCTCATGTAAGCCAGATGAACGACTCCAAGCTCGCCACAGCTGTTTGGAAATACGAAAAGTTAAGCACAAGGCGTTCAGCTACTGTTGCTCTGCCCAAGGCCCGCAGCAGCCCTGTCACAGCCGCTAACCGCGCCATTACAGATGGACTTGTTGCACAGCAACCCCCGAGCTCGCGGAAGCCTACGGGAGCCCTCAAGCGCGGCGGCACTGCCAAACCCCTCAGGGAAACGGCAGTAAGCTACTGGAAGAAGAACAACAACAACAACTCTGAGGCCTCCGCCACCGGGAGCCCCAACGACAGCGGGACCATCGGCAGCGGCCGGGCCCCAGCACAGGACGCCTGAAAGGCAGCAGCCCCGCCTCGCCCCCGCCGACAGGCCCCGGCCGCGCCCCCGCGCTGGGGAAGCTCCGCCCCGCCCCGCGCACGCGGCGCGCCCTCACAGGTCGCGGCCTCCCGCTGGCCCCGCCCCCGGCGCAGCCGCCAATCCCGAAGGGCGAAGTGTCCCTCCCTCCCGCCGCACCGCCCGGCCCGGAACGCGTGTCGCCCGGCGGTTGGCGGCCCCGCGGCGGCCAATGGGGGAGAGGCACCTCACACCCGGCCTCTGATTTTACGCGCGGAGGCGCGCTCGCGTGCTGCTTTGCTCGCGCGCGCTCGCTTGCCTTCCGCCGCGGCGGCTGCTGCTGCGGGGCTGGGGGCGCCGCGCGCCGGCCGCATCTGACGCGCACCGGGGCCTCGCGTGGCAGAGTCGCTTCGGAGGGGCTCGAGAGGCGATTGGCGGGCGCGCCGCTTGCGTCGCAGGACGGCGACCAATCCGGGGGCGCGGCGTGCCGCGAGGGGCGCGGTGGGCCAGAGCGAGTCGGGGACGGCGGCAGGATGAGGCCGAGCGGGCTGTGGGTGTTGCTGCTGCTGCTGGGGCTGGCCCAGATCGCCCTCCTGGCGCGGGGCGCGGAGGAGGACGACGATGAAGGTGAGTGGGGGGTGTCACGGGGCGGGCTGCGTGCGAGTGAGTGGGGTAGAGGGCTGGCGGGGCCCACCCGTGGCGCTCGGGCCGCCGCTGCGCGGCCTGGCTCCCCCCGGGACGTGCGTAGGCCGCTGCGGATAGCCCGACCCGGGGAGGGTTCCGGGCCGGCGGGCCGCGGCCGGCGGCTCCCCGCAGGCCTGGGGCCGAGCCGGCGGAGGCAGCGCGCTGACCCCCCTTGGCGGAGGCGCTGGTGTCTCCGCGGGCGCAGAGAGCCCGCTTCTCCCGGCTACGCTCCGTTCTCCCTCGCTGTGCGGCAGCTCTGCCTCGCCTCCTCCGCACACGGAGCGAAAAGCTAGCAGTTAGCTATGTTGGCAGTCACTGACTTCTAAATTACTAGCAAACTTGCGATTTCATTATCTAGTGGAGCACTTTTCTTATCCCATAGCTCGAGGGGTCTGTGCCTTCTGTGTGGTTCGAACTGTTTTTTCCCAGTTGGCCTCCGTGTGTTGCTAGTTTCTTGGTGCTTCATCCCATTGTCATTGTGTTTCGCCCATGCGGGTCTTCTCCTTTACAAAATTGGCCAAAACAAAGCTGACTTACTAAGTTTAGCTTTTGTACGTAGGAGGCAGGCATTTGAAGGTGCTTCTTTTTTGGGTTTATGCGTCTTTCACGTGGATTTTGAGAAATCCTACATGTTTCATGTTTCCTACATTGATGAAGTTGTATGTTAAGCATTAGAGGGTGTTCAGGGAGACCGGATCATGGATGACCTCCCGAACTCTTGCCCTGCAAGTTCTTGCTCAGTGAACAGGCACGGAAATTTGAAGAAATGCATTTATGTCAGGTACCTTATCAGTGTGATCAACTGTAGGATAAAGATCAAAAGATTATTTTTTTTTTAATAGGATATAGCATTTGCAGTGAGGAGATACATGTGTTTCAGCTTAGAACTTAAGAAAAAAGCTTCACAGGAGGACTCTTTATTGTATCAGTTTTCTTTGCTTTTAGGTAGAACGCTTGGTTATCACTTTGTAGCATGTGAAAAGCCTAGTACTGAGTTCCCCTACTACCTTCAAATGGTGAAGTAACACCTGTGATGTTACAGCAAGGCATGGATCCTGTGGTTGACAGCAGTAGCTCAGCTTCTGGCCCAGGCTCTCACCAGTATTTCTCAGGTGTGCTGTTCTTCTCATTGTATAAGTTTGGGGGATCAAAGGTGTACAGTGATTAAAGCATTTCATCCCATATGCGAGTTGAACACTAATCCATTGCACAGCTTGAATCATTTTCCCATGTCTATTGTGTATCTCAAAATTGTATATAAATCACGAACAAAGCTTTACCAAGCCTTGGCTTTAAAAATGCATGTAGTTAGAGATTGCCATTTCTGCCCTTGAAATGCAGATCTGCATGAAGTGGAATAAATTACTTTGCAACTGTAACCTTATGTAAATTGATTGTTCAGGAGATGAAAATTTCAGGTGAAACCAAGTTTGTTGCACTGTATGGTTTTGGAATTGAAGTTTGACTTGGCCAGTGAGGGAAATATGCTTGCAGCAAGGTTAGTCTGGATTGTTACTGTTACACCCTTTGCATCCTCATGAAGGAGGTATCATGTAGAAGATCCACTACAGAAAAGCTGGAGTAAGACTGCTTTCATAAAAAGGCTTTTTAATGCTCTGACAACAGACTGTGAGTCTTGACTTCTGAAAACTGAGCTCATCCAACTGGAGAACAGACACTGCAGTGCCCTCAGCAAAAGGAAACTTTAAGACAGAATCCTGAAGTCATTGATGTCTGGGTGCAGCTTTTTTGTACAGGATTCAGCCTACTGAAGAAAAAGTTACTAGGCCAGGGTTCCAATAAATGCTGAAAGTTTAGTGAAGTTACTGTAAGAATTAATTTTAATTACAGTAGCTGACATCCTGAAGAAGGCCGGCCAGCATCATGTACTTGAAGTCTTAAAATTAGAGTGCCATCTTCATCAAATTTTTTTGACTTGGATAGTAATGTATTGAAATTTGTAGAAACGTTTTGCTGGAGTGAGAGTGGTCCATGTTTACTGGAGGGCATAGCTGCTACTTGCTAGTTTGCTGCTATTTTATTTTCATGAGCTGTCTTAATGCAAATATTTATTAGCTAATTCTGCTATTTCAGGTGCCACAGTTAGGCTCATTCTGTATCTTTTCTCTTCAAATTGTAAATCATTAATGCAGAAAAAAGTTTCTTGCTCTTATTGAAAAAAGTCCTGCTTATTTTTCCAATACTTGGTCAGGTACTTGAAACAGGTCTTTAGTGTTGGGATGTTAGAGGTAGCTATGATAACCCTAGGTATTGGTGAAGCTGGAGACTGCAGAGGGTGAGTTTGCACTGTTAAGGACCAATTTAAAGGTGTGGTTAACTTTTTTGCTTTTAAATGCATGCCCTCCTTAAGCCAGCTGGGACAAGCCGGATGGAGCTCTGCTGTTGTGCGCAGCTGCCCTGCCTCTCTCTCTGAGGAGGAGAAGGGGCTCTGTAATGCCCGGGATGATATATGGCTGGTCAAGGAAGCTCTGTGTCAGCAGGCTGGATAGACACTACAGGGAAAGATACCAAATGATTTCAGTGATTGATGTTAGCTCTAGTGGTAACATTTTCCACTTGTGCAGGATGTTTTTGTAGGTGTTGCTTTGTTCTCAGCTTTCTAACCCATGAGCCTCTGCCAGAGCAGCTGGGGTGGTCTTTCTGTTGGGGCCAGGTAGGTAGCATAGTAAGCAGGAATGAGAGTTGCAACCCAGTGATTAGTTTCAGAGATGCATACACAGAATTGGCTGTCTAGTTTTGCTTAAATTCCTTTGCCAGGAAAAACCAAGTCCAAAGTGATTTGCTGGGAAAAGCAATGGGCATTGCTCAACTTACTGGAAATTCAGGCACAGACCATCCACGAACACCCTGTGGTGAAACATCGCCCTCAAAACTGCTGGACATGCATGTACGTGGAATTCTAACTGCTGAAAGCCCCTGAAAATGAGCTTTTTCACCCAGGGAATCCTGTGGGTACATGACTGCTATAGATTCTCTTCAGGGGTGTTCGATAGTTCAGCCCTTTCTCTGCAGACGTTCAGAGCTAGTAACACAGGAGGCATTGTCCACTTTCAAATAGTGCTTTTAGCTGCTTCGTAGATCAGATGAAACAGTAGTAGTTGTTAAAGAAACTTAATCCAGGTAGCTACTGTTGTGTGATAAGTGATCTCCTGTGATCTCTCCCCTCATCAGAAGCTTTAATATTTTTGGTGGTGTATAAAGTTGGGTTCTAATTAAAATTAATGCACTTACTTCAGGAGTGTGTATTTTTTTCCTGAGACTGTAAAGGTTTATTTTTTTAATACTTCTAACAGAAAAATAACTATGGCAATTGAACAGCATAATTTTGTCCATGGTGAGCTTGTTCCTATGGTCTGCTACTGATCTGAGAAGAGTGAGGTTTGGTTTTTTTACCTTTTCATACCTGGATACTACATATTTATCTTTCTAAACTTTAAAGTTCTGGGTGAAATCAGAGTATTTTCAGAATTCATATCCTGAATAAGTAACTTTCATGTACTTGATTTGCTGTCCTACTGCATTAAATCCTATCAGCTCAGTCAAAGCTAATTAACATTAAGTAGAGAATAGTTTTAAATAAGAAACCTTAATCTTTTTTCTTTTTCATATTCTGGGATTCCCAGGGGTTGAAAGGGCCTTTGCTTCATTGCTTTACAATTTTCATTTGGAATGAGGTACTTTCGTTACTTGTTCTGTGACTGAAATTCCTTTACAGTCATTGAGGAAGGTCTTCTTGCCTTGAATGATAGCAGTTTGGAAAAAAAAAGTTTAAAGGAACATGTGAAAGATCAGATATTAAAGAAACCAAGTTGCAAGCCAACAAAGACTGAACCAGTTAAAATGTCCTGGCTTCGGGTTTCATGTACTAACTTTGCTTTGGTAGTTTAGCAAATCTGCTTTCTCCTTGAAAGGCCTGTTCTGGACCAGTGATTTTGGTCTCCTTACATCAAACACCTCCCCAAAAGTTCTTTGAAAGAAGTTTTCACTCTGTTTTAGAAAAGTACCTTGCATCTGCCTGTCTTTTAGACCTTCAGACAGGCAGAGCCTAGCAGTTGTGGTGTTAGAGGTGTAGTGAGTAAGGGTACAAGGGAAGCATTTGGAACAGGTAACATCTGCTCTTTTGGTACAAGACACCTAGTTGGTACAACCACAAATTGCTGTGCTTACAGGAGAGCTGGTTTGCTGCATGATGGAAGGCTTGTCTTTGAACTCAGGTGTCATCTGTGTGCTGTTCTTGCCCAGTGAAACCTGTCTCACTTCCCACATCTCAACAAGATACCCAACATACCTGGGTGGTGACTGTCACATAGATCCGTGCACATTCATTATTCTTCTGCCCTGACGCACAAAATGCATGTTGACACTTCACAGAAATGTTGATGATTGTTGGCTGGAGTAGTGTGGACAAAAATGAAATGACCACACATCTGACTCCAAGCTCTTTGTGAACTGAGGCAGCTGTCATTGTATGTGGAGCAGGAACTAACCTGTGTTGATACTTTTTTTCACCACAGGGTGTACTTAATCCATCTTTAGTCTGGTAGTGTTATTTTAATGTTAAACTTGACACAATCTAATCCGTATTGCATTTTTACTTTTCCAGAATCTCTTGCAAAAGAAGCTGACGATGATGGTGATGATGATGATGATGATGAAGAAGATGAAGATGATGATGATTCTGTAGTTAAAGAAGAAAATGGTGTATTAGTCTTGAATGATGCAAACTTTGACACCTTTACTACAGACAAGGACACTGTGCTCCTGGAATTCTATGCACCATGGTGAGTTCACAGACTGCAGTACCTCCTTTAGGTGCAGGATGGGGTGGCTGTCAGGGGCTTTCCTGACAGGACACCCTACAAAGTGAGCTTGGGTTGCAATTTTAAAGATGACATAGGAGTAGCTTGGCTGCAGAAGTACTGGACTGGTCCAGGATAGGAGACACTTCTGGTGGTGTGGAGGTACCCTTTTCCCTGCCCCCCATACCGTGCAACAGACAACATCCTGCTTCTTCTCCACACATGTGGGTCATACTGAGGGAACCCGTGCCAAGGGAAGGCCTGGACCTCTCCCTGCTCTGTGCCTGTCAGGGAACAGAAACAGTCCCAGTGAGCCCCAGAAAAGTCATGCAGTGTGGTTTCACAGCTTGCTGTTGTGTCCTTGTGCTGGCCTCTGAGAACTTGTGCACTTACTCATCTAGATGGAGGAGACTTCCCTAGTAGGGGAATTGCTAGAAGATTTTCCTTCTCAAATCCAAATCTTTGTCCTTGCCAGAAGGGTGTGGTGCAAGTAAGGACATAGCTCCATTTGTATTATCAACTTTAAAGAGTGCCTCATACAGCTACCTAATGGTAATTCTGCTGGCATGCCAGGGTGCACAGTAACCCCGGAGCGCTCAAGGTACAATGGATTTGCCTGCATATAACTGAGACAAAGAATTTAGGCCAGAATGTATCTTCTCTTGCATTCTTATGGACAAAAATAATAGGAATGGTTAGTGGCAGAAAACAAGAGTAGAGTGTATTTGCATTCAAGTTGTTGACTTAATCTTGCAGCCAGAACATCTTCTCCTTTGTGGCTTAGTGATATAAGGATGATTTACTCATTTGTCCTTTTCTAGTCTGAGTAGTGGGGGAATATGATCTTGCTTGAGGTGGAGTTGCATTTTAACTTGTGCCACTCCTACTACAGAGAATAGCATCCCTGCTTGGCTGTAGGTACCATTTCTGCTGCTGTAGTTTTCCTGCATGAAAGCTGAACATAAAACTTAATTTAGCCAAGCAGAATGATGTTTGGTCATCACAGGCTAAAAATCTCTTTTCCTTTCTCTACTCCTCCTCCTGCCAGTTGAGATGCTAAAGAGTACAGGCTATATGCTACACACTACTTTTCCTCTTTTTTAATTTTCATTTTGCTGGTTTCATTTTCAGCTTGTCAAGCTATATTCAACTTTTCTTTGAGTGTTTAACTACTGGTTCATTTTTCTGTTTAGTTCAATTTCAGATGCTGGGTAGATAAGATGAACCTAGATTAGGGAGAAGCTCTCTATGGGTGAGACCATATTTAGAGAGACAGGGAGGAAGGAGAAGCATAGGACGAGGTTTGCAATTTTATTATAAAAGCAATTGTTAAGTTTTGATGACTTTAGAAAACATATGGAAATGTGTTGCCTTTTGAACGAAGAGGGCAAGAGGGTGTCCTGGAAGTGCGAAGTAGCAAAATACTTGTGCAGGTCTGTTGTGCATTTTTATATTTACTTGTGTCTTCCTCTGACAGGTGTGGGCATTGCAAGCAGTTTGCTCCTGAATATGAAAAGATAGCCAAAACTCTGAAGGAAAATGACCCACCTATTCCAGTTGCCAAAGTAGATGCTACTGCAGCCACTTCACTAGCAAGTCGTTTTGATGTCAGTGGCTACCCAACAATCAAAATCCTGAAAAAAGGCCAACCTGTTGACTATGACGGTTCTCGGACAGAAGATGGTAAGTACCAGTCTTTTGTTAGAGAATTACAAAGCAAGGGAGTATATGCTCTTGCCTCTTGATGTAACTATATTGAAGGACTTTGATCTCAAGTTATTAAGCAGAATAATATCAACGCTGAAGTTTTGCCCATCTTCTCAGTTGGCTGCATGCTAGAGGATCATTTTGCAGGTAGTGGATGGTGCTGTTACTAATAGAAGGTTTCTAGAAGTATGACTTGACTAGAAGAGGAGGTGGTCTCATGCTTGCTGAAGGATCAACTAATATGACTATTGACTGCATATAATGACTGCACACTCACTTGTTTCTTCTTAGTGAATGTGTCCGACTTTAGTCAGAGGAGAAAAGTACCTTTTCTGTCTGTTTTGAGATGAAACTAATGTGCGTCTGTGCTGCAAAGTATAAACCTGTGCTCTACATAAATAAGATACTCTATGGGTCAACAGAATATTAAAGACTTTCTTGACAATACCAGCAATGAAGTAAAGCATAAAGGAGCTTGATTAAGAGTGTTCTCATGTAAGCTTGACTATGTTTGGTCCAAGACCATGCTTGCCATTCTGATTTAAAATTCTTGATACAAACTCTTGCATTTTATATACTACTGGTATGATAGTGCAGCTTGCTAACTGAGCTGTTGAACTGTATTTCAGCAATTGTGGCCAAAGTGAAGGAAGTTTCTGATCCCAATTGGACCCCTCCACCAGAAGCAACCTTAGTATTGACCCAGGATAATTTTGACAACATTGTGAATGATGCTGACATAATCCTGGTGGAATTCTATGCTCCATGGTAAGCAAGAAGGCAGTCACATGTACTTTCCTAGCACAGCTAGCCTGAATATACTTGGTGAATGTATTTTCTGCTGTTATGCACCTTCTACAGAGGCTTGCCTTGTGTATGTGTGCATAGCTCTGGTGTACCTTAGTTATAATCTGACAGAGGATCACATCATAAATCACTTGCTGAGACACAGGCCCAGTCTAGTCTTCAAGGGATGGCCTCTAAAACTTCACTGAAGATTCTCCATATTTGTTATCAATTTGGGAACACATTGAGAGATACTGAAAACCAGAGGCAGTTCGTCCTTAATTTTAGAAAGGCCTCTAAAAATGAAGCTGTATATAGTAATGTGGGGCCAGACATAGAGGCTAGCTTCAGGTTAGAGATAAGCCTTCCTGGACTGAAGTGTCCTCTATTGATTGAATAACCTCATTTCTACTTTGTCTGTTCACTCTTCCACTTCAGAGGTAGAAAGTACCTAGCAGGACTCGTGCTTGCACAAACTGCCCTCTGCTCTCCTTCCCTAGGTGTGGACACTGCAAAAGGCTTGCTCCAGAGTATGAGAAGGCTGCCCAGGAGCTCAGCAAGCACACCCCTCCAATTCCCCTGGCTAAAGTCGATGCCACTGCTGAAACTGAGCTTGCAAAGAAGTTTGATGTTACTGGCTACCCAACTCTGAAAATCTTCCGCAAGGGCAAACCTTATGACTACAACGGTCCACGGGAAAAATATGGTATTGCAGCTTCTGCATTTTTTATTTCCTGAGGGCTTGACCATGAATCCTTTGATGTATCTATAGGACTTGTAGACTTTAACTTCATAGCAATGGCAGTTGGAGGGAACCTGAAAAAACTGTGCTTATAGCTGTGTAGGCCAGCACTATAAATCTGTCTCTAATCTTGAAAAAAATCTTACGGTGCTACTACAAGCTGCTTTTAATTTTAAGTAAGTTAAATAATCATGATGAAGCAGCAGCAGTATGAGTAAATGGGCAGCCTTTAATTGCACTGGAATGCACCAAAAGAGCTGGCAAAGTGATCGATAATTAGGTTTTGATAAGAGGGAAGACTTAAGATTAGCCAAGTGGAACTTTGGCTCATAGCAGGGTCAGGAGACAGTGAAGGGTCTGGAATTTTGTGAGTTACTTGAAGGATCAGCTGATATCCATGGAACTTGTGTGTGGTCAGCTTCTGAAATCAAGCTGAGAGTATCCAGAACTGCAGCTTTAAAAAGTTGGACTGAGGTCTTGCTTACTTGGTCTTTTAGCTATTGTGGGAAGGCTGCACAGAAAGGGTTCCACAGGAAATGTAGTATTGATGTCATAGAGGGAATGCCTAAATCTTTCTGTTCAATAAATGTTCTAAGCCACTTCTGGGGGATGGGTTTGTCTCACAGGTATTGTCGACTACATGATTGAACAGGCTGGTCCTCCATCCAAACAGATTCAGGCTACCAAGCAGGTACAGGAATTTCTGAGGGATGGGGATGATGTCATCATCATTGGTGTCTTTAGTGGAGAGAATGACAAAGCCTATCAGCTCTATCAGGAAGCAGGTAAAGAATGTTTTAAAATACTAATGAAATTTATGTTTTGTTGAGATTATGCCCAGGACTTTCAGCATGGAGGGTTCCTTTATTTCTGCTCTTAGTTTAGTGAGGGATACTGGAGAGGAAGAAGAGTAAGGAGATTGAAGGTTGACCATCTACTTGTACTTGATAAAAAAAGCTCACGCCATATTCTGAGGCTATAACTAAGGTATCAGCCAGTCACAGGAGATACCTCCTTTTGGTAATGTGTCTGTAAACTATATGTGAGCTAGAGGAGGGAAAATTCCTAGCCTAGGAACAAATTGCAAATTCCTGGCTTGAACCCTTGCTAGCTTTGCCATCTGCTATTGCTTCTTTTATACCTGACAGTTCCAGAGGCTGGGCTTTGCCAAACTTGTTTGGGATGGGAGAAAGAATCATCAACCACTTCTGTATCAGTTTAACTAGACCATTCCTGGCATTGTTTATTCTTAAAAACCCCTTTGATGTGACACATTGACAGTCCTATCAATGGTATTTGCTGCCACAGGTGAGCCTAAGCACTTACAGTGCTCAGTCCCTTTAACCAGTCCCTGTGTCTCAGATGATTGAACCACTTGTAGCCTCTCTTGGTTTTTGCTAGAGCCTTGAGAGCAGCGTGGGTGATTCTTCTACCCCTGGCTATGTCTACTTCTGGGGCTGCTGTCATTTATAGTTGGAGTAGGATCTGATGACTTGATGACTGGGTTCTTTTCCAGCTCTACTTTATCTGGGGAAAAGCCAAGAGGTAGGAAACATAAACAAATAGCTGTTTCACTGTATATATTCTGAAAGCTGTTCAAGGCTTTTGAATATGTAAAATAACTCGTCAAGCCGATTTGCTGAACAGCATTAAAATAGTGCTGCTCCAGTTGTATGTATTTTCATATGCTTCTCCCCCCTGGATGAGTCTCCAGATTGTTCTGTGTCTCATGGAGAATGGGAAGAGTTTCACTACAGTGCAGTCTCAAGACTTCAGTTGGAGGCTATCAGTTCACTTCTTGATAACCTTTCCTTCTCTCTGACCTTAATTTTTCAGCGAACAGTTTAAGAGAAGATTACAAGTTCCACCACACCTTCAGCAATGAGATTGCAAAACTATTGAAAGCATCTCCAGGAAAACTGGTTGTTATGCAGCCAGAAAAATTTCAGTCAAAGCACGAGGCCAAGATGCGTGTTTTGGACCTTAAAGTGAGTAACTCATCAAAGCTAGAAAGTTTGTGTGCAGATTGAAGATTCCCTTTCTTTGTATATATGAACATTTGGCATCTTCCTGTTGGAAGTACTCCACTAGACATTTGAGGCAACTTTTGTCCCTTGAAATTGTATTGCTTTGTTCAAGAAAGCTTTATGAAATAACCCAGAGGTTAAGTACTCAAAGAATAGTTTACCTTTACAATATTTAGTTTAAGGGTAGAATACTAAGTTATCTTTAGTGCTCAAGGATTTGAAGAATATGGTGACAGCATTGTTCATGACGTGCCCCTCTTTCTTGTTCATGCATGCATCAATATTAGTTTTCAGTAGCGTGTAACAGAAATGCCACTTAAATCCATTTGTCTGAACTTTTTTTCCCAAATTTTTTTAAGAAGGACTCTACAGATGGGTCGGAGATAAAAGAGCATGTGCTAAAATATGCTTTGCCTCTAGTTGGTCATCGCAAGCCTTCTAATGATGCTAAAAGATATGCTAAGCGTCCTCTAGTGGTTGTCTATTACTCTGTAGACTTCAGCTTCGACTATCGTGTTGGTAAGTTGGCTAAGATGATCATTTCTCCACTTTGAGAGGAAGCAAGCAGTAAGTAACTAGAAGTTACTAATCCTATTACGTCCTGTTTTTCCAGCTACCCAGTACTGGAGAGGCAAAGTCCTGGAAGTGGCCAAAGACTTCCCTGAATATGTGTTTGCTGTATCTGATGAGGAAGATTATTCTTCTGAAATAAAAGATTTGGGCCTTCTTGAGAGTGGAGAGGATGTTAATGTTGCCATTCTGGATGAAGGTGGCAAGAAATATGCCATGGAGCCAGAAGAGTTTGACTCTGATGTACTCAGGCAGTTTGTACTTGCATTCAAAAAAGGTGCAGTTTCTAAAATGGGGTTCTCTAAGCTGTTTGTTTTGTTTTCCCTTTTTTTCTCCAAGAGATTTTGCTGAGGCAATGGCTACAGCAAAGTCATGTGTGATGTGAAAACTCACAGTGCTCTATGGCTTAAAGCTTTTGGATGTTTCTTGCCTTTTTTTTTGCTACTTTTATTCTTGGTTCGTTAACTTTGCTTGAACTACGCTGTGGCATCTAACTATATTCTAACACTGGGTGTGTTTGGCAAGCCTAAAATGTTCTTGCAGCTTTGAAGTGTGAGCTGATCATTCATATTTGGGACTAGTAATCACTGCCTAAGATATTGTATAGGGGTGGACAGCCATAGAAAGAGGGAGAAGGGTTCTAGGGAATTGTGAAACAAATTGTTGCCCATATTTCCAAGGTTATTGTGCTAAAGCATCAGTAGCGAGCTAGCCTGTGTTTCATGCAGAGCTAAGTTCATTTACTGGAGCAATGCTTTTCCCTGGCAGGAGGATGTACTCCTGCCCTTCCTTCCTTGGAGAGATCGTAAGGATTGCTCTTACTGTATTCTAACAGTGGTGTGTGTTTTGTTTCCTTCTAGGAAAACTGAAGCCTATTGTGAAGTCCCAGCCGGTGCCAAAAAATAACAAAGGGCCTGTGAAAGTGGTAGTGGGTAAAACTTTTGATACCATAGTAATGGATCCAAAGAATGATGTTCTCATAGAGTTCTATGCCCCATGGTGTGGACATTGCAAGAAACTAGAGCCGGTGTATACCGAGCTAGGCAAGAAATACAAAAATGAGAAAAATCTAGTCATAGCCAAGATGGATGCTACTGCCAATGATGTGACGAGTGACCACTACAAAGTGGAGGGATTCCCCACTATCTACTTTGCTTCGAGGGACAAGAAGAATAACCCTATTAAATTTGAAGGCGGGGACAGAGATTTAGAGCATTTGAGCAAATTTATAGAGGAGCATGCAACAAAACTCTCCAGGACAAAAGAAGAGCTTTAGGTAGGATGAGGGTGGTGAAGAAAAATTGTACATTGTAGTTAAAAGCAAGTTACTGACAAGACTTGCATGAGAGAAGAATTAAGCAGTTTGAGCAAGGAAATTACTGAGCAGTAAAGCAATTGCAGTATCTTTTTTTTTTTATATGGCAGAAGAGTTTTTCTGGAAACTGAACTTCTCTGATATGAATGTCTTATGTTAGTTACAGTTTTGATCTTTGGAGAAAAATACATCCTTTATTTTTTTGTGACTATCTTGAGCTTGATTATTGACTTCAATGCAACTGTTTTTTAAGTTAAAAGATGTTACCAAAAAGAGAGAACCAGATCCCTCTGCCAAACCGTTTTCTTTGTCTTATTTGTTGGTATGATTACTGGGAGGGGCAGTGTTTTTGAGCCAGTCTCTCAGAATCTGTTATATTTCTGTATACCTATTTGTGTGACTGTATCACTGTATTCATTGCTGAGTGTAAGAATGGGAGTTTTTTAAAGTGTGGATGAATTATTCAATCCTGCTGAGATACAATGCAGTGACCTGTTAACTAAATGTACTCTAGACCTGTCTGCTTTTGCTTTGTGCCCATCAGAGAGCGTGATGCTAAAATATCGAGTTTTTCTAACTTGCTTCTCTTTACTAGTGCATATTGACTTACTTACACCTTAGTCTTACCAAGTATATTTTGGAGTAATTGGAGCGTGGCAGAAAGAGCATCTAGTGTGTGGTAATGCCAGCATTGTGGTCTCAGATTTGTGTGTTACCATCTTCTTTCCTTTTGCAGAGAAGAAAGTTTGGTAGTGATTCTTTTTTGGGGAAGCAGACTGAGACCTGATGAACTGCAGGTACAAAGGATGATTGCAACTACTCTGTGCTCCACTTGTCAGTATGTGCATTTGAAAGTGGATTTTGATCTTGAATGTCCCAGTTTAGATGCACCCATAGATTTATGGGCCATGTAGGGGTGGCAGGCTTTTATACTCCAGCAGCACTCTGCCTCTTTTCAGAGTTATAATGCTGTGGTGTGTGCAGCTTCAGTGTCACCAAAGCAGTTTTGGTACATATTTCATTTTAAGGGTAGTGCTTCTCTCCTAGCAGCACTATTTTGTCTTGTAAAAGACCAATATCATCAGTCTTCCTTTGATATTTCCTTGTGCACTAGTTCTTAACTTTCAGAGAGTGTACAAGTCTAAAACCACCACCCAGTCTTTTTTCTTCTGGGTAGATTAAATCTTCTGTATAGCAAGGGTAAACCCATGTGCAGGAGGTGACTGTTAAGATACAGTCCAAGAACCCAACAGGGCCTCCAAGAGGGTATATAATCCTTATCCTTTCCCACTACACTTTGCATCCCTGTTGAAGGGATGTGCCTCCCTGCTGCCATAAGGGGATTGCTCTTTGCTGACTGTAACAACCTACACAGTGAAGCATGACTAATTAATCTTGCAGAGGTGTACAGGACTGCATGAAGGCTTTCTCTTAATTAACAATTAAGCTGAAGCTAGTGAACAAAGCTCACCAGCAGGTTATGAATGGACAGTATCAAACATCCACAGAGTGCTGGGGTGTGCTTGAATGCTCTTCAGTTCCTGTTGTGTATCAGCAAAAGCTGGGAAGTGCTTACCAACTATTCAGGAGCAGATCTCAATTGCTGCTTTGTGTTAAAGCACTGTAATCATTCCCTCCAGGCCCCAGCACTGTCAATCTCCTCTTTCCATAGTAGAGGGCTTTTTCTCTGCTGTTCTTAAATGTACAGGTATCTGTTAAGCCTAGGCAATATTTCGCCTAAATGACTCTTAGCAAGTGCATTTTCTTCCCATTGCTTGCTGATTTTGTTTGCAGATTTTCTGCAGAGCTTTCAAAGGCCATGATCTATGACAAATGTCTGTGCAGGCAACAGGACTGAGATCAGACATAGCTGAGCACCAGCTTACATTGGAGGTGACTTTTTTCAGCTTTAGAAAGTATACATAAGCCAAGTAGCAATTCTGTCCTGTCCTGAGTTGAGACCAACTCAGTTCTTCAGAGAAGTAGGCACAGACTTTTAAAATGAGTTCTTAAACATAATTCAGTTTCTATCCCTAAGCAAATACCTCATTTAATACTGGAAGGAACAGAACTTCTCCTGCTTACTAGTAGCAGTTTTATAAGAATTTATTCCAAAACAGATATTGTGTAACCAACAGGAGGATATGAGTAAATATGGAACATGTAGAGGGAGGGTGAGAAGTACCTTACTGGTGGTGGGTACTACAGTCAGGGCTGAAGCTCCATTCTTTTCAGGATAGTTGAGTATAAGAGTTTCTCACCTCTCTCCTTGCAAGTGCTAATTTACTAACATTGTCATTGTCAATGCTGTACTGCTTCTGTAGACCTCTTCCTCCCAGCAGGAGCTGACACCACTCCAGGTTGAAAACAACCTCTCCAGCCTGATGGGACCCCAAGGACAGGGGAGTATCCAAGATGTGTCTGCAAGGTGCTTCTGCAGTCTTTCTTTTCCTTACCTCTGCAGGTGGAGGCAGCCTGGTACACAGTTACTTCAGAGCAGTGCTCAAAGACCTGATTTTTGTTCTGGAGCACCCATGCTTAAGTCAGAGCTGAATGAGGAAGAGGAATACAGTAGTTGTCAAGAAATTAAGTTAGCAATATGCATCTGCGAGCTGCAAGGACAGGCAGCATTAGTCCAAGTAGGTTATGGGTTTGGGTTATGACCAGTGAAGGGAATTAGGATTTGGTCCATCCTTACACTAGTGTCATCTCTCCACATTACCTGTGAGTCCTTGACTGTGCCACACACCTTGACATCTGCACTTCATAACTGGTGTATATATCTTGATCACTTCCCAGCAAGATGAGGATACTGTTGCCTCTCAACTTTGGGCAAAGTCATACTGGAAAGCAAACTGCTTTCCTTAGCTCCAGTATCCTCTCCCCTGCACTATCAGCATCACGTTGACTTTCTGGGATGGTATGGCTCCATCATTAGGTCTGTTATCTCTCTCCAGAGAGACAAAGTTCTCTGCCTGAAAAGTGATATTAATGTGATTTATGCCTTTTCAGGGGAATAAGTCATACCACCTTTTGGAATTTAAATGCATTATACATGTCTGCTTTTCACTTCCTGGTGTATTAGAGTAATTTTGTAAGCATCTTAAACTATGTTAAAGTAATAACTAAGTGCTGCTGATTAGCCTTGGTGTTCCCTTCATATAGAAGAAAAAAACCCAAAACACTGCATGCATTGCAGAAGAGCAAGGAAGCTCCTCTCACTTGCTCTTACACACAGCTGCATGAGCATATGGCATTATTTCTGGTTATAGCTGCAGGTAGAAGAAAACCTGCTGTTTATGCCTCAGCACATGCCAATTTATGTAGTAGTAACAATTCCTGGGTGGGCTCCAAGGAGCCTGGCCTGGATTAAATATTCTGACAGATAACATCCTGTAGAAAACAAATTTTGTAAACTGCAGTACATCTTTAAGTAGTCAGACTTAAGACTTCTTGAGGGCCACTTCCTTTCCCTTTAGGATCAAGGTCTAAGGTAGGCAGCAACTGCAGCACAGCCGGTGCTCCTTGAGAAGTGAGTTTCTGTACTGTCTGTGGGACATTCAGGGGGACAGTAAATACTGGCCTGGGATCTCAGTGCTGCTGCATTAAGTGCTAGGGGTTTTTTGGTACTGGAAGAGATTAACAGTAGATGGACATCTCTTTGCAATTGAGGTTATTACTTGGTTTTTACTCTAAGCAATTTTATACTTAATTATGGTGAAGTCTGGGTATGGCCCAAGATCTGGCTGGTAGCAAGCAAGCAAGGTACTACAGAGATGGAGACTACTCCACAAAGTTTCTGTCCTCTTGTACATGAGGCTGTGTTGAGCAAACAGGCTTCTGAAAAGTAGGGGATGAATAAGAATACATGATACAGGTTAAAGGCTTCTTAGAAAGGAGCATTAACTGTAGTGGTCAGACTTTGTGTCCTTTCTTTTGTGGTAGGCAAAAGAAGCCGCTGCAAACTGTCCATGCTCCAAAAGGCTTTTTGCTCACAGCCTGTATTGAAAATGAACATGGATCAGTGGATGAGTATTGCAGTCTGTATACTTAGCCCTGGATGTCCATAATTACTAGATCAAGCCCTGTGCAAACAAGTATGTAATCTACTTAGTCCAACTGGTACAGAGCCTTGTATTTGTTAAGCAATTTGGTTTGAGTTTGCTGTGCTTAAGCTGCAAAACTGTTTTTCAGTGCAGAGCAGGGATCTGTGAGCAACCCTGGATGAAGGCACTGAAATGCTGTAGTGTCCTGCCTCAGTTCCTGGACGTTTCTGGGACTACTAGTGCTGTAGAACTTGGAAGTATGGAGGTGTACAGGAATTGCTGCATGTTGCTCCAGAGTATTGACCGGGGAGGACTCCCGATTACCAATTACAAAGGCCTTCTCTTCTTTTCTTGCCTGGATGTCATGATACCCATGGTAGGTTGCATGAAGCCATGCAGCAGCAGCCATGGACAGGAGAAACTTCATGCAAGACCAGAATCCTACAGAACTCACAAGTCAGTCTGTTTTCTTTCAACTTCTCTGGAGACTGCTCTGTGCTGAAGCCAGTTTCTTTAGACACAGCTGTGTGTGCTCTCAGAGGCCACTGACTGATGTCCTGTCAGTGTGCTGGAGTTTGTGCCATGAATAGCTGGTTTTACATGAAGCCACTGTGCTGTTATCTGACCCTTTGCAGCATTGATTTCTGCACCATTCCTGAATGTCTGGACAAACTACACAACCAGAAATGCATCACAAAATCTAAATTATGTCTTTTCAGAGGCTGAGCAAGACTGCTTATGTCTGGAAGGGCTTGTCACTGCAAGGTTGTGGTCATTCTGCTGTGTAACTTTTGAATATAGGGAGGAAGAGATCTGCTCTCTGAATTAGAAAGGTGGAAATTTCAGTTTCAGAAATGCTGGTTTTTCAAATCCCAAGTTGTGTATGGCTTGATTAGCTTTATCTCCTTTACCTTTTTGTTATATTTAATCCAGTCACACAAAGAAAACCCTTATCACAATCAGTAACCAAATCTTTTGATGGATTTCCATATGCTAGGGTTTTGAACAGCCAGTTGTTTCTCCATAGTGAAATTTCATGATTGTCCATCTGCTCTTGATTAATGCCCTCCTACTTGCATTTAAGTTACAGTAGCCTTCCTGAAATTCAGTATGTTTTGCCTTACAGTAGGAGAAGTGTTCTGCAATACAGCCTGGTGAATTGCTGCTCAGAATGATAAAAGCAGAGTGAAAGAAAATACAGTAGAAGGTAGGCTCAGGAAAAAAAACCCTCCAATTTCCATAAGTCAAAGAAACCAAGGCTAGACAGGACCATTTTCTCACCTATTCTGATTGCTCTACATCTCAGGCCTCAAGTTATCAGCTGTTTACTTTTTGTATTCAGCCTAATTTAGCCTATGCGCCTGTTCCAAAAAAAAAGTATGCACCACAACCAGCTCTTCACAACCCTGCTAAGTGCTGATGCTACACTAATATTGATTTGTGAGCCACAGAATGTGCTCAGGAAACGGAACATGCCTCTTCAAAGCAGTACTGCTTTTGCTAATGCCTTTGGACAGTAGATTTTAGACATGTATTTTAATGTGGGGTTTGGCTCTTCCTTTTTGTTTTGAGTTATTCTTGGTCTTTTACAGTCTCAAGATGATCTAACAACTAAAGGATAGTCAGTAAAACTCCTCTAGCTTAATGAAGCTGTAGCTCTTCCTAGTCAACAGCTTCACAAAAGGCCTAGTGACAGGTAGGTTGAATTTTGTTCAAGCTTCTTTCAAAGAGCCTGAAGGAGCAGTAATAGCACACATAACTACATGCAAACTAGGTGTAAATTGAGGAGTTTATGGGTGTACTCACCAGCCTATTGAAATGTAAGTGGCCTTACTAATATGTCTGCCTCTTTATTTTCCTTGAGAGATCACCCTTAATGTTCAACTTGGACAAACCAGTCAATCTTTAAATAGAAAAGTTATGGTTTAAATAAAAAAACAAAAGTCACAGTGGGCTTTGTTTTTCATTCTTTCACTGCCATGATGCACCACAAGTATTAATGAGACCCTTGAAGCATGCTCTTTTCTGTAGCAGCACTGCAGTGTGTGTAAGGGTGGCACTTCCTTCTGCCAAAACTGTCTAAAGAACAGGTCAGGATCAAAGAGGGATGTGACCACAGCTTCAGGGGTATGAGCAATTCAGTGTTTGGTTGGTTTTCCTGACAATAGAGCTTGTTTTGCTGATGATCATAAGAGTGTTCAACCTTCATCAGCCATACAGTGCATAAACACTTCAGCCTGAGCCAATCCTGTTGAATTATGGACATATAAGGAGTAAGTCCTCCTCTTGGCTGTGAAACACTGCACTTTGAAAGACCAGACCTAATTCACTAATAGAAAACATACTTCTTGGGAAGGAAACGAAATTAGGATGTACTACGCGTACATACCATGGATAACAGGCAGTACCAGGAAATACAGCTCATCACCTGTATATGCCATAATCCCCTGTATGTGCCAGTAGCAAATACAGATCAAAAACTGAGTGCAAGAACATCTGGGAAAATGTTTAGTCTGAGAAATGCATCAGCTCAGATGTAGAACAAGTACAACAGTATGAAGATATTCTAGGTGGAATTGTAGATCTTGTATCGCTGTTTGGGGGGGAAAAAAAGCCACAAAACTGGTTTGTTTTGAAACCTTACCCTTTATCACTTTGCATCTTACCACTAGCTGAAATCAGTAACCAATTTAGACCACACATTTTTAATGGTGATAGAAAAATGAATAAGCGTTGCTTGACTTGAGAGGTGCTCCTCTAATACACAAAGAAACTTGACTTTTACTTCAGAGATTCTGTCAAAGGCATTCAGAAGTATACTGCTGAACTCATTTGTTTATCACCAGAAAGAAGTGATTATTTTGTGGTTCTCTGCCGTCCATGGCATTTCCTTTCTCTTAGGTCAAAATTTCTTCTGTTTTATTAAACTGCATCCAGTGTTAACCTTTCAGAATAAGAAAAATACATCCAGCAGCATCATGGTGGCAACAAAGTTTTCCTTGTCCCCAGTCACGATTCACTAAATCCAGTAAAAGACTCAGTACCTAAAAGTTAAGTGACTGGTCCCTGCAGAGGAATGTGAAGTCTGAAGTGGGGTATCTCCAATACCCAGATACAGGGTAAAAAATCAGGAAAAATCCTCCGGGGTGAGGGGGAGGTAGAGAATTCACCTCAAACAAGATCCAAAACAAACAAGGTGGTGAGTAAGGAGCAATCAAGCTCCATCCAGCATAAAATGCTGAGGAAAGGACCTGAAAGCCACTTCTCTTTCAGTCTTAGGCAGTTTTCTTGAGGTCATGGGAATGTTCTTGTCATCTGTTGTCATCCTCAGCATAAAACTTCCTCTGGAAAGCAGGTGCCCGACATGCTCCATCAAAGAATTTCTCTGTAAGCAGGAGATGTGACCCTCCATATTTTTAGAATGGTGATTATAGCACCTGCCCAAGGTCTAGGAGACACCTTTCCCTTCCTAAAAATGCTCAGATGTGCACCTCTTGAGACAATGTTCTAGCTCTCTACCTGTCAGAGACAGCTGGACTGTCCCTTCTGCTTCATCTCTTTAGAGAATGAAAACAAAACTTCCCTGCGTAGCTGATGAAGAGGACTGGCTTACTGAGCACATTCAGAGCAGGCAGGTCCTTCCCACCTGGTGCTTAGATGTGGCCTGTGTTACACTGGAACAAGGCTGCCCAAGAGAGCACGGACAGAGGTAATGACTCAGTTACTCAGCCTGGTGCACAGGGCTGCTGCTCCCAGCACACCCAGTTGGTATGGCTGTGGAGGAAGCTGGAGGGTGCATCTCCCCCTCACCACTGCAGGTGCAGCAAAGCAAGCGGGAGAAAAGGTGGTTGGAGAATTCCCTCTCTGTGCTGCTTGCTTTGCGGGAAAGACTTCTGAACATAAACTCCTTTAAAGGAAAGAGTTGGAGACGAGGCAAGGAAGTATGGAGCTGAGGGCAAGAAAAAGGAGGGAAGGGAAGAAGTGGATGGAACAGAACAAAATACGTGTGAGAAAGGGAATATACGGAGAGATGAAAAAACAGGCAGGAAAAACAAAGATACTAGGAGTGTTGTAGTGCAATACTTATTCATCTCTTTATTTGTACTTTAACTTCCAAAGACAAGATATTTTTCCCCAAAAGAAGAAATGTAATTTTATGTTTTGTTTTGTTTTCCCTATAAACTTGCATTAATGCTTTATCTGCATTAAAACATGAGTTTACTATGTAGTAATTTTGAGCCCTATTGGCACATCTTTTCTCTTTATAAGCCAAAACTATTGATGCCTTTAACTTCCAGCCCCTCACCCCTGGTGATCTGAGATGCACCAACAGACTAGAAGTACTTTTAGAAGTGCTCCAGTGCACTCTGAAACTCCCTTTATCTGACCAGGTATACTTTCAAATATGAGCTTCTTTTATTACTTCATAAAAATATATTGCAATGCTTTTAATTGTGCTAAGTAAATCATATGTACTCGAAAATGTGCTTGTATTCATAAAGAAGAGTTAGTTTTCAAAAACAAGTTGACTACTTCAGATATTTCCATTTTCCTCAGAAATCCTTTTGTTTTTTCTGGGGAAGGACAGACCTATGTCTATTACTTCAAAATTGTGTATGTGTATATATATATATGTAAAAAACCCTTATCTCTTTAGTTCTTTATGCTGGCCAGCCTTTCTTCACACAACCTTTAGCTTAGAAATGCCCTGAATTCCTCAGTTTCTGGCTCTCCCGAGGTGCCTATATTCCCTGAGCGCAGATTTTGAGTCATCCATCAATCCTCCCTCCCCACAGAAAGCTCAAATACACAAACCTGATCTGCCCTTGAGTTTCCCCTGGAGCTCTAAAACCCCACAATTTCCAACTCACTGAGCCCCTGACTTGTAATAGAGCCAAATCTGGCACTGTAACTGTGCTGACGATTTGCTTCTCACCCGTTTCCCCAGTTGCAGTCCTGGGAAAGGGGGTACAAAGGCCAGCAAGAATTTTGGCTTGTGTGCCCAGCCAAAGGCAAGGCAGAGGCTGCAAGAAGCACATGGGGCCTTCATGGCTGAGCACCTCTTCATCCTCTCTGTCAGCCCAGTTCCCTTACAGGCAGGAGTGACACTGCCCACTGTGCACGGCACTTGGCTGTCCCAACACAGTTCAGAGCGATCAGGTGTGGTCACGCTTTCTGTAGCAAGTTCTGTCTCAAAGGGTCCCCTCTGTTAGGAGCACCCTGCTGTTCTTGTGGCACGTCAATAAGCTAATCTAAATTAACAAATAATGTGTGCTTTGGAGGCTGCTGGCAGCAGCACACAAAACTGGACCACCAAGAATTTGGCTCAAACTGTGGATTTTGAGATAATAGGTACTTGCTGCTTCTAAATTCAAAGGTTCATTTTGTTTCTCTGTGGGGTGTTCTCCCTTGCACTAAATCAAGCTGAGGGACTGGTAGTGGGGGATAATAAACGCTGTAGGGTCTGCTCGAGGTGAAAAGGCAAAAGACTAGTCAAGTGCAGTAGTGGGAAGGGGGGAAAGAGAGAACGAGGAGATCAATCTGTAACTGACTGTGAACAATCAATTGAGATACCCCACTACCTTCGGACCAGCCGATAACCTAGCGCGACCACAAGAATATTTAAACCTCCCATACTAAGATGCATCTAGATTATGGTTAATTTTTGGAGCCTGTCCTCGTTCTCCCCTGGCAACTGATTTGTGTCCCCAATCCTGCAGCACCGTGAAAACCACGATCGCAAAGAAGCGCCTTGAAGTGCGGCAGCAAAACGCCGCTCCCCTCGGGCTGGGAGGCCCCGCGGCATTCTGGGATTGCGGTATGCAAACGAGGGGCCGCCCCGCCTAGGGGGCGGAGAAAGGGGCGGTGGCGAGGGGACCGTCGGCCGGCTTGTTTCGGTGCTTTGGTAGACGGAATTGCAAAAATAATTCCATTTGTAGCAGCTGAGTGAAAAGCGCTGTCCGGCTGGGGGGAGGGAGGGCGCTCGGAGGCACCCCGGCGGAGGGGAGCTACACCATTTTCAAAAATGTATCAGAACAACGGGCTGTGTACATGCTCCAAGTATGGGAAGAGCTCCCTTCAGCACGGTCCGATACCAAATATTGGTGTGACCTCGCCCAGAAACGTGATGAGCGCTAGAGGTAGCCCAAGGTGAGCAGCCGGAGCACCTGGTTAGGACATGTTGGGTATGGGACCACCTCCACATGCCAGAAGCAAGGTCTGCTTGGCTGCAGAAAGGAACTTGGTGTCTGAGAGCCCCCTTCAGCATATTTTTCAGCTTCCTCTGCATGTAATGAACACAGGTATCAATAAGCACTGCTTCGTGTCATTTATTTCCTCCTGGGCTTCTCTCCCCTTTCTCAGAGGGCTGCTTCTGCTGTGGGAATACAGCCCATGTCCACTGCCAAGGGGAGCCTTGAGCCAGACACAGCTGCCTTCTCTCCTTCTGTGATAAATGGAAGCAAGTGATAGTTAATCTTTCTAATTGCTACACTTTTCCTTTCCCGAAGGCCTGTGATTATTGAAGGAAGCTGGGTTTTCTTGGACTTGGAAAGCTTCTCTTGATTTTTTTTTTTTCTCTAAAGGCCTGCAGGTATTTGTCTCCGTTGGCTGTTAGGTCTGGTGTAATTCTTCATTGGAAGTGTTTCTGCAATTGACTTTACCAAATGCTTCCCAGCTCAGTCTCTCTTCAGACTCTTGAAAGTTTCCTTGGTGCCAGCATATGTTCTGGGGAAAATCTGTCCTGGTTAAAGGATAGACAGGAGAGCACAGTTTTATCCCCATGGTCCTATGCTGGTGAGTGTGTAGTAAGATGCAACATGCCCAAAATACATGTGATTTTACAGCTCATTGCAGAAAAGACACAGGTATTTGGCTCTTAAAGTTCCTAATACATACGCAGGATGAGATTATCTGTCTTTCACCCATTGCTGTTTTTATAACATCTCCTCCTTGTCTCTTCCCAGAGTTGCAGCAATAGATGCTCTTTACTTTCTGTGGCTTTGCAAGCTGCCACTGCAACTGCTATTGCATAACCCATTGAGAGGAGCCCCAACGAGAGCATAAAAGTCTGATGAAGTAGACAGTTAAAAAAACTAGTGGCTCCCTTGGATCTGGAGTGATCACAGAAATATGAGTTGGATAAAACTGACTGTAACAGGAAAGGAAACTCATCACTCTGTCAGAACAGCAGCTTTCAGAAGGGCTCTGTATTACATAAATCAGCTAGAGGAACTCTCTCAGCAGCAGCAAGACCTGAATATGGTAAAGCAGAAAGAAATCCTTCAAGGGATTGAATGATTGTAGTTGGTTTGGAATCATATGATAAATGTTCTTTACATTTTCCTCCGAATGTTCCTTTTTTATAATGCTGAAGATACACATCTGTAAAGAAGAGATGTAGTAAAAGGGTGGGGATTAGCAAAGGATAGGTGCTTAAATGTTTGGGTGGATTACTGGTAGCAGTATTTTAACATTTTGTTTTGAAGCAGGGACTGCAGCATTATTAACTATCCAAAACTAAAACTTCATATCTGATCTTTATCTTGCATTTTCAGAGGATGGGCTGCAATTAAATATAGTCATTGATAATCACTGAGATGCTAAACTCCTACACTTTGATATAAATTTATTCTTGTTTTCTTCTGTCAAAGTTTTATAACATGTTGTTACTACAAATTGAGTAAGTTCTGATCTGTTTAATTTAGTCTGCATTTCTTCTCTATTTGCTTATTAGAAGACCATGGACTCAGATCTTTATCCAACCAGCTTTCTCTTCTGGAACCAATTACAGGAACACAATCAGGTCAGACTTGCTGCCTAGTCCTCTTGCTTACAGTGAGACCTCTACAACAGCAGAAACTATTGGAAACTATTTGGAGTCCCTGGTGCCATTCATTGTGGCTACAGAAATTTTCATTCAAAATGAATTGTTTGCAAAATGGTTTATTGAGTCCATACTGTTTGGCTTCTTTGAAGTTTGTTTTGTTTCAAGGGAACGTTTCCCTGTACTGTAGCTGTTTTACTCCAGCTAGCATGTGCAATAGGTTTCCATTTAATTTTACTTTTATACTTGCTGATAAGTAGGTCTATACCTTCAGTAAGTATAAACCAATATTGCATTATTAACATCAATTACTGTTAGCTATCATTTACATTGAAAAAGCACCCACATGTCCCAACAAAACCAGCAACCCCTCTGACAGGCAACAGTACAAACAACAGGCAGGAGATGCTTGCCTGCAAGCTCCTTAAGGCAGAGATTTAATGCGTTTCGATTTACATCAGCCACGGTCCTTGGAGTATTCACAGGGCTACGACAGTGATGATACACTTATCGCAGCTTGTTCCTAAAGTGTATCTCCTTTAGATGTGTAACCTGCCACTGTTTTAAATTGGTAGGGAATGAATTCTTAAATTATATATCTGTATTTTCAAGAGAACAGAGAACATTATTTCATGTGACTCTGTTAGCAGCACTTCCATCTGAGGCCGTATAAGAATGGGGTTTCTCCTACTCAGGGTTTCAGTCCCAAGAGAGAGAACCTGTATCACTGTGAAAACAGTGTTTTCTGGGGTGGAAAAAAACCTGTGAAGTATTGGAATTACACAGCATGTCTTTTTTTTTCTTACATAGCTTCCATACAATTTAGAGTTCGGGAAGACTCTCTCCCCGTTGGGAATTAATTAAAATGACTTCATTCAATCTCTACAGACTGTATTTGTATATTCAGAGTCTTCTATCACCTTTCCCTATGGAATACTTACTGAGGAAATAGCTCAGCTTTTTCAGCAGAGGTAATGATGTTGCATATTTGCAATTATTATTTCTTACACTAAGCATCTAAGTTAATACTTACAGAATTCAGTTTAAATAATGAACCAAACTTCTCATGAAAGGATAACTTTTCCTAGAGAGAAAGTACTATGTACTTCGAGCTATGTTCTGCTCAAAATGTTTGTTTTCTTTTAATGAAATAATTTTGTAATCTGTTAAGCCTTACTTACTTCTGTAAAACTCAGCTAAAAGAAATCGAGTAAATTTCACAAGAAACTTGGCCCTAAAAAGGGGAAGATTATTTTTGTGTTTTTGCTTGCCACTTTTGACTCTTGCAGGTTTATTGTGTAGAGGTTGTGGCTAAAACAATTACGATTAGTGTCTAAAGACTGATGTAGAAGCAAGAGTTTTCCTTTTGCAGCCTATTTAGGGGAAAGTCATCTCCTATGCAGCTATAGATAACACTTTGGCAGAAAAACAGCAGTGTTTCTGTGGCACAGACTGTCCTGCAGAAGGTAAAGGTGTTGGGCAGGGATGCACTGAAAACATCAGCTGCATGTCTGAGGAATGCACTCACTGCTACACAAGAGCTTCCTCCGGTGAGTTACTGTTCCAGTGGTGGGCTCTGCCGCAGTGCGGTGGGACGCCCTGGTGTTGCAGCAGGGAGGATGTTTCCTTCTCTCCTGGAGGAAGGAGCTCTCTAGCATTCACCTCTGGGACTGGAACTAATGGTTGATGACTGGATTTTGTCTCCCTGGTAGAAATTAAGTTACCTTAACCTTTTTGTCTTGGTCTGCTGATCTCTGTGGGTCTGAGATGGAGAAAACCAGTGACTCCGTAAATAGGCTACTCTGATCCTAAAAAGACCTATGAGTCTGGGAGAAGTGATTAAAAAATCCTAATGAAATTTCCACTTGGGTGATCAAACTAAGAGCATGTGACTGTGTGTGCCAATACCTCTTTCACTATTACTGACCTTTATATTGCATTTGTGTGAGCCTCAACTGTTGCAGCTTAGGTCACATAGTAATAAAAAGTTCACTAGCTTTTGCTTTACAATATTCTAGTAATTAATATTCTAATGATTGACACTCTGAGTAATCAATAAAATCAGTCTGTAGAATTTCATCTGAAACCTGGCAGAGAGTTACAAATTTCACAGGTACAAAATGCTGTGAAGAGAAGGAATTTTCTAGAAAAACAGTCATCAGTGGTTGCTGCTGCTTCTGCTCAAAACTTGTGACCTCAAGGATATTTTTTGGAAACAGGGTTATCTCTCCATTTAGGGCATATATACTACTCCAAGATTTGTAGAGGCCTCCTAGATGGGGATAAAACTTAGTCATTGCTTGTGTTTGAAAGGAAGGTGGGTTGTTGAGGCTTTTTGAAACAATGTTGGCATTGTTGTATCTGCAGAGGTTTGCTGAAATGAGTCACAGCAGGGACAGGTGCTGCACTAACAAGGTTAGCAGAATATTTGACTTTCACCCCTCAATGTGTCTGAGTTTAGAAAAAGGCCTCCATGCCTAGAAGAGGCAAAAGACAGAGTCTACACCTCAGAATGATGTTTTCTAAGCTGCTTGCTCCCAATAGAAAAAGACATTAAAAACTTGCACCCACATAGCAGTAAGTATTAAGAAACGAGACCATATATTGCCTTCATACCCAAATCCCTGTGAAGCTGAGTGTATCAGCAATTAAAGTGGGTGCAAGTAAAAGAAACTACCAGTGATGACAAAGAGAAAATAACCAATATGCTATTTATCCCTGTTCAACCACGGCAGCTGGTGTGGGTACTTTGGGAGGACTCTCTTCAACAGGAGTGACATGTTGGGAGGAATGTCAGGGATATACAGCACACTGAAATGAGAGAGGAGATTGACCCTGCAATCTGGGTCTCACTTGTTTAAGAGGCTTTCTTTAAAAAAGGAGTTTGCTTGCCTAAGAGGATGCAGCAAGTGAGAGGGAGAAGTGATTAGAAAACAGAATTAAGATTGGGTTTCCAAAGCAAGAAAAGGAAGACAAAAACTCCCTGTGAAAGCAGAGCAGACTAGAATCATATACTGTAAAATATTTTTTAAAAATTAATTCCTCTGAATGCAGTGATGAATAATGTAGGCATCTTTCCTCACACACTGCGTACTGCCTAGGTTTTATTAAACATCTCTGTGGCAACACAAATTTTATGCAGTGCTTTCCAGAGGAGTGTGATGGGTCAGACATGGCCTCTCTCACCACAGACATGGCAGCGCTGGTGCTGGGCCGAGGCCGAAGCACAGCCCTGCCAGCCTCGTACACCAAGGGGAGAGGCCCCATGGAGATGCCCCTGAGTGAGCCATCACAGAGGACCATGGGGTGGCAGCCAGTGCCCGGGATGGGACTGGCTCTAGCCAGGTCTGAGGAAGCAGCTGGAAACTGAGATGAGGCAGGGAAGAGAGAATGGCAACAAGGCGTGGCCACTGAAGAGCAACTGGGGGCCATCGGTAGGACAGGTGGGCTGCTGGTGTGAGTGGGGAGGTGCGACAGCAAAAAAAGCCAACATCAAAAAAGAGAGGGATGCCTCCTGCACCTCACCGAGGTGCCCCACTTCACATTGACTCCCAGCTGCCACCCAGCCCCTTGCAGCACTGTGGGTGGGCCTGGCCCGCTGAGACATGGCTGCCTGCAACATCAGCTGGTCAGGATAGGACGGGGAGGGGAGGAAGGGGTTCCTAAGAGGTGTCTGCGACCCCTCTTCTACCCAGAAAAGGTGTGATGTTGAGTTTGGAACTGGCTTCGTAATTTGTGCTGGCTTGGGAAAACGCCTGCCAGGACACCTTGGCAAAGGTGGACACCACAGCGCTGAGCCAACAGGCGGCCTCTCCGCTGGGATCTCGGCGGCACGGCTGGATGGGCAGCAGGACCCTGGTCAGCAGCACAGTGGAGCTGTGCCTTGCATATTAACTCCAAAAATTGACACCAGGCTCTCAGCATTATCCCTGAAGCACATATCCCTTGAGATTTTTAAGGGCCATGTCCCTGTGGTGGGGAGGGGAGGGGTCATGGGTGGGGAATTTTTTGGTCTCTGTGATGGAGACAGAGCTGAGTGTTTGCAACCATCACACCCACTGCCAGACCAGGAAAGGGAGCGCAATTATTATCGTGTTGATTAATAGTGCTCAGTTAAATATTAATATGTGGCAAAGGAGAGTTACTGGAAGGCTATCTTTGGCCCTCATTAAGAAAAAGCTTTCACACCCTTGGAGAAAGGATGAAATGAAATATCTGTAGGGGGAAATCGGGAACTGGTAAAGAAAATCCTGAAGAGGGGAAAAAAAAGTATGTATTTGATTTAATTCTATGACAGCATGCAGGTATCTACTGTTATATTCATGTAATTTGATTTTATGGAGAGGTATGTAGTTCTTGATTTCCAGAGCTGCGCCTGCAGAGCTGGTGGTGCGGTTGCACCATGTGAGCACAAGTGAGCTCTCACCACCTTTGCATCTTTAGCCTGTGGACACTGAGAGGGAGGTTATGGAGATGGTGACAGGAGTACACGGTGCAACTTTGCCTTTGCAGCTCCACAAAAGGAACCTTTTGTTCATATGCTATGTATTTTGGGGGCTGTAAGACATTTATTAGGTAGACATAGCTGAAAGGAAGACAGTAGGAAATAAACAATGGGGAATGGAAGAGAAAGGTAAACAAGAACAATAGCATCTTAGCCAGCAGGCCTCAATAACTGAACAATAAATGCAGATTTTAAATAGATGAGAAATGCTGATATAAAGAACCTACAGGAAAATGAATCTGTGGTGGCTGAGGATATATTCATCTCAGCACAATTAACATCTCACAGCTGACTTAAAGAAAACCCCAACACATAACCCCCCAGTCTAGAAAGAGGGAGCTAAGATGGCTCAAGCCTACAAGCTTTGTGCCACCACCTGTGGGAAATGATCATCAAAGAATTATTTGAGGCTCATGATGACCCCAGATTAAATACCTTCCTGCTTAAAATGAGGGCATCTGCCTTGCTAAATTGCTGTATTCTCTGATAATCAAATGACACGTTTGCTTGAAGCATATAGAGCAGAAATTCTTGTGTCTTATATGTGAAAGGTTTAGGCAGTCATCACTTAATTTTTTGCTATTTATCCTTTTGACTATTCCATTTCATTAATCTGTGAAAAGCATGCTTGAAGTTGTAAGCATGTTGTATTAGAAATGAAAACCATATAATTAAAGCAGAATCTCAGGTAGGTGACGACTCTCCTCCTCTGCCCCCAGCAACGAGTAACACTTTCAACTGTCATTGCACTTTAAATGCCTTTGAAGCACAGTGCTTGTGTTGTTCACAATGAGAAAAATCAAATAAGTAGCAGGCACTGGCTTCTCAAAGAGACTGTGGAAGAAAGCCTAGTCCATGAGGAATTAAGATTAAAAAATAAATTCTTCACTCAGTGCTTCACTCATTTATTCCAGAAAATCAGAGGCTAAGAAAAAAAGACTGTGGCTTACAAATTAAAGCGAACAGGACCTACAAAAATCATTCAAGTAACTAAAGCACTTGAAAAAGCAGAAGTAGGGTGAGGGAAGTTGAATTACATACGTGTAGTGTTGGAAATATTCATGAACTTGGGCAGTTGTAGCCCTGCTTTGTCCTGCCCGTTGGAGCACTAAGCACTATATAAATGTTATTTCTATAATGTTCGTTTGTAAATCCTGTTAAAAATATGTGAAACTTAAACCAGCAAAAGACTAGTCAAGTGCGGCAGTGGGAGTGGAGAAAGAACAAAGAAATCTGTAACTGACTGTGATCAATTAATTATAAGTACCACTGCCATCGGACCAGCCAAAAAGCTTGCTTTTTGAAAAGCTATTTAAAGCTCTGAAAATGACACAACATTAAGGTTATGACAGTACCGCTGACACTATGGTTTTCTGAAATCAAAAACTTATGATTCTCCCTTCTAAAAATAATTCAGCTATATCTCTCTTAAAACCCAATATGTAATATATTTCTTGTGGACCTTTTTTTTCGGCAATTATGGACACCGTTGCATGATGGGTAAGTGATATGCAAATAGCAAGCCTCTAGGCAAAAACTGCAAACTGCCGAAGAAGACAGCTGTTGTCTAGTTCTTTTTCGAGCAGAGAAGCAGGTATTACAGGTGATCTCTGATAGGAGAAAAAACACTTTTCAGATAATCTTAAAAAAGTGAGGTGTGCAGGATTGATGTGAGCATTGAGCACCACACTCTGCACCGGCATTTCCGCACCTGCAGCCCTCCAGAGACAGACAAGCAGGGTCACGCATGTATCTATACCCATATATTCTTTCAGTTATGTCGGCTGTAATTTATAACATCACAAATACCTTTCTCTGTTCGAGCAGGGCTGCTGTAGCCTTCACTCCCTGCTCCACAGCACATTGTTGCTGCAGATGAGGAGATGGAGAGACCAGTGGCAAACGGGATCTGAATCCCAACAGCTACTGTTCTTGCAGGACAGAACTTTTCATTTAGAGATAAACTAAATAAATCCAAAATGTCTTGTCTTTTCTTTCTTTCTTTTTTTTTTTTTTTCTGACAGTATTGGAACCAAAGTGCATTGAGGAAAGAATACACCCAAAAGGTAGAGTTTCAGTGAAATGCTCCGGCAGGGGGATTGGACTAGATGATCTTTCGAGGTCCCTTCCAATCCCTGACATTCCATGATTCCGTGATTCTGCTTGCAAATGAATTTGACTGAAGAAGAATCTTCCTCCTCCCCCAGCCACTCCCACAGCCACTTGCCCCTCAGCAGTGCTGGGATAACTGTTTCTGCAGCAAAACCCCACATCCCTGGGAGAAAATGGCCTCAGTTTTGAAAGCTAAAAAGCCACTAATACATGGAGGGTTGGTGTGAATCAGCTCAGCCATATAGTTTACAGCACAGCTCTCCAAAAGAGCACAACTGTGAGGGTGGTGAACTTCAGCTCTGGGGCAGGAGTTCTTCTGCCCTCCAAACCCAGCATCTTACTCACTGCTGTTTCATTCTGTAGCAGTTCTTTTCACTGTCCCCTTTCTAGTCGCCTAGCAAAATAGACCTTTCAAGCAGTTCTACAGCCTCTTCTTGCTGACCTAAGTCTAAGCTCCTAAGGTCACACCTTTTCCCCCAGATGCCCTGGTGAGGGTTGCATAGTCCCACCCTCTCCCTTGCACCAGCACAGCTAATCCAGGGAAGTGATACAGTAGCACATAAGGCTTCAAATGTTACCTTTTCAGCGCAACCAGTTCACTGTGCATTTGCACAGGGGCAGTGAGGAAACAAAGGGTGGAATTGACCTATAAAAACAAAGGATGGAATTGACCTATAAAATCTTCTGGAGCCTGATTTTAGATTATCTAAACTGCTGTGTGTGCCGTAGCTCACTGTCTCATCTGAGAAGCTGGTTAAATGACCCTAAAGAGAGCAAGTATCACTCATACTGATTTCAGAGAGATTGGTTTAGAATATTTCAGAAGCTTGATGTCTATAATCTACCAGGCTTGTTTGGGTCATACAAAGTGAAAATACAGATATACCCTGCTCTCAAACCAAGCAGGCTGCCAGAATAGAAAATGGAAGTGTTTTCTAAAATTTGGAATAATGTCTGCATTTAAAAATGTGAGCTATTTGGCCCCTGTGTTTACAATACTAGATTGGAACCAGAGGAGAATGTTTCTGGTTTATTATAAAGGAATATTGGTATCCCAATGGCACCACGATTAATGAATTCATTTCTTCAGAACAGCATTGCACTTTCATTCCAATACCCATTAAGCGCCAGAATGAATCTATTTTGAAACTCGATAAACCAGGAAGTGAAGAGTCATAGCTTCATCCAAACTGTTCTTTCTGAAGGCACATCAGTCTGTTGTGCTTGAGATCCAGCAGGTTCAACCTGGGTTAGAGAAAGCTTAGTATGACACAAGTAGGGGCACCAAAGAAGTGTCTCTTCCATAGGAAAGTAGAGTCCAGCCAGCAAAACCAGACAGATTTCTTGTTACTGGTCTTCCTCCTTAAACTGAGGACCTTTTTACCTTTCTTGATTTGTCAGGAAATCAAAAGTGGGTTTTTTTTTCCTCTTGCAGAGTTGTTTTGGCTACAAAAACCTACTGAGTAGAAAGGTAGGCAGGGAAAAAATAAGTCATTGTATACAATTAGTTAAAATACAACACAAGGGATGCACACATAATCTGGAATGATCCCTGAGATTATTTTCTACCTCTTGTTTTTCTCAAATAACTTGATAATGCTGTAAATATGTTTGGTTAGGGATTTGTTTATATGACACATTTCATTAGCACATGTTTTACATCAACAATATTGTATCCAGGTTTTTCAAACAAGTTCTTAATTTAACAACATCTTTTTGGACTATATCACAGCTGGAATTCATTTCACTTGCTACTACTTCAAAATCTGTTTTGCTGTGGAATTTATTCCCTTCAAAAAGTTGCAAAATTGGGCCAATCTCAACTGCCTCTCAGTGCTTTTGTGTCATTGCTATGACAGGCTCCAGCAAGTGAGTATGCATTGACAGTAATTTCTGTTTTCATCCTTAAAAGGAATTGCATATTTTCCTTGAATTTTCATACCCCTATTTTCATGCATATCGTTTCACAACAGGGACCTATTTACCTTCACAGATACATCTCTTACCTATTGCAGAGATTTTGAAGGGATGAAAGGCTTAGACAATATAATCCCTTATTATGCATGGCAAAGACCCAAAATATTTGTAAACCCTGACAGACGACAGGAACTTTGGGCCAGCCCACAGTAAGATCTCAAGATTGGCTCCATGCTCATTACTCCTGACTTCATCTTTGGCCTTGTTCCAGCCACATCTCCACAGGCCTCAAATTCAGTATCATTTTAGCATGCTACTTAGATACCCTGCAGCATGAACTGAGGTCCAGGGCTAAAGTAGGGGATATATGTCATCCTCTATACCACCTTTCTCAATACACATGTAATAATGCAGGCTGAAACCTTGCTATCTGTTTCAGAGGTGCCCGTCAGCAGTGGAGACTCATTTTGAATGTAACAAGACAGGGTTTTTTATAAGAGCTCAAGAGGATTTCTTTATATAGCTTGTGTTAATTTGTTTGTTGCAAGCCACTGCTCTTCTGACTAGGCCTGTTAAGTTTAACACTGACTTCTCCTCTCTCATTATCCATTGTCTGTGTGTTTAGCTGTGTCTTTAGAGACAGCCTACAATGAAAACATTTGAGATGTTAAGTGGGGGAGTTAATGTTGGTACAGGAAACTTTATGATTACTTATGGTTACTTTTAATTAATTTTGACAGACTGAAAAAAGGTGATAAAGATTCTACAGTGTGTTTCAAATATACTGTGTTACACAGCATTTCAACATCAAATGCTAGTGATGAGGATATAGGCAATCACTAAAAACAATAAATGACCTCACACTTCACATATACTGAAAACCATATTCTGAAGATTGAGGAATGTAACAAAACACATTATTTGACACACATTATCTTTACATCTGCCAGTACAAAGAATGAGAGGTGTCTCCTTCTATTGTGTAGGAAGGGAAAAGCAACTTATGTTAGTCAAAGCATTGTCCTCAAGAAAATTAACTTCTCCTTGAGAAGTATTTAATCAATATTGCTGATTTTAGCAAACATAAGTATAGCTCATATCTCAGAAAGGAATTTTGTTCATCAGGATACTCATTCAAAGCATTAAGAAATAAAACTTCCTTGATTTCCATACAGTCTTAATGTATCTAAAGAAAACATAAGAGTCTGGAGCCAACAACCAACCTTGCCAAGTGATCTAATCTGGCAATAGGGTTGTAGTGGGAGGAGATAAAGTTCCCAAACCATCTTTTTTCTCCTTTACATTATAAATCCTAAGAGAAATACATGGCTTATTTTTTACAATGTTTTCCTGAACGTTCCTGGACTCATACAGTTTTTAAAAACACTACAACTGTAGCCAAGAATTGGTAGAAAAAACAGTGTTTGGTGATGGAAATTTCCCACTGGTGACTGAGTGGTCACTGACTGGTGACAAAATCAACCAAATAAATATGACAGTATGACATTCATTTTATTTGAAATAACTTCTTTTTGTTCTCTATACCGTGCTGGCAAATTCTTTAATTCATTACAGACTCACAGGAGTCCACCGAGATAAAGTGATGTCATGAGTCTAACTAAATTTCTTGCTAGCATATACTGCTTCTGCTTTCTCACAAGGAGTTTTAATAAGTCCATAATACTCCAGAATTGTCAGAAGCCGTGTGTAGCAGCAGAACAACAGCTCTTCTTTTCTACTTTAGCTTTGTGTCTATAAATGTTGTAGTAAATGGCAGGATATTTCAGAGGTTGAAGGAATGATCAGACAGGGACATGACGTAGTTGGGCAGGGGATCTTCATTATTTCACCTAAAAGAAAGCCTATAAATTGGCATTTATCTAATTAGAAATCTGAACATAAATACTGTCTTTCTAGCATTTTCAGACATGACAAAAAATATTTTTCTAATCTCTCTCTTTCTGGTTTAAAGGTACAACATGATTTAATTTGCCAAATAAGCTAAATGTTACAATTTATTAAGATTATTAATCAGAGCAATAAACTTTCCCAGCTCTAAAGGCAAGAGATCATGACCAAAATGCTCAAAAACTTGTAATGCTCGTGGTTATTGGCTTACTTGAAAATAATCTGTTCAGAGACTAAAGCTAATTTTATTTGCTCCTGTTCAGACAACTTTAGGAAAAGTCACCTGAAAATTTATTTCTGTCAGTTTCAAACACGAAAATTATCTTGCCTCTTATTTTGTTCTGACAGTTCTGACCACCTCCACTCAGAAATTTTTATTTCAGCTTAAATTGCTACCAGTAAGTCTCTTGCTAGCTTCTGTACTTCATCTCTCTGATACAACTCATTCTTCCAAAATGATATTGATATTACAATTTCCTAATTTTTGATTACATGTCATCTTATTCAGAAACTCACGGGTGTTGAAATCTTACTACAGTGGTAATGTCCTGTATAAACTGGTATATCAATTACATTTGTCGTTTGGAACATCCATGTTGAATTGCTTTTGATAGGCTTGATCAGGGAATATTGACAGTGTCAAGGGGAGAATAGGGAGAATTTTAAATAAAAAAGTATGAATTATGGCAATGGATGCCAATATAATGATGTTCCAAAATATCTCTATTCTAACTAATAAAGGTTTAGGGCTGCCCCTGAGAAGTGCTCAGCACATCATGGATTTGACTTTGGTGTTTCAAATAATCTTCACTATCAGTACTTAGCACTTAGTTGGTCTTCAAGAAAAAAATAATAAAATAACGGATGTTTCTTTGTGTAAGATTTTATTTACACTACATGTTTTTATTAAGGTTACAGCCTTTTACAGTTCAGTTTATGACTATATAAAAGCAGTTAAATGGTTTACAGCAAGGCGCTGCTTAGTCAAATCTCATTTAGCGACAGTGTCAACTGAAGTCCTGATCTAGCAAAATATTTAAATATTAGCAATACTGTGAGCATGAAGTTATTTCTTTGATGTTGAAAATATTGTGCCTGAGCTTAATGCTGAAGCGAGGCCATATAGTATTTCATCTATGCTGGTTGTCTAGACTGTTACAGATGTTTTCCTGAAAAGGCTTTGGCACACTGCCTATTTATGCTACAAGTGGAAACTACTCCTCCTCTTGCCATTTTCTCATTAACCTTCCCCGGAGTGATAGTGTTAGAACAGCCCAAGGTTTAGAGACACATGAAAATTAGGATACTTCAGTCCTTGGCAAGCAGATGTGGAGTGCTTCCTAACTTTTGTATGACTAAATGTCTCTGCAAAAGTGGGTATGAATGATTTGCTGAGTGGACAAAACAAAATTAATTCTTATTTCCCCTTCTCTCTTCTGTAACTTACATTTAATATTGACATCCAAAATAAGACATTTGGTAAGCTACAAATCCAAAAACCAGCTACTTTCTACACTTCAAAAATGAATTATGGAATATGAAATCCGTTTTTTTTGAAAGACTGAAGTGCACTAGGAAGGAAGGATTCAAAGTTTGGAAAGATACTTATGGTTTTTGTATCAGGAGAAAATAATAATCAGTATGTTATTCTTAAACCATCAGCTTCATTTTTAAATTTTTATTCTAAGGTGTCAGTCAAGGCTAATGAGGAATTTTAATTTCAGTTGAAGGTCCTCTGGGAGAGATGAAGTAAAGTTATGTGATCCTTGAGAATGTACTTTAATAAAGCATTGAATAGCACTAGGCAAGCACATACGCACACATGACTGCATATATTCAAGCATAAGTAATGTNGAATACTCAAACTTTCTAGTAGGGACAAAGCTTGCTATAGGAAACAGCCCCAGTATTCTCCTTAATGCAGTATCTATGTGGTGAGATGTAGTTCATGAAGTGTGTCTCAGTTGAAAAGAACTACCTTTCCTAGCATTTCAGAGTCATGATCTCTGCTGTCCTGCATCAATATTGCAAAAAAAAAAAATTTGAGATATTGGATATGTTTCAGTCT
>VYZX01014188.1:35122-61067 GCA_013401335.1 Brachypteracias leptosomus | reverse complement strand
ATCAGGAGAAAATAATAATCAGTATGTTATTCTTAAACCATCAGCTTCATTTTTAAATTTTTATTCTAAGGTGTCAGTCAAGGCTAATGAGGAATTTTAATTTCAGTTGAAGGTCCTCTGGGAGAGATGAAGTAAAGTTATGTGATCCTTGAGAATGTACTTTAATAAAGCATTGAATAGCACTAGGCAAGCACATACGCACACATGACTGCATATATTCAAGCATAAGTAATGTTTATGTTGCTACAACAGTCAGGAATGACCTAAGAGGGCCACATTTGGATTCAGTTTACATTTATAATAATGTAGGCTGTTATCCAAGTTTGAGCTAGAGATTCTCATTCTGAAGGTTTTCCTTCTAAAGTTTCTCTCCTTGTATTGCAAACATTTTTTAAGATCAGTTACATTAAAACAAGAATGAGAAATTGAAGTTACTTCTGAGCTTATGTTCAAACCATGACATTTAAGCAGGTTTCAGTGCTAAAATCCCATGTGTTNTTGCAAAAAAAAAAAATTTGAGATATTGGATATGTTTCAGTCTACTAACTGAGAAGAATTTTTCTTTGTGTGTTTTTATTCCATTTTCCCTCCTAACTGACACTCAACTGCTGTGAGGACATCCAGGTTAATTAAATAAATATACTCAGTCCATTTTACTGACAGTTTTTCTTGCTGAGTTTGGAGTTTTCTCTAGTTTTACATAGAGGTCCCTGAATTACCCTGACTTCTGGAGAAAAATGTAGTACCCTACAGAGGAAGTTCCAAAACTAAAAATCATTGGAAAAAAATCAAAATGTGTCTGAGGAATGAAAGACTTTGACAAACAATCAAAGTTTTTCTCAGAGGTCTACAGAGAACATTTGTCTGGTATGATAACTCATAACCAAGGCCAATAATCAAGAGAACAGTTTCTACAGAAGCGTGCTAGAACCTCTAATCAGGAAAACAGATATTTTCTAATCCTCCTTAGCTTTTTGTTGTTGTATAAAAAATGATCGTCTGAGCACAATTATTACTCACATAAATGCCACATCAGTATTGTACCCCTGGTATATTGTTGCAATAATCTACACAATTTACCAATGCCTGAGGTAAAATATGGTTCGTTTCAATATCTTGATTGACTCCTAATGTGAGTAAGTGTAAGTAGGATCCCAAGCTGACTTCCTCTGTGCTATAATTACACATCCCTCTCTCATAACTCCATCTATTCATCTTCTCTTTTCTCTAAACAGACCCATCTTTTCCACAAATCTTTTACTTTCTCTATCTATGTTGTTTTGTTTTGCTTTTATTCAGACACCACAGATTAATTCCAAGTTCCTTTGGAGGAACTAGCTTAACATAGTTTGCCATGAAACATGCTCATTTTCATATTTTATAGATCCTAATTATTCATTTGCCTGCTTAGTTCCTTGCTGTCAATGGAGCAGGGGCTTCCATTAAGTATTAAACCACAATAGGTTTCCTATTTTGTTACGCATTTCTTACCATCAAACAGTTTATGTATGATTCCTTTTGTCTTCCATGGGGTCATCCCGTCTGCACTGCTGTTTTGTAGGCCATTCATAGGGCAATAATCAAGTAGGTCACTGTGAAGACATCATTTCAACTTTCGTATAATTTTAACTTTTAACACAGCTTTACATTGAAGTCTTATAACACCAGGGACAATATCCTCCTCTTGGTTTGCTCTGTCTTGCTCAGACTGGGACCCCAGCCAAGCAACAGCTCACCTGATACACCTGAGCGTCAGTAAGGATGCTTACCCTTGGTCTGTCTTCCTCATGTGTAAAAACACATGAGGTGAAGTAACTAACTCACCTTACTGAGTGAGGAGGAATTGTAAGTTCAGCTGGTAAATTCAGCACCACTGTCAATATGACTGAAAATTGGCCAGAGGAGCAGACCTGAGTCCTGAGACTTCCAGAAAAGCAGCCAGATGTGGAAAGGGCCAGTATGTTTTGTTGTATTTTTGTCTTATAAATTATATAGAGCAACTGTGGTGGTTTGATGCTAGGAAGGTACAATATACCTATAAAGGTATACCTTACATTCTAGATCACAGTAACACAGTGTTACAAACAAATCTAAAGCATGGCTTTTGGGGCAGACACTAGAAATTCTTCTGTAGGGTGAAAATATAAATAAACCCTCCATTCCCATTCCAGTCCTCCTGCCCTAGCAGACCTCTTCACAGCAGCAGAGACACTGAGCCAGAGAACACATGGCAGCCAATGACAAAGTGAATAATTTGTTATCATGAACACATTGGGAAAGCCACGTATTTACAATTATTTCTGTTAGACAAGAATACTTTCTCTAACTGCTCCTTGTGCATGGAATGTACATGCCCTGCATTTTCACTGAGGTCTTCTTCCAGTGAACATAACCCATCACGTTTTCTGCTAGATAGGGGGTAGCACTTACAGTCTCCTCTCTCTGATGTCTATCCCATATAAGAGACCTGTACTTTCACTGACCTCAAGTGAATTGCACTAAAGGTAAGGGAATCTTTTACACACTCGTGGTATTACCATATATGTGTTTGACATAATGGTTAAATTGGTCAGCTTGCATTTCTGCAAGTACATCTTTCTTTTCTGGAATCTGTTCACTTCAAGACTACAGTTTAAATTGTTGTTCAGCTTTCAGTGACAAGAACTTTTTATTTTCTTGAATTGATATTTTTTGTTGAAATCAGCTGTGATGTACTTTTTTTTTTCCTAGTCATCTTGCAGGCAGAGAAATCAGCCTGCAATCTTAAGAAATCCATCTTTAGAACAATCATATAGGCGTGGCCTGCCCTACAAAATACAGGTTAATACTAGTGTATCCTTACACTAGTAAGTCTTATTAGAGAGCAAGTTCTACGCCTTTCCATGCCTTTCACCATCTACCATCTGGGTGTAACTCTCATTTTTCTACTACGGTATTTCCTTTCCAATTCTCCTTGGCTTCTTGAAAGTGAAGGTCTTTGTTTCCCTGATTCTATTTTATTCTCTGCAGGTTAGGTAACACTTAACGACCACCTAAATCTTACTCAGGTGTAAGTACTATTTTTTCCTGTTGCCTTTTATCTAAAGCCATCATCAGTATCCTTTTGTATTCAGAAGACTGAAACATAAAAGTTGTACTTCAAAGGAGATCATAAAATATTGGTGAAGTAGCTGTCAACTAATCTTAATAAAAATCTAAGCTTTAGGGGGAAAAAAATGTAGTTACCTGTAACATGGTAAAAAACCCAAGTCTTTGCAGGGTATTATACTATATTACCCACTTACAGGAAACACTGCCATTCATTGACTTCAGTGGGATTCATCTGTGTGCTCAAGTGAAGCAAGCAGTCAGCTTCATGGGTCCAGACCTGTCAGTAAGAGATGTCCTCTTCCCCTGCCACTGGAGTGCAGAGCTTCTGCCGTGATACCTGGTAGTGGCTTTAGCTGCTGATAGGAGCACTGTACAATCGCTTAGGAACCTTTTGAAATGTCCAGTGAAACTGGATAAATCAGACAACTAGGGTTAATCACTAGGATTTTAATTTGGTCACATAACCAGACTTATCTTCTCTATTTGTAGGTAGTCCCCTTTGTTAACTGTTATGGCCCAAATACTTGGAATCATGGTTTTATTACTTTTGCCAAAAAACCCCAGAAATTTGGAAATTCAGTGCTCCTTACACCATGCGTAGAACAATCATTCACTTCTGTTTCAGAGGCAAATGCACCGTGCACTGAACTATGTCCTGTGGAAGTTACATTAGGTAGTGACAGTCACAACACAAAGACTTTATCTGAGAATATATAGGGGCACTTTAACTACAGACTCCTAGCTGTAACCAGCAGCTGGCAATCTTCTAGAAAAAGCAGAGGCCTAAGAAGTATGAAAAAGACCAGTCAAGGTTAGCAGTGGGGTGGAATATGGAAAGGTTAGTTTAACTAATGGTAATAATTTCTGTTGACCCACTACCATCGGACCAGCCAACCATTTTGCTCCTTTGCCTTATATATAAATCTCTCAAACTACTATTCCACCCTAGTTAGGATGATTTCCTTAACTAATCCAAGCAAGGAAAACGTTTAATGGACAGTATATACTTTGTGTCATGAGCCCCAGTAAACAATCTCTGTCACTCTGCCACATTTCTTTGGTAGTTCAGGTGGCAGAACTACCTCTTGGATTGCAACAAATTTGCATGATGGGAAATATAAGCAAATGACTAAGTTGTAAACTCCTTTCTGTGCTATGAAAACATTGTTAGAGCTGAGCGATTATCGAGACAGGTGTGTTTAGTTAGTGAATTAAAAATAATATCAGGCACTTTGGAACTGGTGCAGTGAGATGGATTTTGTGGGGCTTGTTCTACTTTCTGGGCTCTTCCACATATGAAAAAAAACCCCACTCCACAAGCCTGTTGATAAAAGGCAGCAGATGGCAGTAATGTCCAAAGGAAACATAATCTCATGATTATTCTGAGGATACAGACTTCACCCTTCCTCACACTGACTGGCCGGTCTATATCTGCTAAATGTCTCCATTTTGCTTGTCTGGATTCTGACTCACGTTAGTCTATTTGTCAGCAAGTGTCTTAAATCAAGAATCAGACAGGAAGATTCAAAGCTGCCTGCCTTTACAAGTTCAAAAGAACATCACTGAGATGCTGTCAGCATAAATAAATAACCTGAAAAGAAACAGCTGTTGATATTAAGACACACCTACTTAGAATAAGAATGTCATCTTGACTTCATTTTAGCTGTATTTTTTAATTTTACTGCTTTTACCAGTAATTAAAAGGGTGAATCAGACAAATCCAATTTTATGGCTTTTAAAAAACAGTATTTCATGGGTCCATGCCTATTTGAAACAGAGAGATCGGTACAACTCTCCTGAATGCAGAATTACAGAATTCTCCTAAGTGCAGAACAGGTTACAGAATTTTATCACATATTTCCTGCAAAAAGTGTAAAAACTTTCAGCTGAAATAGGGCACATTTTACTGAAAAATGTTAAGTATTATTGACACGTTTCAGGAGATGATCATATAATTTTTAGCTTCCCAAGAATATTTGACTAAAAATGGATGGGAAAAAAAAAATCCTCTATTTGATGCTGCTCAGAAGACCTTTAGGAGGGAGGTTTCCTAACTCCCTCCTGCTCTCGGTTTCCTTGATGCCCCTGCTCATTCTCTTTTCTGTCAGATTAATAACTCTGGGCTCCAACTCACAGCCTGTGGAGTTTGTGCTGAAGCAGTGCAAGACCCAACTTCATGCTATAGACAGATTTAGAAGAATTAGCTGAATGGTTCTGCATCTGATTTTCAGCCACTGCTGAAAAATGTAGCAAACCCGAGATCAGTGATGTTCTGTGTTAATGTATTGGTCTGTGATCTGTGACAAGGGGGTTGTGGCCACTCTGGTGATTTGGCTGTGGAGTGGTGAGAGCCTGCATTGCCAGAATTGATGAGCTGCAAGGTGGCTTGGATATGAGTTGTCAGAAGTCATGAATTATGGGCTTATGCATGCTCAGAGTTCAGCCACCCCATAGCTGCTTTGTAGACTGCACACAATTTACGCTCCTGTGAATCACACATGACCTATATGATCTTGCTGCACATTTGGGGCATGTGCTTTCAGTGGCAGTGGTGGCTGAAGTCCCTCACTGAGACATCCCTGTGACCAGCCCCAGAAACACAGCCATCACCCATCAAAAAAGCGTAAGCATAGCTTTGAGATTAAAAGCTAAGAAGAAGTTGGTGTAATTATATATGTTTTACTTTTCTGACCTCTTTGGCTCCATGATTCTGCACGTTAAAGATGGAAGCAAACTGTTGTGTTGGGCAAAACCCAGGCAGCACCAAATGGAGGGTACTGAAGCTCCCTTGTTTCTCCCTAGTGAATCTGCCCTTGATTTTAACCCTCAAGAAATGAGCTTTAAAAGAAAAGGCAGATGAGATTCACTGTTAATCACAGCTCTCATTAAAAAGCACCCATAAGGAATTAATTTTTTCTCCCTGCTTCTTCTCAGTGTTTCTCTGATCCAACTATAGGATTTGCTTAAACTTTCATCTCTCTCAAGAGTGCCATTAGTGACCAGTGTTTAGGTGAAGATCATTAACACCTAGAACTGAAGACAGTATTGGTTACTGTCTTTCTTGAGAAGTGGTTTTTTTGGTAAAGGAACAGTAATGCTTCCTTCTCCTTTATCAGCAACCAGGAAAGTAAATGAATAGGAAGTAAATTAATAGTAAATGAAAGCTTTGTTTCTTTTCTTTTAAAATGAGACCGAGACTTCTTTGGCCACAGCCAACTCCATTGCAAAATAAAAATTATAATCACTCAATGAAAATAACAACACTCATCCACTGAAAGCCAGTGCCGACAGAAACTATGCTGCAGATAAAACTTAAGAATATAGAGCCCATTTCATTAGAACAACATACTAGTTGGTGCAATACCTATTGTGTCTAAGCAAAAATATTTTGATAAAGAGGAGCTGATCTAGGAAGAGACTTGCAGAATTCATGCCCCTATTAGATTGTAACCAATGCCTTTCAAAAGGGAACCAAGCAGAGTCTAGTATGACTGTTTTGGCCCCTCACAGAAACCCGGGTGTCTTTTCTGGCTGGCTGGCATCAGCTTATATCATTGACAGTTGAGGTTATTGTGGAGAGTGACGCTTTCCTTTTCTTACGATTCTTACTTCTCATATATCTACATATGTAGTGCTACCTCTCATGAAAAGCAATTTCTGGAACAAACTAGTCAATGAAAATGAAATTAATTATTTCACTACTTTAACAATAATCTGGAGGCCAGCCTCATCTAATTACTCCATACAGTATCTTTTATTCTTTGGGAGTTATTTGCTTAAAAAGTACACTCTAACATTATTGTCACTTGGATAGAAAGCAAAATTCTGTTTCCTGTCAGTATTGTGATGGATGGAAAGGAATACTACTGGTTGTAAAATAAATTAATTGGAATTATATAAAATTATGTCTTATTCTGACCTATATTCAGCATGAATATCTAAGCATTTATATAAAATCATCTACAGGATTCACAGTAATTACAACAGCTCTTTAGCCTTTAAAAGGAAGATGTTACTACACTGTATGTATCAAACACACACAGAGAAGATATGAAGATTTCCATCATAATCTCAAATATCTTAAATATATCCTTAATATAAAATTTAATCTTCCCTTTTTTCCCAGCCAACAAGGCATACAGAGCATATAGAGTATGATCTGCTGCCGTTGGCAGAATGCTTAGGTACACCTGTGTTAAGAGAAAATGTTCTTCCTATATTTTGTGTACTTTAGTTTCAAGCTATGCTTGTCCCTTCAGTGTCTTTTTATGGCCTCTTTTCTATCTTTATGAGGAGTATAACATGATGCTTTCTCAAAACTTCAAACCAATTATCTTAAAAGAGGTGTCTGAATCAACTTCAAATCTAAATACTCTCCACTAAAAAAAAATAAATTCTAAATTTATGTTTTTCTTTGAATATAGTAAACCAGAAATGATCTGACAGTGATAAGCCATGCTGCAGAGACAGTTCTTTGGGTCATTCTGTGTGTAAGAAATGAGGCAGTGCTGAATTTCTTCTGCAGATGAATGTAGAGATATTGGAAAGGATAATTACAAGAAGCAGTGGCTCAAAGAGAGTGGCTTTCTTAAAAATAGCAAAATATCAAAAGGACAATGACAAAAGCCCAAACAATGGAACAACAAATGTCAAAAATAAAAAAAACCCAAACACATAAATTATGATCCTAGAGTTACATATTCTGCATGTAGAATTATCTATCACTGCTCTGTAGGAAGCAGGAGAATATAATAAAAAATAGGAGATGCAATGGATTACAAGAGGGTTTTTTGTGAGTGTAAAAGGTATGTGTCATACAGAAACTATATCTGCTTATTTTATTACTGTTTTAACTGTTTTACTTTAAATCATAGCATATACTATTTATTCAGGCTTAAGCAGAATATTAATTAGAAGTGATGGTTAAGCCTGAATATAAATCAAGATGTTAAGTGAGTAGTCTCAGTGGATATTTATAATTAGCATTTGAATGTATAAGTAGATACTTATTGCAAGCTACCCAATGAACTGTAGAAAAATCTATAGTTTTGAGTATGAAGGAGGTTGGATTTTATATGATTGCATTTACTCATGCAAGACATTTGGATAAATACAGATTCTCTTGGGTCCCCTGAACCCACAACAAGCAGATTTTCCTGATGTCTGTCAAGGCAACGACTGAAGGGTTTTCTCAGTCAAAAAATGAAGCTGTCTCGAATTTCTGTGACCCCAGGATGCTAGATGGCCTTTTTACAAATCCTCCATGGAGATCAGCTTTGTATGTGCCAAGTGGTATTTGAACTACACACTTAAATAGGGTTCTGCTGACTGCACCCCAAGAAGACCACAGTGGGACTGCCCAAGCGGAGTCTCGCGTTATCTCTGTCCCTGTCATTGCCGTGCTGCTTTCTGCGGCCTGACAGGGATCTGAGCCCTCTCTTTGCTTCACGTACTGCCGCTGGTAGGAAGGGAATTAGAACTGAAATGATAATTTCATTAGGGATTCAGTAAAACCCAGCTGACTCTCCCTCAGCTGCGCAGCTCTGTAGTGCTAACAGCAGTGAAGGGCCTAGTTTTGTCAGCCCTGCAAGTGTGTAAAAGTCAGGGAGAGAAGAAACATCACATAGCAAAATAACATTTTAAAATGTTGAAAACAAAGACTTAAAATCCCTTTTATTGTCTAAGTAATACTTTAGTTATGAATACAAACATTTTAACTGCATCTTTTAGTGAAAGTATTATTTTTCTAACAAGAAACCTGCTCCAAATTAATGTTTTTACACTGTGTTTTTGCCTGTACCTAACGATCTGAAACCAGAAAATAACACTGTTATTCATTTAACCCACTGTCAGCATTACCATTGCATAACTTGCAGTAATTTATTTTATATGTTAAAAATACTACTTAAACCAGAATATATTATAATACACTATTTTATTTTCCTGCATAAAGCAGTAAACCAAAACTTACATGAAGCCAAACTGAGTATTTGCATTCTGACATCTATTAAATTTTACTTTGATAAGAGAAAATGATTGAAAATAAATAACAGCAAAATGTGGGAAAAAAACCTAATTGCAGTGAGCTGTGAATTTTCATCATCATAACAATCATTATTAGTAGTAGTATTTTCTATTTCCTTGGGGTTTGTTGGGAATATTTGGTATTAAAAAGTCATGTTGGAAAATTAAAAGAATTTTTAGCTAATGATGATTAGGTCTTTAATATTCTGCCAGCCAAAGTTTATGTTTTACAGAAGCCTGCATCATCAGTATTCTTTAATAACAAACAAAAAACCAGAGATTTAAAAAGTCTGAATTGCTCCAAACACCACAATACATCTGGGAGAGTAAAGAACAAACACAAAGCCTCCTGACTTGTATCCGTCTTCTCTTTTGAGTCACCAGTGAAGCAGAACACCAGTGAAACATGGAAAGGATATGTAGGCTTTACATTTCCATGGGTGGATTTAAATAGGAGGTAATAGTGAAAGAGTACTGGTACTAATTTTCTTTATGGTTGGTAGAAGAACTGATGGTCTTCATAAAACCCACCAGCACCTTGCAGGAGATGTTTGGTATACACAGACGTATCAACAACTAAGAAAAAAGAGATCAAAAGCAAAGAGAGAAAATTAAATTAGCGCTACACCCCACAAAGTAATCCCCCAAAGACTGAAGCACTACTAAGATGCTGTATTTAGGACAGATGTCTTAAAGGTTATTATCTGGATCATTGGGTCTAGCACTCTGGTTATCACAAGCATTAGATCCTGTAATTTATGTTACAACCCTGGCTGGGGCTATATCTCTTTATCCTTTTGCCCATTTACAACCTACTCCACATCTCAATGCCTCCCTCTCCCTGTTCTGTGCATTCCTCCCTTTTCTCTGGTTTTCACCCATTTGCACTCAAACATTTTTATTTCCCTTTTCTTTCCACACTGACTTTCCATTTGGGGAACAGGGACATAGAAAGATCCCTCCCTCCTGCAACTTTCCTCCCTCTTTCCTCCTTAGTCTTTAGAAGTTTTACCAGCGCACCTGCTGTGGATGGAACATTTAACCCTTCGAAGTATTTGAAGAATACTAGAGTCACTTAAAAATGCTCCAACAAAGTGAAACCTTGGAACCCCCCAGCTGTCTAATTCCTAAATATCTATTTATACTAGACAAAATTTACCTCAGGTGGCCCTCCTTTTGCACCTTGTAGCTGAAGTGATGTCTTGGCCATCTGTGGGCTCTCTAGACTAGGGGTAATTTCACATTTACCTCAGAAAAGAGTCTCTGATTTATTACATGAATGAATTTACTCCTAATGTAAGTAAGTAGAAATTTATTCCACCAGTTAAACATAAACTTTATTTAAAATTTATTTGCATTCACATTAAAATCGAAACTAGACTGCTAGTATATCTATTAACTATAAAAATAAATAATATATATGTATTTGTGCCACTGTTTTAATAATTTTACATATACTTGACCTGTTTCAGTCATCAGTTAAACAATACATTATCATCAGTTTTCAATATGTACGTAAGCACAAGTACATCTTGTAGTCTAGAGAAGTATTAAATACTACTTGGCTGTGTCTACAGTGTCTTGGGTTCCACTTACTCAGGCTTTTTCAACACTTTCATAAAATGTTAGGGATGATTTTACATCTTAGTAGATGTCTATGGGTAAAGAAGATTTTCAATAACTTACTTGGAGACATAGACTTCCCCAGCAGGAAATTCTATAGCAAATTAACTCTTGATCAGATAATTCAGCCACACCAAGCTGTATGCCCTGATGTGAGTGGCAAAACTCCAGAAGCCATGGACACATATGAACATGCTTTCTTCTGACCTTCACTTATGATAATACATTTCCCAGCTGTAAACTTTCCTCTACACATTTCCCTTTTCATGAAACTCTTGCTTGGGTTCTAGTTACGTGACATTGAATTTTCCAAGGTTTAGGTCCATTCGGTAGACTGAGGTTGACCACAAACATAAGGGCTTACGATAAATGTCCTTTTCTATACATGTAACTGAAAGAAAAGAACATTAGAAATAGCCTTTGCCTTAGGATTTTCCATATTGTATTGAAAATATTGGCACTTCCAGCTGAAATACCTTTAAATTTTGGTAGAACAATTCTGTCTACCTACAGGTTAAGACATATGTGCTGCACATGCCTTTTAAAGATGGTACCTCAGCAACTGAGCTGTTTCAGACAGCTGCAATCCATAGGAAACCTGAATGCTGTAGCAAATGTGACACCCATTCAGCAAAGCACTTCAAGCCTACACTTACAGATTTTGCTGAGTAAGGACCTATAAATTTAAGACATCATCACTTGTGCTTTGTAAATATCTTCATTGATATACACAAAATCATAACTTCTGCTAAAAATAACCTCTCTGTAACAGTAAGATCTAAGCTTTGATATTGTTCCCTGATCTACAAATATGCATCTTTCCTGTCCTCTCAACATCAATTTGGAACTAGGTAAGATTTACAGTAGGTCTCAGCATCTGGAGCTCAAAGTCTGGGCACATCAGTAAGCTACTGACTGGCTCATTCAATAAAAGAGGTGAAGGCAAACAAACTTGATCCTGTAACTTAGGAAGCAAATCAAAATGGTAAACGCCACTACAGGTCAGCCATTCTCANCTTGATCTGCTGGCCACAGTTCTTTTGATGCATCCCAGGATGTGATTGGCCTTCTGGGCTGCCATTGCACATTGGTGGCTCATATCCAGTTTTTCATCCACCAGCACCCTCAAGTCCCTTTCCACAGGACTGCTCTCCAGTATATCCTCTCCCAGCCTATCCCTTCCAGATCCTCCTGGAAACTATGCTAGGGTATACGGAAAATAAGGAGATGACTGGTGACAGCCTGCATGGCTTCACTAAGGACAAAACGTGCCTGACAAACCTGGGGGCCTTCTATGACAGGGTTACAGTATTAGTGAATAAGGGAAGAGCAACTGATGTGATCTACCTGGACTTGTGCAAAGCGTTTGACACTGTTCCACATAACAGCCTGGTCTCTAAATTGGAGAAACGTGGATTAGATGGATGGACCACTCAGTGGAATTGGCTGAATGGTCACACTCAAAGGGTTGTGGTCAATGGCTCTATGTCCAAGTAGAGACCAGTAGAGACAAATGGTATTCCTCAGAGGTCAGTATTGGAACTGGCACTATTTAACATCTTTGTCAGTAATATGGGCAGTGGGATTGAGTGCTCCCTCAGCAAGTTTGTGAACGACACCAAGCTGTATGGTGTGGTCAACATGCTAGAGGGAAGGTATGACATCCAAAGGGACCTTGACAGGCTGGAGAGGTCAACCCATGCCAACCTCATGAAGTTCAACAAGGCCANCAAGGCCAAGTGCAACATCCTGCCCATGGACCAAGGCAAATCCAAGCACAAATACAGGAAAATGAGTGGATGGAGAACAGTCCTGCAGAGAAGGACTTGGGGGTACTGGTGGATAAAAAATATGAGCCAGAAATGTGTACTTGCAGCTGAGAAAGCCAACTGGATCTTGGGCTGTATCAAAAGAAGTCTGGCCAGCAGGTCAAGGGAGGGGATTCTCCTCCTCTGCTCTACACTCATGAAAACCCACCAGGAGTGCTGTATCCAGCTCTGGGGACCCCAGCATAAGAAAGGCATGGACCTGCTTGAGCAGTTTCAAAGGAGGCCATGAAAATGACCAGAGGGCTGAAGCACCTCCTGTATGAGGACAGGCTGAGAGAGTTGGAGTTGTTCAGCCTGGAAAAGAGAAGGTTCCAGGGAGACCTTACAGCAGCCTTCCAGTATTTAAAGGGAGCCTACCGGGAAGATGGGGCGGGACACTTTATCAGGGAGTGTACTGATAGGATGAAGGTTAACGGTTTTAAACAGAAAAAGGGTAGATTTAGATTAGATATTAGAAAGAAATCTTTACTATGAGAGTGGTGCGATACTGGAACATGTTGCCCACAGAAGTTGTGGATGCCCCCTCCCTGGAAGTGTTCAAGGCTAGATTGGATGGTGCTGTGAACACCTTGATCTAGTGGAAGGTGTCCCTGCCCATGGTAGAGGGGTTGGAACTATATGACCTTTAAGGTCCCTTCCAACCCAAACCATTCTATGATTCTACAATGACTCTTTCATCTTTCCACAAAAACTGTCTATAACTGTTTTTAATCAGATGCAAAGAAAATGTTGCTGTAATTTTTCTTAACAGTATACACACTTTGTTAAAGGTCAGAAAGGTTGATCAGCTGCACCCCAGACATCTTCAACCCTTTCTTGTCTATTATACGTTTCATCACCTATTTTGAATATGTATACAATATGTGGTAACAACATAATAGGTGTTGGTTCTTTGTTAGCTTTTTCAGACCATAATGTAATCACATAATTGTAGTCTTGAAGCATTTCATTTACTTGTTAGGCTTGAGCTGCAGTTCTCAAGAGCCAATTGTAAGGATGCTCAGGCAAGACAGAACAGATAATGTGTGGATTCATCTCTGCATGGGTAAAAAGCTCAAGTAAAACACAACAGAAAACAAAACCAGGGAGAATTAGCTGAAAACCAATTATTAGAAAGCATAATAATTCAATACAATAACTTGGTGAAAAGTATCAATTCTAAAACTGTACATGTCATCCTTATTAAATTGTAGGATGAAGTACTCCGTGAAAGCACCATGTAATCTGACAAAACAATAGCTTTCCAAGTGTTAGACCTGACTGGTATTTGTAATTTTTACTTCTTTTTAAGAATAGATGCTGTTCCTCTCTGCTCTTCCCCTGGTACAAAACAGTGTGTGTGGGATTTGCACAGGTCTGATAAGCCTGTCAGGGAATGGGTCTAACAGTCCAAAAGCACTTGAAATTATTAGTATATAAAACAAAATTGTCAAGTGGTAAATGTTACTAAAAATACTTTTCTTCATAACTTAGAAGACATTATTGGATGCCATCCAAAAATCCTAAATGAGTTTATACTTATAAAACAAGTGTAGATATTAGTACAAACCACTTAGCCAATAAAATCCTGAAGCACTCGGATGAAAAAGTGTTATATTCTTACAACATAAAAATTCCTATGTAGTATCAAGGAAGATACATGTTTTACCATGGATATGGTACATTTTTTAGTTTCCAAATTTTGACATTTCAGCTGGCTGATCTCCTTCAAAAGCCAAGACATTTGGAGACAATTCAGAAAATTATTATTAGGATTGTTCCATTTACACAACAATAAGGTTTTATCGAAGTAAGGCAGATAACACTAGTGAGTTAAATTTTGAAAAGTGCTGAACTAAATCGCTACATCTATTATTGCCTTCCAGTAATAAGGCAGGTGCACAGTCCTTTCCAGAGTTTGTCATGATATCTTTGACATACAAATGTACTGCTTTCTCCTTAAAAAGAAAAAAAAAGTTCTGTACTTAGAAACAAGCTGCCCCTTTCATTTATTGCTGAAAATTATTTCCATTAACAGTAAAATACAAGTGATGTATGTTTACAGAAAATGCTATTGACATTAAGGAAAGGAAACATTCATTATTTTTTGTTCTCTGCAGCGTTAACATTTTGGTCTAATCCATTTTAGATCTCTGGCAGACATTATTTCCTAAATTAGGACACTGGCAGCTTATGAGGTATGATCACATCTCAGTGTTGCATGCAATGCTAAATGAGTTTAAAGTCAGGCTGTGATTTCATGATACCATAAACTTGAATTTAACACTTACACCGGCACAGGGTAAAAACCACAATGGTCACGTAATTTGAAATACTTACCCAATATAAACTATTCCAGATGTTTCAAGTGCGTTTATGGCCTCGGATGAAGAACTTTGCAGTGGCAGGCATGAGTGCCAGAACAGGTACTCTCTCTGAGTTACTCTGACCCTGAGATGCCTTACAGAGCCTCTGTTTTACCATGGCTGATGCAAAGTGTGCACAGAAAAACCACTGTCCGAATAGGCACACGCTCTAAGTCAGCCACCAGCAACGTGCACATGGGCCCTTTCATCTGGATTGAATACGTACTGGTGGGGACCTTGCGGTGCCCTGATGAGACAGTGACGGCTGAGGAACCACCGCTTCACAAAACATATACTCAGTTCCACAGCTGCTTTTCTGAAGATAAGATTACTATCTTAAGTGTTTGCAAGTCTTTGTGCAGCCACTGTTGAAAGATTGTAGCACTAAGAAAAAAAAAAAAAGTATGTACTTATTTTACACATAGAGGGTAAAAAAATAAGGCCAACAAACAACTTGTCTTGAGTGAAATTTTGCAGAATGGATGTTTATCTGACCTCCCTGGCTTTCACTCTTTATGACAAACAGATTTTTAATGTAACAGAAAAATGAAAAAAAGTCCTTTAAAACTGCAGATTTTTTTCTGAATGCCTATAGCATCTACATATTGCACATCTAATGTGGCAGATATTCATAAAGAAGCCACAACAGAGCCCTATATAATATTTAAATTATACCTAACTATCCATTTTTACACTACTATTTGCTATTGTGTATTTATTATTAATTTTGTATGGTCCTGGGACTATGTCTGAGCATTTTTCAATCCTAGTGCCAAAGCAGCCTCTACTGATGATGATATCACTGTCAGAATTTTGGCTATTCAACAACTGGGACTAAATACTCTTCTGATCCTCTCTTCTCCTGCCCTATGGATATCACATACATAGGCTTTGTTTTACTTTAAGTAAATGTGAATTCTAGATGTTCTTCCTCAGGAAAGACAAGACTAAAAAAGGGGCAGATCTCTGAAATGAAAACTACTAAATTTTATGGTAGTTGGTAAATTGGTGTATTCCATAGTCTGTGTTATAAAAAAGAATTGACTTCATTACACCACACATCATGTTTTGAAACATATAGGTGACTAAAACTTTAGAAACTACAGCATGATGCAGAAAGAGAAAATAAAGCAGTGCTGTATCAATTCTTACATTGCTAATCCCATGGGAAATGGTCATGGTTCATAAACTTTTTACTGACATTTGCCATGGGCAATGAATACTGAATGTCCAAATAGCAGCTACTCAAGGTCTCTACTTGCTTCTGCAAGATGCATTTTTCTTCACTCAGCACCTACTACAGACTTATTTGGGACTGGCTGTTAATTTCAAACTCACATTTTCAAGGAGTGCCTGTTCCCAAGTAAGGTTTCAAACCCAGCTCTAACATATAAGACTGTTTCTACTAAACAGATCAAAATTCTGTGTTTCTTGGCAGACTTGACTTCAACTGAAAGACATGACTTTAAGTAGGTTTTGGGAGCAGCAGTGCAGTGTTTATCCTTCTAATATAATTGGGGATTTTCTGTACCTGCTATTTCTAGTGGTCCTTTCAGTCAAATTTAATATCCAGTGTTAACTTCAGAATATTAGTAAATAGTAAAGGTTCAGGTGTTACCTCCCTTAAAAATTAAAGAAAACCAGGGAAACACCCTCAAAAGATCTTTTTATGAATATACACTGAACAAAACCACTTTAAGTCAAATTCTTCACATATTCAGCACTGTACAATGTTAGTGAACAATCATATTATAAAAGTGCTTCAGAAAGATTGCTAGCCACTTAACTCAGGTCCCAAACTTTTAATTTATTAATTGTGTGAAAGATTGTTCAGATAATAAATTGCCAAATATCACACTTTATTTAATGAAGAACATGCTAATTAATAGAGGTATTTCAGCAGTCCTTAGAAGGGTATACATTTCAAAACTCAGCAAAGAGGTGCTGGGAATCTTCTCTTGGTTACTAACTTTCTGGGTATTGTTCACTATGGCTAATGAGTAGAATTTAATTTTTTAAAAAAGAAACCTATATCAGAGAATTGTTGTCTAATTTCCTAAAGCAGAATGTTAGCAACCACAAAATGCAAATATTAAGCTTCTACAGCAACATTAATTTGGTCACAGTGTATGTCTGGTTTATTTTACAGTACACATTAAACAGCAAAAGCATAGCAATCAATGTATTCAGTTAATTTTATTATTGAGTTGCATTTTATTATTATGCAAGAGTTTAATTATATTTTTCCAAACAAGTGTGGGCAGTTTAGTTGTTTTGTTCCAGATGTTAGTATGTTATTAACTATGAAGCTTCTGCTGTTTGAGAGAGTGGCCATAAACCTTCTGAAACATAGGAAAGAAGGAAAGGAAAGGAAAGGAAAGGAAAGGAAAGGAAAGGAAAGGAAAGGAAAGGAAAGGAAAGGAAAGGAAAGGAAAGGAAAGGAAAGGAATGAGGGAGACTGTCTCCAGTGCAGCAGAACTGACATAAGAACATTAACTTTTGTGTTTCCTGATTTCTTACATTTTAATAGGGTAACTGTATGTTAGGGTTTCTTTTATTTATTTTTGCATTTAATTTCCTAAGTTTGGGGGTTTTTTTTAAAGGAGAGCGAATAAAACCACAAAGCCTTCTGTTTATGCAGTCTAATGAAGTTGATTTGGTGCTTTTGATGTGCTACTCTCTGTATGCTGGATAAGGCACACAGGGACGTTTCTCAACAGTGCAGTTTAGAAGAGCCCTCTGAACTGCCACTATTCTTTGGATACAGCTTGAATCTCAGGATTAATAAAGTTTCTCTTTACCTGCCTTCATAGAGTTTTGCAGGAAAACACTGTACATACTATAAATAAGTGAGCTACAGCTCTGAGAATGTGTAAAATTTACTCAAAGCATGAATCTGAAGCTGTTCATGCTGGGCATTCCTGCAGCATTGTACAAACAAACTGGTTTCAAAGATGCAGCTTGTGCAGCAGTTTTCTGGTCCCTTGAGTCTGTACACAGAGAATGGCAGCAAAAGCTGGGGAAACAAATTTGGGTACTCACAACTTGTGTCAATGAGCAGCTGTCAAATGACAGCAGTTCTTTATTATTAATCCTCTCTATCTTCACACTAATGTGAACTCCTCGACCCCCTTTGCGAAAGAGGGTCTACAAAAGAGAATGTGAAGCACAAAGCGTGAGCATTTGACTTTCATACTCTGAAGAAGCCTGAGGAGAATTCTGAATTGGTTACATGAAGTATGGACTAAGAAGGTGGAAAAGTTCAGCACTTCCAGAGGAGAGCCCATTATCCTCAGGGACCCCATGCCTGAAAGTATTCGTGAGGTTCTGCCATTGCACAGGCATTGTTATAAGGCTGAAGAAAAAATATAAAATGAATCCTTCAGATTTTGATTTATTTTTGACTATTAGTCTAGTTTAAGAAACTGAGTGCAATCTGATAGCTGCATGCAGCGGATGCTCTTCAGTTAAGTTCCATGATCCATGGTAGACGTTGAGCTACAGCCAGACTGTGACCTTTTGAAGATCTGCAAGAATTACATGCAGACAAGCATTTGCTTGCTGCATGGTGTAACTAACATGGCATATTGCCCTTTCTTATCTGAAAAGGTGATCCAGCTGCGGGCAAGGTTTCTCTCTCTGCATATTTGGCCACCCAAAACAAATATGACATGATTTAACTCCTGCTTATCTTCTGGTACTGTATTTCAATATTGCATTCAAATCTTCCAGTACAGAATGCATACTGAAAATAATTGAAAATTTTCACAAATATGAATGTCACTGAAAACTTATCCTCAGATGCTAAAGCCTCCTTTTCTCTAGGCATCAAAAGCACTTTATAAACTTTGATTAATCCTATCCTCATTTTGAAAATGTGAGAATTAGACACATGGAAGTTGCAAAAACCCAAAAAGTAAATTAAAGGAAAAATCAAAAAATCAAAGCAAAAAGAGTAAATCACATCTGTTCCTTTATCCCGAGCCATCTACTCCTCACGCCTCAATCTCCCAGCAATTAATCTTAAACTGAAGAAATAATTCCCAAACCCTCTTTGAAACACAGACTGTCTCATAGAAATGTTCAGCCTTCTCTATTCAGTAGAACTGTTCAAAACTGGTAGTCAGAGACTCAGTGTCTCAGAAGAACATTGACCAGCTCATTGTAAAACAGCTGCTAATGGTAGGAAGATGTGTTTTGGTTCAAGAGATAGAAGATTTTTGCTGTTTACCAATCAGTTAAAACATGGACTGATAATTCTCAGTTTTCTATAAAACAATTTTTCCATTTAAAACTTCTTCAATAATTTTTACCTTTGTTTATCTCCGACTTTGGTCATTTTTGTTATGAGACCTGAATGGAATCCCATCCTAGCATGGACATCTAGGCCATACCTATGTGACTTCTACCAGAGCAGAGGTCACAAATCTTTACCTTTGGCATGGGGCTTGCTCATGCATCAGTGACTCATTTTGCTCATAAGGTCAGATAACACTTTTGGCTAGGTAAACCCACAGAAATCCCAAAAATGTTTCTCTCTCTAGAGCTAGTCTCATAGTTCAAGGCATTCAAATCGAGACCAAGTACACTTGGAAAGATGGCAACATATCAGAACATCAGCATTTTGCTAAATCACAGTTAGTTTGCCAAATCATGTCTTTTTCTGGAGGACTGCCATCCCAAACCTGGAGGATGTAAAAAGCAAAGGATTTCTGCTTTTTAAAGAATGGCAAAATGTTGTCAGATCACAAGATATATGAAAAAATACTGCCAGCTGCTCAATTTACTGAAACATTCTGAGTGAGTGCAGTGCAGATGAGAGGGTAGATTTTGGCTTAAGATCAAGAAATACCTTCTAGTGGAATAATCAGCTGACATGCAAGAAAACACCTGAAAAACTGTAGGATTAATTATGTAATATGTATTTCCCATAACCTCAATTTTCAAATTCAGAATAATTTATAATAATTAAAAGTATTCCTCAGCTCAGGTCAAGACTTCAGAGTTGTTGAAATGCTGGTAACTACTAATGCTTGATATATTCTTTGACCTTTCCTACTACTGGAAGTTATAAATTTTTTAAATTTTTCTTTTTTTTTTTTGAGAAAAAGGGCAGGGTAATGAAGGTCAGTGAGTCTTCAGGAAAAAAAAACAACTCCATAGGGAGGAAAACCCTATAAGTTTTCCAAGATTCTAAACTATTTCTTTATATCCATGCATCACACCTACGATTTGATTTGATTTTAGCATCATAGTGTTGACTCTTATTCTCTTAATTGCATGCAGCTATGAAATGAAAAGCGGCAATAGAACATGATTTATATATGACATAATAGAACAAGGTTTTATTCAGCTTCTGCTTGTGTTATTTTAAGGAATAAGCTTTTAGGGTGCCAAAATTATTGCTAGCCTTGTTAACTACTTTGGAAGCAAAATAGCTGACATAAGGATAGCCAAATCTGTTCCTTTATGAAAGTGTAATAAGACAGAAAATCATCTTATTGTCAGATAATGCTTCAGTTTATATTACACAATTAGATTTGTAATAACCTACAAACAGATTTGGTCATATCACTTATAACAATAATCCTGGAAGAAGTATTAGTGTACTATTCTGCTCCCTGATGCCAACAGTCTGAGGGTAACCTGCCATGGAGCAGCTGATTACTCAATCCACAGTTACACATGCCACCAAAAAACAGACTTTTAACACACTATCATTCATATTTTTAAATTTGTTTCCAGGCTACATAACAAGTTTAGCTCTAGTCTACGTGTATTAATATTCCAAACACTTGGCTTATTAGTCTAATCAAATGATGGAAAGACCACACAAACGTATGGATTGTTCGGAACCCTGACCCCACTCATTCACACACATTTAATAGCTCTGCCATTCACTCGTGCATAGAAATGAGCACAAAAGCAAACAATGCCGTGCTCACTCATTCACTTAATTAGTTAGTCACTGTTTTACTCACTTGGTTGACTCAGTCTTTCGTACTTAACAGCCTTAGAATCTCATCTCACTTTCCCAGTGAGTAATGCCAATTAAAATTCACTTAAGACTCACATAGACTGAGAAAATCAGAATTATACCCTCAGTTTGACAGATACTAAACTTAATGAAACAATCCCTCAATGTAACTTGGAAGTATTCTAAGGTCTTAAGTAGAAATTTAGTGCTGCACAGGCCTTGTCTAACCTTCTCTTTTTCTCCTTTTTACCTTGCTTGCTTTGAAAGCAGAAGATGGGATTCTGCCCTTGGTATTATTTATTTAAGTAAGCATTATTGAGAACAAAATGTGGTCTTTTGCATGTAAATTATAGACAAGATTTTAACACTTACATAGTTGTCAGTAATCCTTCATAAAACATTTCTCAGCATCAGTCTGCACAGACATTTATTTCAAAATTTTCTTGCCTGAGGACCAGTTCCCTTAATTTCTCTTAATTGTATGTTTCATACCCAGCATTAAGGCTTCAGAAAGGAAAGTGACATGTAACATTTTTAAATTGTTAAACTGGTGACCTTTTTTATTCTATGATATGAGTTTGATACAAATTCAAATCAGTGATTCTTTCCATTATGAGTCTGACCAGCATATTCAGCCAACACTTAAAATATAGTGTTGCCTGCCCATCCCATGACCATGCTCTGCCTCACTGCATGGCAGACTTTAATGTGCAGGTCTGTATGTATTTGTACACACACATAAATCACTGCAATGGTGATTCTGTTCGTCATAAAGCACAAAAAACTCTTATCATCCTCTGATTTTAGAAACAGAACATTACTTTTCCAGTGATAGCTTTCTGAGACCAGTAGCGTGATTTTTGGTTTTATCATTTTGATCTTCAGGATATGTATACGATAAAGAACCACATAATTGGCAAAAAGACTGCCAAATAACTAGAAATCCTTAGAGCTAGGAAGTAAACTCATTGACAGGACGTCACGGTAGTGAATGGGTCTGTGTAACCCTTCCTTGAAATTTGCATTTATTTGTGAATGTTTTCATTAAGGGCTAAGACTGGAAAACAAAAAGTCAGGAACCAGCATCTGACAACTCATTACAGGCTCTCCACAAACATGCAAATAAAGAAAAGGAATGGGGCAGCAGCTTGGAGTGATCCTGGACTTAACAGAAGCTTTCTGCAACTTGTCCCCAGGGGATGAAAGTTGGAACAAACTACCATTTGAAAAGGCTCCTGAATGACGAGAAACACTTGCACAATCCAGAAGCACATTCAAATCAGATGCATATTTGGTACTTTGTACATCTCCATAAATCTTTGTGAAGAACATCTTATTTTTATGATTTGCATTAGATGAAGTTTATTTAATGGGTGGGTGGGTGAATATCGTTATCTTTTTACTTTCACTGCAGAGTCTTTACCATACATCTTGTTAAATTGACTTTTTTGACAATACAATTTAATAGTCCTGGAAAGATTTAACAGATTATCAAAACTACTTTCCCGGTCTTCTCCCATAAAGACAAGAAGACTGGGAATATTTTCAGTTTAATCGAGTTTATTTAATTTTTGCTAAACAAAATTTTCATTTTTACCTGTGTGACTTTATAACCTTGAGTATGTCAGATCATGTATATATACACATATTATAACAGGCATTATTATCTGTTTTGAAAAGGTAGGCAAGGTCAAGTGCAACGGCAAATACCTCCTACTATTTTAGATGTCAGGCTTAGGTAATTCTAGGACAGGACTGCACTTTTACAAAGGAAGAGCTGAAAGAGGGCACACTGTAAACATCAAAGAGAGGGGTAAATGATGCTAAAAATGGAGGCCTATGCATGGTAAGTTCACACTCAGATGGAAGGGTGTCTACATTCGGAGGTAATACTTCTGAGAGGTGAAACAATGAACAGAAGGAAAGAGATTTCATAACTGCATTTAATTTTGCAAACATTCTGACTTAATCACCACATGTATATTGTGCTTTGCTGTCTGAAGAAGTACCTTCTGCAGCTGAGCAAGATTTGATTCTAGTCAGTAAACTCCGTCCATCTGCTGAAGTAATTTAGCCAGTACCACTGAAGAATTTTGACACCTCAGAAACAGAATATTCAAACAGAGCTCAGGCTTTTCATCTTGGATTTGGCCCAATGTGAAACCATCTATCAACGTTCATTGAATCTCCACTTGAACCTTTACATTTGCAGCGAAACCCTCCCCTGTGAGTAGCACATCCAGCAGTATCATACAACTACACTGCAAAATACACCTGGAAACAGAGATGGGGCTCCAGAATTTAAGTTCTCAAGCATATGTTTTCACAGCAATTTTGTTACATGAGATGATTTAGACCTTTAAGTGGTTTGAACATAACAGTAAATGCAGGTCACGTAAAGAATAAAAACAAAAGGAAAAAGCAAGCAGACACGGATAGGAAAGTATTTTTCTTACACAACTTCAGCAGCTTCTGTAATTACAAAATAAACAAAAGTAGATTCCTTAATGTGAAACTATTACCTATAGATAGTTTTTGAAGTCAAACTAATTTCTAACTGAAGCCAGGGGAAGCAAATTAATCCCTTTCACAAACTGAAACAGATGATCACATGCAATAAGCTTTATCCCTGCAAGTTAAAAAAAGTTAATAGAAGAACACTTATATTGCTTCCACTGTTGTATAAAAACAGCAATGAAGTTTTCCATTTGGCAACATTTCTCCTTAGCCAAAAAGATAATTAATCTGGCCTAACGGCCACTGTGTCCAAAGTTACACTATCTGACTATCTGATTATTAAGTTCAATTCTACAGAGGAACATAGAGCAAATGGACCAAAAAAAAAGAGGTCAGAAAGGGTTTCTGAAACAGGCCTTAAGGTTGTATTCCTTTCAGGGAAATTGGCCAATAAGTACCATTAGATGTTAATGGGAAAACATTTAAAAACATAGTTGATCTCAAAATGGCTTATTACAAAACACAGTCATTAATTGTTTTTACAAAGTTAACACAAAAGAACAACTTTTTTTATAATGTAACAAGAGGCCGACTCTAGAAAGGGTATGTGCTGACTTCTGTGTAATCACTGCAGTGCGTAACAGTTTAATGCTGTCACACTTTTACCGTTTTAGGCTGTACATACATTTCTATGTATGTAAACATTTTGTAAAATCTCACCAAATTCACATGGACTAAAATGCAGAATTTAGGTCACACAGAAAGCCAAGTTATCAGGAAAAGTACAGATTAGTGCTAGGAATTGAATGAGTAGGGTATGGAAGTCACATCTGCAAAACCAGACATGGGATACATTAAAAAATAACAACCAAAACATTTTAAAACCAGAGAAACAAGGACCATGCTCCTAAATGGCCTGCTGGATGAAATATTATTTGCACTGCTACAGGCTGTGCTTGTAGGGGCAGGTATAACAAAGACAGGGTGTGCATTCTCCTCCTGTCCTCACCACCGAGCAACTGAGCTCAAAAGCAACCAGGCTGAACCTTCCAAGGCTGTGTGACTGATCCTTGAAGTCCACCAGACCACAGAGGAGACCCACCCTAAAGCTGCCCACAGCTTCGTGACAGTGCAATCTTGAAGCACAAAGGAAAGTGCTGCTGTGATCAGCAAGTCACAGGCTTATCTATAAGAACTACAGACACAGCTACCAAGGCCGCTCGCAGCAGGGGCGGCCTCACTGTGCTTCTCAGCGAAGCCAGGCAGACAAGGGGAACTGGCCAACAGTTGTGGTTATTTCAGGCCAAGGCAGTTCCCTGGCTGGTCCTGCTTGGTTCCCCCCGCCAGATGGAAGAAATACCATATGATTCTGACTGTAAGGAACTCATTAGGATAATAATTCATAAAGAATAATCTATGCTTTGGAAGTACTACCGTATCTGTGATGCCAAAATCTTTAAAAGAAACCACTTAACTATTAATTTTGCTTTGCAGCACTGTACCTCTTTTTTTTATGTATTCAAATGTCATTTTTTTAAAGGGTGAAAAGTGCACCCCAGTGTAAGCAATCATAGTTAGGAATACCCTGTGATGCTGTTAAACAATTATTATGTCTAATTGATGTTAGTGATCTAGCACTGACAAATCCCTATTCTACTATTTTAGTCATACATAAAATAGGAAGATACATGTTTCGCTCACATGTTGGGAACACAGAAAAAGCTCTTCTACAATGTCTTAGCTATAAAAAAGGTAAAAGCTTTCAATAGTTCCAGAAGGGTCTAAACAAAATCTGATTTTTTTTTTCCTGAGTCTGATTTTGTTTTCATTGTCATGTAACACATATCTATTCCTTCAGTTAGCTACTTTTCTCAAAAGCACTATTGCAGGCTGCCATCAGAATTCACTCTTTTCAGAATGACTCTTCAAAATACCTGATTTTGTAATTCTTTCAAAAATGTTTGTACTATTTTGCCTAAAGATCTAGTCTGAATGTCTCTGCATAAAGCAGATCCTTGTCCAAACAGGTGTTCTTTAATCACGGAAATACAGCAGAAATAGAAAACCATTTGGGTGGTTTATTCTGTGAAAACAGAAAGTCTGCATGGAGCTCATGGCAACAATAAACTACCACATGCAGGAAAAAACAGCTGCTAAAACTCTCCCAGTTGTTTGAGACAGTCTGAACGACTGACCAGAAAATCAGCACCTAACGGAGTTCCTTGCTGAGGAGTCCATTGCTTTAAGAGCCTAGAATGGAGACTTGGTGAAAAGGTTGGTTTGCTACAGTGCAAAGGAGAAATAGTAACTTCATTCAAAACGTGTGTTTAATTTTCTAGTAAGAGTTAGTTTCAGGTATAACAGATGAATAATCTTCTGTGCAAGAGAGAAAAATGAAGCTATCTGTGCTGAGGACTATTTTACAGGGTAGGTTCTACAGCGCAGATTTTTCCACCTTGTGGCTGATTGTATCTCTCACATTAAGTTACCCTGTACTTCCTGAGTGATGATTATTTATACTTGCTAAGTAAAACCAGATCCCATCAAGTGCAACTCTAACAATTCAAATAAATTACAAATTCTAAAATGTGAAGGGACTG